>JAWWMK010000022.1:1072898-1146331 GCA_035047105.1 Galeopsomyia nigrocyanea | reverse complement strand
AGTTTGCATCTCAATAATACACGCCCGGCAAAGATTTGAAATTTATGTATCGAATGAGAATAAGTCAAGATTTATTTGTTAGCGTAAATTTATCACACGTGCATCGACATTTAGATTCATAAGTAAGAAAAAAAAAATTAGAATATTCGAACGATCGTAAGCATCGAAAGAAAATGAATATATATACACTATCATAGAGTGGAGAGAGAACAATCCATTCACCTTTCATCGAAACGTATACAGTATTATACTGCACATTGGGTCACGACTCTGAAAGCGCGGCGCGCGGCGTAAAAATGTAATTTTCAGAAGAGTGCATCTGATTGCCGAGAGAAGAGCATCGTGCACACAAGAGTATATACATACAGTGCAAACAGCACGAATTGATATGCGCCTCATTATATTCAATCGGTAAGCACGAGACACAATTTGTAGAACGATATATCGGTAAGAGTCCACTACATTGTCGTCGTCGTAGTTGTTGCTCGTGACCTTTGTACTGTACATACATATATACGTGTGCGGCATATAGGCAAACAACACACGATTCTTATGCGCACGACTCTCGCGCTCTCTCTCTCTCTCTCTCTCTCTCTCTCTCTCTCTCTCTCTCGCGTTATTAGGAAGCGCCTCCTTGACAAATGGCCTCGTAAATCTGCCCGCCTCTGACGTTTTTTTTTTCGTCCTTCCTTCTTTCGCGCTCGCTGCTCTCTCTGTGTTCTGACGGATTGGTCGCCGTGAGAAAAGCAGGGAGTCTTCTCTGTGTGTCTGGAAAATGTCCTGTAAGCGCAAGGTCGCATGATGCTACGGGGATCGCGTTTTTTTTTTTCTCATCTTTTTTTTTTTAGATGTATAAGTGCAGTTGACAAATTGTGGAAAAGTGCGAGTTTTCATTGACGTGTACCTGTGAATTATTTATTGACGATGACGTACCCCCTATTTTCATCATCGAGATTTCAAATCGTTAGACAGACATGTGTCAATTGGGATGTTCGACACGCCGTGATGGAATAAATGAAAGATCATTTATCCTATCGACGCAAAGCGAAATATCGCGGAGTCGGTTATTTACGACTTCTCGTAGGGGGGGATTTCAATAAAACCAAACTCGTTAATAAAACGAAACGAAAGAAAAAAAAATAAGGTAAAAAAAAACTAAAAAGCAAAAAAAAAAAAAATCGCGCGCTCGTTGTTATTCCCGACGCGGAACATAATGAATTCAGGCCGATCGGCAATCGATAACTCGGAATCAAACGCTTCGGGAAAGAGGGGCCTTTAGCTCACATATATACACACACACGCGCGCTCTGGAGAGTTGCACCGGACCCAAGATGGCCGACACATGTGTGCACATAAATCACTCCTTCTCTCTCTCTTTCTCTCTCTCTTAGGCTTCGCTTGCACTCGCGTCCTTCTTCGTTCACCGAGAGAATGGAGAGTATATACTGGCCCCCCGCTCAACAATTATCAGCGAGCGAGAGAGAAAGAGAGTGAGACGTCGCGAGAGTATTTGCTGCATAAAATCGTGTTTCCACGAACGCGTCTTCTCGGTATATGCTTCGACCGCGGCAAAGAAGGAGAAGAGGAAAGAAAAAAAAACAAGGTCGTTTCTTCTTCCCCCACTGCTTTTGATGCTGATGCTGCTGCCTGCAGGGTTTGTGTGTGTGTGCGTCAGCCGTAGTGATGGGTCTTTTTTTTTTTTGACATATTTATGGCGGAGCTTTAGAACAGCCCAAATCGACTGATTAGATGCTCACGCTCGTAGTGCTGCTTCTGCTGCTGTTGCCGCTTTAATTGAGAATCGATTTTTCCGTATATAACGAGGACTTCCAGTTTCGAACAGATAAGAATCGCTAAAAGGGACTCTCTCGACAACAACGACCAAAAAAAAAAAGATAGAAGGAAGGTACGACCCCTGACACATATATTGCCCGCGAGACAACACAGTCAAGGTGCTGGTATATAATGTCCCCGCGAGGCCGACGGTAGCTGCTGCTACTATACTACTGCACACGAGTAATTTAAAACGACAGTTTACGTGTGTGTGTGTGGTTTTTTTTTGTATCTCTTTCTCCTTCTCTTTTGAGTTATATAGTAACAATTTTAATGACCGAAAAAATTTTCTCGAGTCTACAAGTTCTCAAAAGGCTTTGCAATATATCTTGGAATGAATCGCTATATACGCGAGTTAAATTAATTAAAACGGCATTTCTGTCGGGCGCAGTTATTGCCGCAAGTGATGTACGATGAAAAAATTTTTTTTACAAGCAACATAATGTCGCGCCTCTTCATCATAGTTAATAAGTTGCTCTCTCGCGCGCTTTGCATTGCATTCACACAGTTGTCTTTGATTTATGCCTCGACGCATCGTCCAACACGTCAATTTACATCTCCTCTGTGCGCACACCCAATACCCATATAGCCTTGGCGAGAAATATACCTTATATGCATTCAATTTCACGTGAAAAAATAAAAGAAGAGAGAGAGAGATACTCAAAAGTAAACGGATGATTATTGCAACGAGCGACGAATAGAAAACGACATGTATAACGCGTCGATAATAATCGTAAATATATGAGAGTCGAATTTATTGGACGGTCCCCACAATGACGACTGTCGTTCCTCATCGTTTCATTTTAACGAGTTTTAAAATGTATATAACATTTGTGTGTGTGTGTGTGTCTGTGTATGTTACCGGTGATTTATTGTTCCTCCTTGCAAATTATGGTGTAACTATTCCGTGAGAGGTCTGCCTGGGCAGGACTTTCTCTTCTCGCGCTGAGTATAACCGCGCGCGGCCGATCGATGATTCCGCAGCAGTGCACCGATGAATCAATCCCAATAACTTTTGAGTGAAAGCTATTTTCATTTATATTTATTCCTTTCTTTTCTCGTTCTTCGATCAGATCGTCTTTATGTTCGAATACAATGAGCGTCCGCGGTGTATACGTGAAAGTTTTGATAAACTTTTCGAGAACAGCATCTTTGATGCATATAAAAAATTAAAAATTATTATGAGACGCATCACAAATTTTCCTTTGTAAAAAAAAATGTTTAATGTTCTTTTTTTACTCAATCCCGTGCACTTTGCGTAAATCGAAGCGATCGTAATGCCACATTAACGTGTATAATGCAAGTTTTACCGGAATTGACCTTAAAAGCGGCAAAACTCAATAATCATAAAATATATATACGCAAAACGCGAAAGGTAAGAAAAAAAGGCAAGCAAATTACCTTTTATATAAAGCACTCTTCAACGGTAGTTAAAAGCCACAAGTATACTCGGTGTATATATACCACTTGAAACCTCTTCATCTCTCACTTTTCCTCACAAGCGCTTATACACTCGTCCCCCCATCCCACACTCCCATGTCTCGTTAATACACTTTCCATGGAATATAATTCACTTGCGCTCCCGTTGATTGCAGAGTTCCGGCAGAAACCGAAAAAAGAAGAGAAAAGAAGAAAAAAAAAAGAAACTGTATCTCGAAGAGTTACTTGCTTAGTCGGGGCCCGTGCCTGAGCGCGCGAAATGTTTTATAGGCGGGGGGCGTTTTCGATCGTCGGGGCCGGCGCTCTTATGAAATGCATCAGATGTAGGTGTTTGATTTAGAGCCGCTTTCGTTTTACACTTCGATTACCGTTACGTCGACGCGGCGGCTTGCGGTGGCCTTTCTCTCTCTCTCCCGTAAATAAGATTTTCCACACTAATACACCGAGCGTGTGTGATGCCGAGATGAATGGGTTTTTCATTTTTTTTTTTATTCTGCGAGATAACTTTTGATTGCGTAAGGCTGTATGCATCGACGATTTGAAATTGATTATTTTTTCAATGTTTTGAGCTAATACGCTATTACGATGATAATGTGTATCTAGTGCGTGCTTTGGCGTGACTTCATTTATTCAAATCTCGACGTTGCTTGTAAACAGTCCGAAAAAAAAAATAGAAAGAAAACGATTCGCGTAGATTTGAAATGCAAATTTAAGTAGAATGGATTAGTTTCCAAAACCATAGTTTCTCATGCTGCCATCATAAAAGATATATAAAAAAAAACAACAAAACAATCGAGAGAGAAAATGGGAAAAATAAAAGGATTTTTTTCTCAAGAAATACGGTAGCGCGTGACTGTGTGTTGAATCGGCGAATATGACGAACTACACAACAGGTGCTTCTGAAAAGAAAAAGAGGGCGCGAAGAATTTAAAAATAAATCGCTCGCTCGCCGCCGCCGCCGCGGCGCTTTGCAGCGTCTGCCGAGGAAAGCATAAAACAAGTAGCCTCGCGAGTTACGGCATCTCGAGAGCATCGGACACCAAAATAATGGAGTTTTCGATTGCGCCTGAAAAGTCTCGCGAAGAAGTAAAGAGAGTATATAGCAGCACACAAAGATTTATCGCTTTTTTTTCTTCTCTTTTTTTTTAATAGCGGTGTATGCTGCTGATGGAAGTATACCGATGACATACACGCGCCGCAATTGATTTCTTTTCGCACGATTGTCTCTGTTATTTTTCGGAGGACGTTTTTATTTGGAGTTTAATTCGCGAGATGCGTGTGTGCGTATATGGGGGATATATCGGCGAATGGAAGGATTTATGAAAATAACCGGTTTCCAATTGCTTTATGATGCAGGTGTTGTTGTTGTTTGGCCGCGCGTGTGCATGCTAAAAGCCACGTCGATGCGCGACTCGACTATATGTGGAAAGGTGTTCGTGTGTATATACTATATATGAAAGTCTGTTAAGCCTGATAAATCAATGTTCTAGCTCTCTGTCTTCGATTGTAATCTTTTATTGTGTCGTTTTCATTGTGCCTTTTCGAACGTTAGTTGCCGATGATTATTGAAATCGTTATGAATTTGCAACACTAAAATTTATTAAGTCATTGAAAATTATGGTAGAAAACTCAATAGCGCATAAATTTTTTTCGTAAGCTATCCACAACAAAAAATGCATCGAAACGAAACAAACCCTAATAAAAAAAATGAAAAAAAAAAAAAAAATTGAACCTTGTCAGAGAGAAACAAGGCAGAGAGTATTATCCCGCGGGTTTAAGCGGCAACTTTGTAAGCGATCAGCTTGGGGGTTAAGTATCACAGCAGGCAAAAGCGTCACAGAGCGGAAAAGGATATACATCGAGTTCTCTCTCTCACTTTCTTTCTCTCTTCGCGTCGTAAAGCGTTTTATGGTCTCGAATAAAGAGCTGCATCGCGCGTCGTCGAGAGTGAGAGCGTTTCGCTTTGCCTCGCGCCCTTCCGATACACACATACTGCCGGTATGTGTGTGTGTGTGTGTGTGTGTGAGCGCATAATCGCGCAGGTAGTTTTATGTACCGAGCGCCGAAAAAAAACTTTTGCACCTCTGACCTTGCAAACATACCTCATTACTATACAACACAATTCAGCGGCAGTTCTTTCTTTTTTTTTTCATTGCGTTTTATGGCATTTAGTTTCGCGTTAAAGCGGAAGAATATATTTGTCGTCGTCATTAATCGTCAGTGAAATTGTTTCATTGAAGAGTTTTATCTGCTAAGAGGGTGAGTTTTTTTTTTTTGCTCGATTTATTACCTCCATAAAAATCAAGACGAAACATTGTGTTGTATATTCCGCCGCCTTTTTTATGCTCATTGTCGTGAATAGAATTTTTTTTTTCTTCGAACTCGAACATTGTTACGGTTATTACACGTGCAATCGTAAAATTGAATTCACAATTCAACTGATTTATTCCTCGCCTAAAAAAAAAACATCGTAAAATCCTTCTTTTCAAGTCCATCCACTCGTTAAACCCGTCAAATTCAAAAAAATCCGACGCAGGGAGTCATCCCATCCGCGAAATATTGTGACGAAACACGATCAACCACATCACGCACGCATCTGCACCTTGCGCGCTCACGGCGAAAAAATCATGAATACCTGTGGGTTATACGATATCACCGTGGGGTAATCGCAGACGAACGGATTGGGTTTTTTTTTTGGGTTTGTATATACACGGCAGCTGCGACGTGCGTCACTCGCACGTCAAACGCGCGTTCTTTTCATTACATATTGTTGTATACTCGGCTTATCAGCGTAACCCATCGCGTACTTTGTCAACCCTTCTTTCGTGCGAGATTCGCGATGTGTGCGTATGTGTGTGGATGAGTGAAAGGGATCATTGCAACTCGTCTCGTGCCGACATTAGTTTTATATAATAATCGAGACGCACGGACGCGCGCGCACATGCTGGAATATGGAACAATGTTATAATGAGTATTATACAATCTTCACGAGAGTTTTTTCGTGTGAACGTCTCGAATTTCTCAGTTTGACAGGCGTTGACGTTAGTATATATATGCTATATACGATAATTTCTCGTAACGACTTTAACATTTGATTAATTAGACAACATTAGTCATGCAAATTTCACCTCGTAAAACAAAAATTATAAAGTCTAATTATTATAATATCCGCTCGTGTTATGTTAAAACTTACACACTCGCGGCGTATTACACGCGCGGCAATTAAACTCACGTATAATAAGTCGAGATGGCGACAATTCAAAAATCGCCGCAAAGAATCCACCAGAAATTCCTCAGCGCGAAGGGAAAGAGAGAGATAAAGTCAGAGCGAGTCGTCTTTGCAATCAATCTCTTTCCATTTCGCTCGGCGCGCCGCGAGTTGCACATGCGTTACACGGTATATACGTGAAGTTTTCAGTAAAAGCGCTCGCCGCTTAACGAAGACACAGAGCGCGAGCGTTAATTCTCATGAAACCCCAAAGTTCTCGCGCGTTCGCAGAGGATGCATTTGCGAAGAGCGTCGTTGGCGTATTAACAAACGTCATTTTCGCACTGACAATGAAAACTCGAGGGAAGAGGAAATGAAGGATAAAAAAAAAAAGAAGAACACGAGAAAAGAAACAAAAGGTGCGCAAGGATAGCACGGCCGGTAATGAAGGTATATACACACAGAAGAGAAGGACAGAGGGATATGAAAAAACATAAGAATAAGTTAAAAAGAAAGGTCCTGTGAAAAACAAAGGTGCGGGACGGGGGTGGGGGAAAAAGAAGTGAGATTGAAAAAAGAGGAGAATTCGCGCGCAGATTCGCAGACAAGTGGCGTATAGTAGTAGGAATACATACAGCGCGCGCGGGAGGCTGCAACTTGATAATAATAAACTGAAAAAGGAGCAAAAGACGTTATTTTAAAAGGGAAATGCAGAGCGAGAGAGAGAGAGAGAAAGAGCGTGCGCGCCGCATTTTTATGTCTTCACCAGAACTTTTCATCTCTCTCTCTCTCTCTAGCACATAAACGCGGACGGGGGTAGGAGGGTAGTAGCAGCTAAAAACGCGGCGGAATGAAACGGCAGCACTGGCGTGCTGATGAAATTCATAATTTAGATCCAATGCGAGAGAGAGAGAGAGAGAAAGAGCGAGCGAGAACCTCGTTTAGAATACACTGCTATTTATAGTCGAAATTTTCTTCTTGCAAAGCGTTATGCTATATAGTAAGAGAACGCTCTCCTTCGCGCCAGTCGAATCGAAAGAGAGGGAGAGAGAAAGAAAGAGAGAAAACGACGAATGAAATTGAGATTTTACAGGTGCCGACGAGCTTCTCTCTCTCTCTCTCTCCTTCCCCTTCTTTTTTTTCTCTCTTGCAGGTGATTTAGATCTTTTAGGGGATTAATTTTCTACCGCGGCCGCTTAAATTTTTCTCTCACTCGAGAGTTTGTGTGACTTATTCAAGAGTGCCGCTTATAACGTCTTTCTTCTTCCTTTCTTTTTTTTTTCTCGTCGTCCCCGCGAGGCTTTAGACAAATGATTGTCGATTTGTTTCAACTATACTATACGCGCGTAGGAGGGTTTATCGTCGTGCTGCGTGTGCTGTGAGAGTGAAGATGTTGATGTATCCGAATGAAGAATTTTTCGGACATCTTCATAGTAAGGATTAGATTTCATATTTATTAGTTTATTAGTTTTGAGAGTGTACTATGAATTTATAATTAAAATTATAATCAGCATTCTCCTAGCATTGATCAAACTCAAATAGTATTTCACATGCAATAACCTATTTATAGATCAAGAAAAAGGTAGCCAACATTAAAACTTTATAATATACACCTCGATTAAAGTCAGCCATATTTTCCAAACGCGCGCATAAATATTTAAAAAAAAAAGGTATATATCGAGAGACGCAACACAGCACTCCAAATCGAATTTAAAACTAATGCCGTCTAATAGTGCGAGTGCGAGATTATAGCCGGCAAAATAACCGTTAATAAAACTATCTCTGGAAGTTGATCGACAACCGCGCGCGCGCGCGAGAGTGACTTTCTTACCCAACGCAATATACATATACGACGAAAACCAGTTTTCGCGCACAGTGCATTAAGGTGAAAACGCCTTTTGGATGAAAAATCGCTCTACACCTCTCGGTATAGAGTGGCAATAATGCGGCGGCCGCAAATGAGACGTGATTATCTTATAAAACGATCGACATGTTACAGTCCGAAACCGCGATTGATTCGACGCCTCGAGTAGTAGTAACGAGAGGCTCGCCACAGTACATGTATAATGTTAGAAATTATCCAATGGTATGCGCGAGCGCGCGCGGCAATCTTTCCAACGCTTATCATACGCGGCAAGTATTCTATTTATGCGTGAAAACTTAACGCTTGACTACTTTACGGAAATAGTGTAACTTGTAATCATTTTACTATAGATCATCTTGTAAACGATGTATTTTTGCATTACACGTGTAATATAATATTTTCGTTGTCTACAAAAGGTCGCTTGTTGTAATGTATAAATAGTCTTTGTGTATGTGTGTGTGTGTGTGTGTGTGACACACTTCAGATATTTCTATGATAAATAAAATAGCCACACGGTCTGACGCTGCTGCTGCTGCTCTGCCCGCTCGCTCGCGCGATATTACGCCAGAGATTTATAGTATTTGACATAACAGGCCTCTGTCGCGAGTGAGCCAAGTATAATGATAAGGATTTATGTTCTAATTAACTCTATATCCAGCAACGACATCACAATTTATCTGAAAATGGCTCGAGCTACCCCGTATACAAAAAGAATTTCCTTCGATTACATTAACTTTCTCACAAATATACATAAACACACACACACGCGCCCGCGCGTACCGAATGTATAATATATGTATCATCTAGCCGTTAGAGAGAATTATAAAAAAAAGAAAGGGGGACGCGTGATAGTTCGTCTTTGTCAGAGGTGGCGTAGAGTGACGGCCAACTAGCACGCATGATCTTAAAAAAGAGAGAGAGAAACGAAGTGGCTTTCATGCCGGCTGTTTATCGTTTCGCTGTCGCGTTTCATCCGGCAGTTATTCCATATTCCCTAATAGGATGTAATATTATACAAAGCGAGCCGCGCGAGTCCACTTGAATTCGCGCGCGAGCGAGCGAGCTTTAACGCTCGCTGCTCACGAAACGCGGGCTTTAATTTTTTTTTTCTTCTTTCGGTGAAGAGAAAGATAGCCGTCAATTTTCACTCAAAGTGATACCTTAATGTGTATATCGTTTCTTTTATTTTCAGTGCTTCGCGAGAATCATTTTTGTGCTTTAATATCGAGCTTACCTGATTTCTGTAATTTACATTTACCGGTTACTTTTTTTTTGAATCCTGATTCATCGCACAAAAGGCAAAATAAGCTTATTTCATCATTTGATTTCAACAATTTTTTATTTTTTTTTCAACTCAGAGCTTGCACACAATTGTTCAAAAAAAAATAAAACTTGTCATCGGAATTTGCATTTACTACATTGCAAAATTATTTGAGCAGCCACGGATATAAACCGACAAAATAAACAAACGTCGGGCGGGCGGACGCGTATATACGGAAGAGAAAGCACTTGAACTATAGACCCGCCTGTTAATTCGGCGTATACACGCACGGCCAATTGACGTAGTATATATATCCCACAAATACACACATAGATATACGTATACACATACACGTGTTTACCGGTGAATTATACGTGTATATGGAGTACGTACGTACATAGTACGTGCACGGCGCTAGGGTATTTACATGTATATATAGAACGTATAGCAGTCGATGTATATAGCTTTAGCTCTGATACTGGAGAGCGCGCGAGGTCAATTTGGAGAACGATACGCGCAACACATTAAATTGACCGTAATTGCGGCTCAATGTTATATATGTATATATATGCGCTCCCACCCGCGTGACTTGACGAATGGATCAAAGTCAATTTTGCTAATCTCTCCGAGCGAGAACAAAAAAAAAAAAATTACTAATCCTCGCAAGGTGAGGAAAAAAAAGAGCGAGAATAAGTCGAGTTGAATTAACGTCGATGTGACGATTATTATCGATGAAAAGAGAGAGTGAAGGAGAGAAGCAAATGTTAACTCGGCAAGGATGATTGGCAACGAACGCTTTCCTCTATTTTTCTATCAGACTTCTCGCGAAGAATGCCTGCGCGAACGTCAAACGCCCGTAGTATTTGACTTGCGCACGATCGTTCTCCCTTTTGTGTATCAAATGCGCCGAGTTCATCGATCTTTTGATTGATTAATTTTTTTTTAGTATTCCTTAGTGCATTAATTCTACCTTCGAGCGATATAAATTGAAAAAAAAAGTCACGATAAATAACAAAAAAACAAACAATTAGATTTTTATAAACCACATAATCGACGAGAGAAGAAGAAAAAAGATCTACTTTCGCGGCGAAAAATCCATCAATCCTCAATCCTCGTTGCGGGATCCGAAAAAAAAAATAATGAAAACGTTGGAAAACGAGGAGAGGACCGATAAAAATCCGGCAATAAAACTGCACTGCACACATTCCGTGCGCGGCGGCGGCGGCGGCCGGCGCGCGAGTGTTAGCGAGAAAGGGAGGTGCTGCTGCTGCTGGTGGTTTGGCTGACGAATCGGCGCGCGCTTTCGCGTGTAATTTACGCGTGTACGTAACGTGTGTTTAAGTACCTGCACGGCTCTACGGCGGCGGCGGCGGCTCGAATTAACCTTTCGTCGAGCGCGCAATCAATCTCTCGCTGCGGGTTTAACCTGTGTGCTATGTGTGCACCTACACACACTATGTGTGTGTGTGTGTGTGTTACATAGACATTATGCGCCGCGTGGGCAGCTCTATACAGCGCTTATCCCGTTCGCGGAACACTTTCTATATAAGCGACCAACGACGACGATTGACGACTGATGGATAAACGTCGATCTTGGGTGATAGTTGCTGCTTGCGATTGACGTTTATTGTCGCATATCCTTGTAATTTGATCTTTGTATTGTACTAGGATTTTTTGCAAGAAATTATAATGAATTGTTATTGAATTGAAACGTTTTACGCGTTGGATCTTTTTCGAAAGACATGCCATTTACATAATTATAATTGATCGTCAACTCAATTTCAATATTTTCCAATGTATCGTTAAAACGAAACAAGCATTAATCGCCTGCTGTACAATAAATCAATCGAAACCAAAAAAAAAAACAAAAAAACAATGCACGTGCGACGTATCGAGTGGCTAAAATACAGGATGAGGAAAAATCATAAAGAGTGAACGAATCGCTAAATATAGAGAAACAAGCACTGACCAAACGCGAATGCACCCGATATCCCCGAAATAAGAGAGAGGGAGGGAGATGTGCAGCATATACATCGGGCGACATAAAGCGTGTCATGATCATAAATAATTCGATCACCCGGCGAATAACGCAAATTTATGGGATCGAAATGAATTCCGCGAGCGAGCGAGCGATCCAGATGCAAAAAAAGGTCAGAGTTGTTATTTATGGAAAATTGAAATTCGCGCTTCGGCGATCATATAAACAAATCGCTGCGGCCTGCGAATGATAATTTCATCGCGAATCGGCGACAGCAGTGACTACCCATTAAGGAGACGAAAGACAGAGACGATCGAAAGAAAGGAGCAAGCAACTCGGCAAGCAAGTTGAGTTACGAGAGAAGGATGGATGTGTGTGTGATGTATTCTTTTTTTCGGCGAGCGCCGCCGCCGCGTTGAGACTTTCCAATAAATAACGAGATAATCTCCGGTGAAATCAGGCGAGTTATGTCCGCCATAAAGGCGAGGCAGAAGACGACGAACGAAGACTACTCACAGAGGCAGCAGCAGCATGCGCAACCGATTGATTTATCGATGATTATCGGGCATTCCGCCGCCGCCACTGCTCGCTATATACCTACGAAGGATTTCGAGCCTTGAGAATTTCCGAGTGTCAGCGAAAGATTGACTCCGATATTCTCTCTATACTACTCTCGCGCGACACACATAATTCTGCGCGGCATTTTTTTTTCGACATAAGCAAAACGCACGTCATTTGCAAACTGCCTCTTCTTCTTCTTCTTTTTTAGATATTTTTGATGCGCCGATTTATCGAGCTAGATTTTTTTTTCTACCTGAACGCTTGGTCGATTAGCATTTTTGCTTTCATTCTATACATAGTTTAACGCTGAAATGTTGTTGAATGTTGATACTCATTCCGCGGATAATTCCGCGCGTGATTGAATGATGTATATTCTATGGATATTCGTTCAAGTTCATTCGTTTTGGCAGATTTATGTTATACGCGCGAGCGCGGTCGATTTCAATGTCCTGTTATCTTTAATAAATCCGTTGAATGTAAATTCGCGAGAGAGTTAAAAAAAAATAAATAAAAAGAATATTCATAAACATCAGTTACGATTAATTCTGATTTGTTTCGATTTCATTTTAACTGCAGTATTGTTTCGGCGACGACGATGATAATGATGATGGAATGCAGTATTTTTTTTATCAGGCAATATCGTTCGGCGAAATATATAAACTCACGTTCGATGTTATCGATATCACAGCCCTTGGCGGTAATACTCACCTGGAAAATAAAAGAAAATTATGAATATTTCAATATTACGAGAATCGTTAGTGATTATAACTCAATTAAAAGCTAATTGCCGAAAATTTTGACGATCGTCCGAGGCTGCAAAACTTTTCGCGGCATCAAGCATAAATTAACCCCCCTCCCGGGTAGAAACGACTCTGTTAACTACGTCAACATGCTGTAAAAGTAAATTTTCAGCCGTGACATTTACTATATACATTTGTCGTGTGCATGGCGCGTTGCATGGGAGCATCGCCGCTCTCTCTCTTGTCGTCGTCGGCTCGCGCTAGCGCATGTATAAAATGACTTCCACGTCGACAACTCTTTACAACGTCCATACGAGCGATATATGTATATGCAGCTGCTGCTGCTGCTGTTGGTGCAGCATCATGTGTGCCCGCATTAATAATTCAATGAATACGTAAGCAAAATTCCTGCGCCACCCATCAAAAATGACAACAAGATCTCTTCGAGGACAAGAGAGAGAAAATAAGAAGAAGAAAAAAAAAAGAGAGGGGAAACGATCTACATGCATATTTACTCATTAATAACTCTGCTGCAACCTACACGACCAATCTTCGCGACAAGCGTCCGTCAACTCGACGCGCTTGACTGACGTACGGCCTCGATCGAGCTACGAAGAGAGACTCTTATATCACGCGTGCATATACGAGTTTTGCACTTTTCCTGCGTTATTTATAGACGCGCGGTAGATACGCAAATAAAATTACGAATAAACGAAAGAAAAAAAAATTGAACAAGAAGGAGCGGCATTTCTTTTCTGGCGGCGGCGTCGTGCGTGCGTCGGAAGTGCCGCCGGCAAAAACAACCACGGGGTATTACGCTCGCTGGAGGAGGAACATACTGCTGCCGCAGAGTTACGATTGGCCAAATGATGGCAAAAAATTTCGTTCTTCAAGAGACCCGCGGTAATGCGGTGCTGCTCTTTAAAAAAAAAAAAAAGAAAAAAGATAAAGCCTCTATTGGATGACTCATGTTTTTAATAACTTATTGCGTTATTATGTTGTAAATAGTGTGGGATAATAGTTGGCGAAAAAAAATGTATATGTGCCTTTAATAACTTGTTGAGAAATATGAAGATAGACTCGATTTTTTTTATCAACGTGTATAGTAAACTGATGGACAACGTCCGGTACTTTTAGCGGGTCTTTTGGATGTATTTCTCAATTAGTTTTGTTTTGTATTTTCGTAGAAGGCTTATAAAAAATTACGTTTTTAATGATGCTTTTTTAATGTACAATTAAATTTTTTTTTCTTGAATTAATATGTAAAAGATTTTTATTTCAAAATACTCACAAGAGTTGCAACTTTGTATGATTAAATATTGGGAAATTTGAAATATGAAATTGGTAGCTTTCCTATTTGATTAAAAAATATACAATCTAATATTAATATTATTATATCAATCATAATGACAGATGCAGAAATAAAGACAAAAAACTACTTTTTCAGTGGTGGGAATGTTGTTCTTGTATACCTACAATAATAGCCATTTAGTCGGCAGTATGAAAACTTTTCATATTGAAAATAATTTATGTAATTGGTAGTGAAGGAGATTATCTTTAAAATTTTTTTTTTTGCTAACTAGTCATATTGCTTTTAATTAAAAAATCAAATATTACTTTCTCTATTTCACGATATTTTCGAATGAAAGATAAACATAAATTGAAATTATTACACCACGCAATAAAATTCTTCAATCTCAATTACCGAATTCCCCTGGAGCAATAATTCAATTTGCAGAGGCAATATAAAACGCTTTCCGCGCGCGCGCATCAAACGAAACAAGAAGAACGCTGCATTCTCCAAATGACAAAGAGACATGAAGTGTGAATTGCAAGCGAGATATATCAAGCTCAATAAAAACAAAGCGCATCAATATAAAGTCGGCAGAGATGACGAAAAAGAAGGAGAAGAAGACGGACAGCAGCAGCAGCAGCAGCAAAGTTCAAAGCTCTTTTGATACGCGAAAAGGACAAAAGACGGAGAGAGCGAGAAACGCGCTTGTCGATCAAATGTCGTAAACCGTCTCTCCAAAGCGAGCGCGCGTTGGACGACGTCGACGACGACGACGACGATGACGTCTCCATCAGGCGTCAGCCTCAAGGCTCTTTCTTATTTCTCACTTTTATTGCACGTCAGCCTCGCGCCCAGTTCGTCCATCACTTGCAGCTCAGCTCGAGACCTTTAGTTTGATTGCAAGCGCACGTCGCCGCACCCGCGCGCTTTGCCGTTTCTATTGTCCGTTAAATTGAAATTCAACTTGCGCTCGTTTCACTTTGAATTTCAGTAACGCACTTCGGGAATGCGTTTCAAATAAATTTATCATACGCGCGTCTATCTAATTGAAACGCAACCGCGTAAATCAGTTTCACTTTCGATAATTATCTCATCGATCAGATAAATAAACGACCATTCATATAAGAGACTTTACATGTACAATCGAAATACTACACAATAAACCAACAACGAGTAAAGAGACAACAACGAAAAAAGAAATCAAGGCAACAGCATAAATCAAACTTTTTAAATCGCATAAAAGTTCGAGAGAGAGAGAAAGAATCGCGCACTTCAGCGATGAATTTAAATTCCGTGCTGGGCTGTCGCGCATTACGGGTAAAAAAAAATCTTATCTGCTCGCGAGTTAATAAAGCTAAACGTCAAATAATGGTCAAGCCTTACACGAAATAAAATACACGCGTTCTCCCTGTGGTAACAACGACAAAAAAAAGAAATTTCTTTTTTTTTTCTTTCGCGCACGAGACTTCCATCAGCCAGAGCGAAATAAATGGGAAAGTCGCTTGAACTATACGCGAAAAAAAAAACAGAAGAGAAGTCGGATAAACAAACGAAACGAAAAAAAAAAGAAACAGAGGTGAGGTGGGGAAGAAGAAGGCCGCGACACGGCGGCCTGATAAAGCAACAGCAGAGAGAGAGTCAGAGAGTATACGGATAGTTAGAGGACAGGCAGAGAGTATACGAGAGATACGAGTCTGCTGCTGCTGCTGTTGCTGGTTGGTACAACGTATGATTATCCGTCCTCGAGGGACTTCCGGCCGCCGTAGCAGCAAGAGCAGCAGCTACGGTTATTAGCCGTCGTTTTTATCTTCGAGCTCAATTAGCGAATATCATTCCGTAATGCAACGTGACGCGCGTTGCCTCTCTTTCTCTTTTCCACTCTCATTTTTCTTTCTCTTTCTCTACACTTCTTCTTCTTCCTTCTTTTTTTTTTCGTTCACCCCCGCTCTGTGTTGCCGCGGGAGTGTTGGATTTCCGTCGATTGCTTGCAAGTGCATCGAGCTTTTTTTTTATTTCTCGGATAATGCGTTCTGTATGGACGTTCGGTAATAATTACCGTCGTATTCCCTTCATCCTACGGATCTACGGCGATCAGATTAATGAAATAATCGGCGATGTTTTTCGATAGAGAAAGAGAGAGAGGGAACCCAAAGCTAAACGAATTATTGCCTGTCCGACACGGATCTAATACTGCTTCCATGCGTCTATCTTTATTCGGCGTGGGTGGACGCGACATTAGTTGTTTTTTTTTTCATTTCAATTGCCTTGCCTGCCTTTCTACATTGTTTCCTATGGCAAATTGATGTCAAGTGTTATTTTTTTTTACCTCGTTTCGATGAGTTATCTTCGTGTAATAAACTGGATATCGATAATTCACGATCTCGATTCAATTACTCAAACTCGCTCGAACAAAAAAAAACTCATTAACAGATCTGTTTTTATTCGCAATCATCGCTACGGGATTATTTCCATGCATCAGTCGTAACCATAAATCTCGGTGATCTCGCGCAAAAAAAAAAAACAACAAAATCTCTCGTACGCAGATCAATAACAATTCTCTCGCAGCGCAGATCATTCAAAAAAAAAAAAAAAAAAAGCTCTTCGCACGTAGCCTCGTCAATTCCATTCACAGAACGCGGATGTAGAAACGTTATTTACACAACAACAAGAGTGGCGAGTCTGCCTGGACACGCGGGGGACGGACGAGAGAGCGAGAAAAGTTAATAAGTGATAACATTTTATACCTGTCGCTGCATCGCGTTCCCATGGTTCTCGTCACAGACGCACACATCACACATACACGCACACGGTGCGGATTAGCCGTCGAGAGAGAGAGAGAGAGAGAGAGAGAGAGAGAGAGAGAGAGAGAGAGAGAGCTCGAATATAAAGTTAATTATAGACAACGCAAGCGATGGTTATACGTTAGCTCTCTCGTACAAATCCTACGTTACGCTATATACACGGCGGCGGCAGTTACGCACTCGGCCACATAAATAACGATCGCCAACCCATGTGTGTGTGTCTATGTTCGTGCATATATATACATGACGTATATACGTCGCGTATCTCTCTTGACAAGTTTGCCTCAATCACGTATAAGGCATGCTGCATGCCTCGCTCACTCGTGTTAAACCAATTATTATTATTGGCTGCTGCGCGATGGAACGAAATGAACGAAGAAAAAAAAAATGAACGAACGACGTGCATCAATATTCATAGCCGAGTTTAAAAGCGTTATACTATCATCGATTTACGATCGCACGCACACACATACACGCAGCTCGCGATATTTAATTAAACATCCATCCATGCCGAGGAAGCAGGCAGCAACAGCAGCTATACTTGCGCCACTTTGTCTTCTTCTTCTTCTTACTTTTTTTTTCTCCAAGGGTCAATTAACATTTCTTTTTTTTACGCTCGCGCGCGATGTGCGGAGTAATTTATTCGAGGGTGGACAATTCGTGTGTGTGTGTGTATGCGACGGTTAATTAGGCAGGTAAGGAACGGTCAGCAGTGGGAAAACAATTAAAGGAGGGGGCGCGCAAAAGAGAGACACAAAGGCCATTTTCAAATTAAGCGACTCAAAAAGCATATATGCAAGCAGTAGTCTTAACTGCCTCCGGTGGGCGGTTCGCGTGCTGCTGTTGCTTGCTGCTGTACCCGCGTGCGAGATATACTTGATTCTTTACTTCGCGGGTATAATGAGGTAAAAAAACGGATGGTTCGAAAAAATTTTCGTCGCATATAAGTTTCGCGGCATTATAATGATTTCGCGTTGAATAAACAATGGAGTTTCAATAATTGAATATAACGTTTATATACGGATTGAAAAAGAAAAAAAAAGATTTGACGAAACGTGAAAGAGAGAAGAGAGAGAGAGAGAAAGAGGAGGTTGAAAGACTGGCGCGGTGGTCAGTCAGCTCGATGTCAGCTCGCTAATTGGCAGCCGTGTCGCATAGAGAGCCGGTTTTGCTGCTGCTGCTCCTGCAAGAGGATGCCTTGTCGCGTAATTCGTAAGCGGCTCTTACTCCCTTCTCGTAACTCCCACTATATATATACCTTTTCTTATACGTACTCTTGATGATCCTTTTGCAGCCGTATAGAGGACAATCCTCAATAAAATGTTACTTTATACGTAGCGTTTAGTTTGGGAAAGAGATTTTAGAATTAATTAATGAAAGCATCGAGAGCAGCTTATATTTTATACCACATATTTAACGCGACAATTTTAGTCTGATTGCTCGTGACAATTGATAATCGAATCAATCATTTTGAGACGATTGATTTATCATGTAAATTCTGTTGTAGTTCTATTCTAAGTTTGTCTATCAAATTCAAAATTCAACGATGCACCGTCAATCAATCTCGAGAACGAAGAAAAAAAGAAGCTCGAAGAAAGCATAGGTGTACCAGCCAATTAGTCAAATTCACGCCAATTACAATTATTAAAATTTGACGCTGCGACGCCAATTAAATTACAGTCTCGTAAACAACCCAAGAGCAATTGTCAACTCTTTCACCGTCATTAACCGTATCCCTTTCCTTTGCTTCCCGCGCGCGCATGTGTGTGTCTTTGTTTGATTCTCAGTGTCGCGCGCGTATACGATGTCACCTTATATACAAACGTGGGCGAACTCTGCGCGCTGAGCATAAGAAACGACTTATACTGTGACGAGAATGAGAGGCTCGACTCGGCGATATTCGCCTTGTCTCCTTGTCGTGCCGTGTGTACTTGAGGGATATAATGGCACGGCTACCGGGTGGTCCGCGGTTTCACTTTGCGAATTTGTCATCTCGCCACGAGATAATGAATCATTCGCTTTTGATGCGGATAAAACTCGAGGATTGCGTGTAGATAGCGAACATTAACTCCTTTATTTGAGATTTTTTTATCGCGGAGGATGATTGCTGTGTTTGATTGTCATTTGATTGATACTTTCGCGAATGAATTTGAGGGTTTTGATGATTGATGAGATTTTGAGGATGTGGTGAACATTGTTTTTATCATTCAATAAAAATGATAAATTCGTTTTCAAATACTATATAGCTTTTCAGTAGAGCCAACCATACGCTTGAAATTCTGTTGATTATCTTTGAAGTATTAAATTTGGCAACGCTGGTGAACATGACTATGTGCTATCACGTGTTTGTATACGTATGCTGCGTACGTACACAAACTTGAAAATCTATACCTAAGAGAAATAGTTCAGCGACGGGTATCAATCAGTCGCAGTTCAACTCTCGAAAGTACTGCTCGCTTGCTAATCGATGTTTTGATTTCCCGTTTATTGATCACGTATATGTGCATAAATTCAGTGTCAAACTATTTACTGTTCAACATTTTTCACGAGAATTAAATCCGAAAGTAAAAACTTGCCGATTAAAATGAACCGGTCGAAAAGAAATGTTGATAAAAATCAAAGTGTAAATACCAGTTTTGTCTTTTCACTTCCACTTTCATCTTTTGAAAATGTAGAGACAAAAGTTGCAACTGTTGACAGAAAACGCAAAGCTACGTGGGAAGCTGGAGGTATGGATTTCATTTAACCGTCGTGTAAATGTTTTTGATACAAAGTGATTGTTAAAATCAACTGTTTTTTCTTTCCTTGAAATTCAAATAGGGATAGCAAAAAAGAAACGTATCCACTGGGACACACAGGCAAAAAAGCAGCTTTTCAATACTAAAAGCACCGACAAGAAGAAAAATAATTGTAGTTTCAAAAAGATTCAGCAAGCAAAGGTTATAAGTTACATTTAAAAATAATGTCTGGATGAAAATTTTTTTAATTTTGGATTATTCTTGTATCAGGCACTACCTCAAGAAGTAAAATGTATTGATGATCGAGAGTCGCTACCTAGAAATGGCGTTACTGATGACCAGGTGACATACAGCGACTTTCCGTCAAAAAGCGGTAATACCCATGGCAAGGTCAAAGTCACTGTATCAACTGAAATTGATGTTCCGACTAAAAGAGGTATTTTAATTTCTTTGTTTACGTATAGATGGATACTATTAGTGACTATACCCATCATTATTTTTTGAGCGCTAAATAATTTAAGCTGTATCAAAGATTGTAATTGTTATCATTAAATAAGTAAATTTACTGTAAAATGTAAAAATGTAGAGAATGATAATGGATTAAAATTGAAAATTACGAAAAGAATTTAGTCGTCATTCTAATAATAAATTGAATAAGTTCCAGCTAAGAAAATCAATTGGAGTGTATCAACATTTCCACTCCATCTCAAAGAAGCTCTAATAAATGCGATGAAATCGTCAACTCGTTTTAGTATTTCTCCAAAAGTTAACATCAATAACAATATCATACCTCATCCTGCAAGTAAGGATTTTTAATTTTCTATTCTCAAATGTTTTATTTCTCGATGCATCATTTCTAATTTATCATAATTTTTTAGCTTCTAGTATTGATATGGTCAAATCCAAATGGGAAACAAACTAGTTACAGCAAAGAAAATTTTTAACACACCCCAAGTGATAAAATACTTTATCGCAAGAGCACGAAACAAATTTTTATTTCAAATGATCGGTAAAATGATATCTCTTATAAAGTGTGTGACTATAAAAGTTTTAATGTAAAAGTGTTTAGTACAATGATGCTTAAAAAGTCTGTTGATATTTATAAATGTTGACCAATGTTGATTGATCATTTTGTAAATGTGTTTGATAATAAAATAACGACAGGTCTATAAGTTTTCAAATATTGTACATATTGTTTCTGATCAGTTACGTAATTTACATGATCGTTCATCCAACGCAAACCACCAGGATCAAGCTAAACAACGGCAAAAGCGCATTCTCCAAAATGGAAAGTCTCTTTCTCGCGAAACTAAACGTCTACACAATAGAGCCTCTCGAAAAGGATCGACGGTGTGGTTTCTGCGGGTAAACAAAAGATAAAGTCTCCCCTTTGAGAAAAAATCCTTGCACAGCAGCCGCAAAATCCCTCATTACCAGTCTCAGCCACACCCTTTGACTAATAAGCCAGTGGCAGTGTGTTGACGCCTTTGGACGGCATCAACCAGCCAAGCTAAACACTGACAAATTATCCTTGTCTTTCTCTCTTAGAGAGATGATAAATGCAAAGGCCTGTCAATCCTCTCACTCTCTCTCTCTCTCTCTCTCTCTCTCTCTCTCTCTCTCTCTCTCTCTCTCTCTCTCTCTCTCCCTGGGTGCAAACAAAAGAGCAGCGTGTGCACAGGTAGGCGCCACCTGCAGTGGCATAAGGATAAGGCTATCCATTAGAGGCTTCCAACCACAAGACGCCGCGCGCACCGTCCGTCCGTCAGCTTCTCGTCATAAACGACCTCCTCGACACTTGACGGATGGCCGGAGCACGCTGCATATATATATATACACGCCTCGCGCTACTACTGCTGCTGCTGCTACTGCTGCTACTGCTGGGATATTAATTTGGTAATTTATGGCGCCCCGATTAAGCTAATGCGCGAAATGTTGGCAGGTCATCGCGCAGGACACCTTACCCTATTGTGTATATGTGTATGTGTGTGTGTGTGTGTATGCGCGTATTGTCCACGCTGCGACTTGCCGCTCGCGCTCTGAGAGCGACGTATAAGCCGCTGCACTGCATTGAAATTGACGGGGGACGACCGCGACGGAATTAACGGCGTTGTGTTTTGCTGCCAGCGCGAACTTGATCGATTTATGTGCCTTATAACCCGCGAGAGAGACGTCAGCCGCCATATAGCTCTCTAGCGACGTCTTTAAGATTTTCAACGGATATATGCTATATAATTTCTCGATTGAATTGTTTCTACATACTTTGACGTTAAAGTTGAAAGGTATACGTTTATACGATGTTTCGCAGCTGTGAAGTTTTTCTTTTTTTTTTTACATCGTGGAAAATTTCATCGATAACTCGCTGTGGATTCCAAGTTATCACGCACTAAAGTTGCTAAACATATATTTTATGTTGACGCTCTTCGCGCGAAAAGTTGTACGTGTACGAAATAGTACTAAACACTCGAATAAATGTAGTTATAAAATGCACATTACATATACACACACACACATACTCACATCGCGCTCTCGGTGTGAGAAAATCATAAGAAGCTATAACGTTCGGCAGCAGTTCAGCAAGTGAAAGTTTTCGTCTCGCCGAGAGTGTGTAATATTCTGATAACTATTTTACGATAGTGTTAAAATTTAAGTTAAACGTGTCGAGCGATATATATGAGTGATCGATCGATTTAATTAAGATTAAGCTAATAATTAGCTCGCGCGTATATATGTTGAGGAAAAGAAAAAAAAAAAGAAGAGAAAAGTGGGCTTTTCACTATACCAGCGTGCTCGGTCAATTAACTTCCTAACGATTTCACAAATACGACGTTAGAGTCGACAGCCTTCATGAATAACATTATATATACCCGCATTTATGTATATAGATTCTTTCGTAAACGCGCGCGCGCACGCGCGAATTAATTAATCCCCCCTGTATAATGTATTCAGTAAGAAAAAAAAATAACGAGTTAACCATCAATTATCAAGCAGCTACCATTCTTACACAAAAGGCGAAAGACACGTTTAGCTGTGCGCGAGTTGGTCATCAATATTATCAAGACGCTGCTGCTGCTGCTGTTGCTGTCCCTTAATGCAGGCGCGCGTGTTTGACGAGAGTCATTCATCCTCATCCCACCTACACGTTACAGCACAAGGTGAGCGGCGAGCACAGGAGGTGCTCGCGCGTTCATCTATCAAAACGACGAGGTTGCCGCTGTGGGGCCATAGGTCGAGAGAGAGAGAGAGAGAGAGAGAGAGAGAGCCCACGCGTGTTACGCGCGAATATTATATACAGAATGATACTATGAGAAAGAGCCTTGAGATGTTACTGTTGGTTCGCGTGTGTATGTGTACTGCTGTGATGTGTAAAAATTAATTTGCCTGAGTGAAGTGGTAAATTCCGTTTTGAAGTTTATGGTGATTAGATGTGTGTATACATGCGAAAGTGTTTCCTTGTCGCTCATACAGAAGTGTACGCGTTTGGTTACTTCATTTATTTTAGATTGGCACTTACGTAAATTTCAAGTATGGGAGATCTAATGTAGAGGGACTGCTACTTACCTAGAACAAAAAAGGAGTAGAAAAGGTTTATGACTGGTGTAGAATTGGAGCATGATTACATTTTAATTTGAACAATGATTAATAAAATTAATAAAGGATATATTAAAACTACAGCCTCCATATGCATGGATTAGGCAGCTGAATAGATGAAATCATTATGATATGCATGTAAACGATACCAGTACTCTAAAATACTCACGTACTTTTTTCACGCAGAATTATATGTTCATTAATATGAAATTCATCTAGAAGCAATCTCGCATTATTTAAATAAGGTAAGTCTACCTCATATCGCCACTAAGATTTCAATTCGCCATAACTTTTTACCGCAAGCAAGTTTTTCAACGTACATGCCCTTATTTGAAAGCTGCCCGTTTACCCTTTAAAATGAGTTCTCGCATGATTAATTTGGTGAAGTCGAATCAGAGTTATAATACTTTGAAACAAACTACTTATTTTCGGTGTAAAAAAAGTCAGTATACCCCACTCTGCCACTTCGAAAAACAAGTATTTTGTCGGATGAAAATAACGTTTGATACTGGAAAATAAGTTTCAGTGTTAACGTTTATTATGAAGACGTGCTATTTTCACATGAGAAATTATATGGTAATGTGTTAATTATTAATAAACACTGGTTTAAAAAATAAACTAGAAATTGACCATTATACGCTGATAATTGGTCGAAATGAATTTTTTTCGAGTTCTTCTACATTTCTGTTTCTCTATTTGAACAAATAAATATAAAACTGTATTGAGAAAAATGTAATTGAAATTTTCAGCCATCGTTTATACATAGGATTTTTGAAAATGGCGGTATTGGATGGACTCGAATGAGAATATAATACGGTCGGCATTTGGCTTTACTTGTACGCTAAAGGACATTCTGATGAGTGTTTTTGAAAGAGCAAAAGAAGACGAATCGAATGGCATAATGTGGCAGTTTTATGTTTAGATATATGAAACTAGTTAAAATGACACATATTCGTTGGGAAGAATTTCGGAGAGTTGGAAAATTTGCTCATTCAGAGCATAAAACCGCTCGTGTAAAACGAATTTGGTATTGGGATATGATTTAAATCATTGAAACTTTCATTACTTAATAGTACAAACATAATGTCACGGCGGCATATGAAATAAGTGCAAGTGACGGAATGGGGTAGAGGTACCTTATAACCGATAGCTTTGTCGAATAGTTACAGGTGACTTTTGGCATTAACAAGTGTTTCTCGAAAAGAACATTTTGTGAGCACAGCCAACGATCGAAATCCCGTTTGCGCAAGCTTTCACATCCGTCTTCGAGCGATAAATCAGCTAATTTCAAATTCCCATCCGTCTACGCATCTCAATCCTGAAGCTGTAGGTATATATACCATACGCAACTACTTCATCGGTCGGTCATTTCCCGCTGACTCTCTCTGTCTCTCTCTCTCGCGTCGTAATTCACGAAAAAGAGGAAAAAAAGAACGATCTCGGCCTCCTTAGCTTACTCGCCAGTATGTGTGTGTGTGTGAGAGAACGGCCGGCTGCTAATTATAGCCTCCTATTTATTTTATTTACGCGAGCGAGTGTATGTGTATGTGTGTGAGAGCGAGAGAGCAGTGGGGCTCGTTCGCGCTGCGTTGTCATAAATCAAAATTCCATTTCAACGTTTTAACGAAGGATCAAATAAAACACTTTAATTGACGTTTTTACGGCGCTCGGCAGCCGAACTCTTGCCCGAACGACGTTGCTGACCCTACTATACGCCGCCTCTCTCTCTCTCTCTCTCTCTCTCTCTCTCTCTCTCTCTCTCTCTCTCTCTCTCTCTCTCTCTCTCTTTCTACGTTTTACCGGTGTTGTATAAGGCCGACGCCGCCACTGCCACCACTACGGTTTTGCTCGCGCTGTTGAACGATCGCTTATATACCGACGATAGCCCGCAGTTTTTGGACGGCCGAGAGTTGCGATATGGCAAGATGATTTTAATGTCGTTGAAAAATTCATTTGAGTTACTAATTATTACTAATTACGTTTGATATTTTGTAGATTTTGCTTTTAAATTAAATTTTTCCTTTCTTAATTTTTTAGTAGACTAGGTAAGAAAAATGGTTCGTTTGAGATAAGTTTAATTGAAGATATTTTTTATAATGAAAACGATTTTTATAGTACATTTCATTGAGATTTTTTTTGACAATTCAAAATTTAACGCTAATAGATTAAAACTCACAAAGATAATGAAGTAATGCAATTTAATTATATTGGATCAAGTAAGTCACTAAAAAATTCATTTGATATAACATGTACATAAAGAAATCGGTCGTTGTTCTGAAAATATCAATCGAACGCCGTCAAGCGTCCGTATTTGTAAGTATCTAACGAATGCAAACGTGATGAAAGTATTAAAAAAAAAGAAAATTCGAAAAATTAAAAAAAAAACATACGCACGTAGCGCCATCCAATCATATCGAGCGAACAACAGCAGCAACAACGGAAATCTCCCGAAAATTCCGGTAAATTCGGTGAAGGCAACGCGGAGGTAACATTATTTTGCATAAACGCGACGTAAACCCAACTCCCTCCCTCTCCCACAAACGAAAGGGAATCGTAGAAGCGCGAAAAGCTCGGACGTGCCTTAGTCGTGCGCCGCTGCTTACGTATTCCTTGCGAGCTATCTTGAATGTAGAAAAGGGAGGGTGGGTTTGCGCGCTCACCCTCTTCTCGCGCCAGAAAAGGGAGAGAGAGAGAGAGAGAGAGTCGCTTCTTCTCGAGTGCCGACGCAAATCCCAAAGGTTGAGTTAGCACCGAGAGTGCTTTGCGTGGGATGCTTGCCGCTGCTGCTGCTTGCCTTCTTCCCCCCTCCTTCCTTTTCTATCTGGCCCGGCAAATCTTCGCCCATTAAGCGCGTTTACTTTCGTATTTATTATTGTCTTGTTTTATTACCGCTAGTTTGTACCTTATTTATAAGTGCGTGATACACATTTCTTTTTTTTTTATCGTGCTCTTCTTTGTTATTTCATTCGGAGAGGCTCCACGCCCAGCGAAGAATTTGATTGAATGTAACGCGAAGAAGATTTACGTCAATCATATCATATATTTTATTGCGGAAATGATGAATCTTTATAATTGTATGAATGCTATTGATTTATTGCCAGCCACCTCCTCTTCTGCGCTGCCACACTCGCGGCGCGGGCTAATGGGAAATTGAGAAAATAAATTTCATACTTTTGACAGTTTATTGATGAGCATTATCACGATTGAAAAATTTGCCAATAACCGAAGGAAGTGTGGCGCGTTGAAAAAAAAAAAATATATATACGTTAATTTCTCTCTTCGACTGACTGTTCGGTGTGGCTTTTTTTTCCTCATACACAATGTCGATTGCAAATTGATGCTTCCGGACGGAATGAAATTTTATGATACAGTCAGATTTATCTGACGATAATTTTCATACACGATAACAAAAAATGTAATTGAGTGATCGTTTACTGAAATGATATTCTCCAATGAATTTTATCTAAAAGTTATTGAGTTTATTTTATACAATTTAATTCATTTAAAAAAATATATAATTCAAATACACGAATAAGATCCAATCATACCGTCGTTTAACTTGCAGCAACTCCTCCTTAAAATTAACTTTTTAACAACAAGGCAAAAAAAAGGAGGTATATACATTGAACAGGAGAGAAAGAGAGAAAAAAGTAATTGAAGTTGCTAGCGGCGTTATAAAATGGCCTGAGAAACCGAGAGAATCCATCACTCGCAGCTCAAACGTCCATCTCTCGCGGTATACGCTCCGACTGCGAGACTCGTTGTGTCGACCTTGAGAGCCTCGAGGCGCCTCGATCGTCGTATATATATATATATATATATATATATACATATAGATATATACACCTATATACATCGCCGCAGGCCTCTCACTTCTTTCGATCCATCTCGTTTGCCCCATTGAGGTAGATCGCTTGAATCCGGTCGCAATTATGGCGGCCATATACCGAGTCTCCACCTTCTCCTTCTTTCGCCAAAGCGGCGAATCTTCTCAGAAAATCGCGTCCCACTTTTCGCGAATTATGCACCAATTACCGATGCTCGGGCTATTGTTGAGCGAGAAAGAGAGAGATAATCATGCCAAAGTCTGACCCTCTTCTTTTTTTGGCGCTTCAGAGAGAAAGAGAGAGAGAGGGATCAATCAAAAAATTCGTGCAAGTATGTATGTGTGTATATCCTTTGGTTGCGCATGGATTATTACAGTAATTTAACCGAAAGCCGCTGACGCCGAAGTTAGCCCTTTTTTTCGAGATTTTTCATTATCGCTGCTTTCTATTCATTCGCACGCTCGAGCACAAAGTAATTTCGTGGAGATATCCCGCTTGGCCCTTTCTTTCTTTATTTTTTTTTTTTTCGCGGACCTTGTTTTGTCTTTTGTTGCTGGGGCGGCTGCAACCGCGAGCACGAGTATACTTTTTGGATGATTAAGATGTGATCTTCTTCTTCTTCGTCTTCCAGGGATCAATCTTGATCGCCGAGCGGAGTACATTTACTTAGGACGACTTTAATGACGTGTAATGGGGCAGCCTTACATGGGAAAATATTGATTGAAAGCTATTCTGGTATATCGTAATGATATAACAGAGTTTTCTTGCAAAATTGTGGATCTTTTTTTTCCTTCGAAAGAACGATTTTCGAACAGAGCCTGAGGTTAGAGCTTAATTTTTTTTATGGGGAAGATTTTATAACCTCTATAGAGATTTTTGATTACCAAATATATAGAATTTTATGATCGATCTTAGGACAAAGTTAATGAGTAACGATTTATTTTTTTTTATTCTAAAATTCTCATAAACTTACATACAATTTTCATCACTTTTAAGCTATTTCGCAAAATATCTCAGCGTATACCCGCAAGCGTATATATACATGAAAAATAATAAAAAAATTAATGAAATGTGTATTTTCATTGCAACTGCAGGCTCGCCAATGATTTATTAATATAAAAAGCGCAGTGTATACATCGAAAACAAGTCTTCACAAAGACGCGCATCTCGCGCGCGTTATTTATAAGTTTAACCGCGAGCTTGAGATTGAAAAGCTTTTAAATGCGCGTCGCGAATGATTTACAATCTTCGACAATATATATTTCTAAGAATATATCAATCTCGCGGGAAGAATCTTGATTTCAAAGGCATATGATATTTCGCAAATGGCGGCGAGGCAAGCGCAAACGAAAAGAGGAGATATGTCATCAGTCCGTCGAGCGACCGACTTTTACGATTGGCGCCGCTGCCGTGCGGCCGAGAATTTCTTCTTTTTAACTCATCATCTGCGGCCTAAGTTGTAGTGAGTAGGGAGAGAGAGATAATAATACTTCCTCAAAAGCAGTTTCGCAAAAGTCTTCTCATTTTTTTTTTTTTTGGTTCTTCCTGCGGGCCTTTCTTTCCGTTTTCGGGGGCTGCTTCTATGGAAGCTACTAAATTTAAACGCACTGCGGACGACGACGATGAGTCTTTCTTTTCTTTTTCTTGATTTTTTGTCTTTTACGATGGCTCGCGTTACAACTGATTATTAGAGACCACTCTCTCTCTCTTTTTTTTTCGTTCTTTCTACCTTCTGCTCTTCTCTTGACGAGTCGCGTTTTTTGCACCCTTCCTGTGGGATTCATTTCTTTTTTTTTCAGTCCTCCACTGAATCAACTTTCTTTTACGATTTTTGCGAGTAATCTGTCGTCTTGTGGAGTTATCGTTGACGCGTTGCTATGAAAAAAATTTCAGAAAGAATATTTTCCATGATTTACGAATTTTTTTAATCAAAAACCATGTTTTACCACCTTGCTTCATGAATAGAAGATAGTAGAAAATGAAAAATATGTAATGAAGAAAAAACGAGAAAGTTGCATTGTAAATAATATATATCAAATAGTATATAAAGGTTTCTTTTTATTTAAGATTTAGTTTCTGTTATGTATGAAGAATTGTTCATCGCAACGAACTAATAAGTAGTACGAGATATATATGAAACGATATTTAATTTAGATGAAAGTATGTACAGAAGTTGATTAGATGAATGACTGACTGAATGATTATGTTGTACAATAAATTGCATATGTAGCGATGTTCGTGGAACTTCTGCTCAGTTTTCTCTGACATGTACCTTTTATTCCATTTTGTAATTGGGCTCTGCCCGTCAATTTTTATAAATAAATAAATAAATAAAATATACATCTTAGCGTTTAAATATATAACAGTTTTCCAAAAAAAATTTTTTGTATTTAATCCTGCGTACAAGTGTTTTATACATCTCTGTGGGTTGTGCAGCTGCTAGCTTGTATTAGCTGTATCCACCTATGTATTGATTGATGAAACAAATAACAAGAAGTAACTTTTAATCAACTATTTTTACAGCTATCACGTAAGGAGGACTAGTAAAAATGAAAAATGTCTGACTTAATGACTCTCCCATACAAAAAATTAAAAAATACTCCAAAATTTTTAAAGTTACAATCAAATTACGTAACAAACACAGAGCTCCCGTGTAAAAAAAAATCATGGTGGCAGCAAGTCTATTAGAAATCGCTTCCTCAGTTTGCCCGTCTGGCTCCCATCGTTTTCTCCTTTCCTTCACTCTCTCTCCCCCTCCCTCCTTCTGTTACCACCCCCGTCTCTGCGTCGTCGTCGTTCTTATCTCCTCTTTCTCTCCCGATACGTCCCCCTTCTTCTTCCTTGCAAGTCCATTATTATATACGCGTCCGCAGCTATTATGCCTTTGCGCGTAGACAAGTCGCCGATGCGATCTCTCTCTTCAGGCCATAAAATTAAATTAGGGTTATAACGCGATTTTTCACAAAGGCTTTCATCGCGCAGGCGACGATCATTATGGCGCGGCGAAACGATCGATGCCGCAACCGCCTTCTTCTTGTGGGTCAATCGACTCGAAGTCCAATACCTGTCGTTCGTTTTCCCCCTTCCTCTCTGATATTTTTTTTTGTACGTTGCTGCGGCGTGTATACTATGATATTATCCGCTCTCCGTTTGTAATGAGTGTCCTCTCCCCTCTCTACCACTCGCCGTTTATGAGACCCAAACTGATTGAATGTCCAGACTGCTGCTGCTTCTTTTTTTTTTCACTCGTATATACCCGGAATTTCGAAGATTGCCCATCATAGCACAGATGCCGCAGACTTGTAATTATTATACTTGCGTCTCTTCTGTCGTGTATTAGGCTCTTTGTCTATGCGCGAGCTTGCGATGTATTTTTGGACGTATAACATTAGTAATTTTAATCGCTTGTGCGCTCTTTCCAATTCCGCAAATAAAACAAAAATCATAATGAGACGATCGCGGGAGATGAAATTTCACCGTATTCAGATAATACTAACTATCTTCTAATAGCAGTAATACAGCTATATATATCCATGACAAAATACACATCAATCGATCCCTCCAACGCGAAAACAATCTCACGCTCGCGTCCGCGCTCGTCGGCTCTTAAGTAAAAATCTCGCTTTAACAAAACGGCTATTCGTCAATCAAGAAGCCATATCTTCCATACATACATGCATACATACATAGTCGTCTGCCGACTCTAACGAAATATAAAAAATCTCAGCCTCTCTCTCTCTCTCTCTCCAGCCGAGTTTGATTTACGCGAGCAATTCGAAATGACGAGATAAATCATCAAACAGTCGCTCGTCGTCGTCGTCGTCGTCGTCGTCGTCGTAGTCGCGTAAAAACGTCACTGTCTACCGTAATTTTCGGCTGTATGTGTGCGAGAGTGTATGTTGAGGAATGAAAAAATCCGCGCGTTCTCTTGCACAAGAGAAGAGAGAGAGAGAGAGAGAAGAGGCCTATATCTAAGGGGGTGATTTCTAATTTATGAGGCTGCGCCGAGGCCCCCGACGTGATGAACAGACGTCATAAAGCATGTCGCGCGTATACGTACGCCTTCCCTCCCTTCTCTTCTCTTCTCTCTCTCCCGCGTTATCGCCCAGCAGAGAGAGAGAGAGAGAACCCGTCTCTGACTTGGCTCTCTCTCTCTCTCGCGCGCGCGTATATAGCTCAACCCGCGGCAACCACCCTCTTTTTCCTACGACTTCTACCACCACCCCACACCTCTAGTGTGATTTGTGGCGCCTCTCGAATTCTTTCTCTGCAGCGACCCAGCTCTTTGCCCTTCTCTCACTTTTCTGCCGCCTGGCGCTAGCGGCACTTTTTTTTCTCTTCTTTTCTTTAAAATGCCTTCGATTTGTCGCTCGAATTCATCATGATCGTTTCGATGAGTGTGTGTGTGTGTGTGTGTGTATATGCGGCTGATTTTCGAAAATTAATAGAATTATGAATTCGAGTTAGAATTTATCTCGCCAACGATTAGTTCGTCAATTAGTCGAGTATTACGTAAGTCAAGTCGCAACAACAAAACAATTTTCGAAAGTGAGAGAGAGAGAGAGAGAGAGAGAGAGAGAACAGTTGATGAATTGTCACGTGTTTCCACGAAGCAATAACTAAAGAAAGTGTCGGGCAAACGCACACACAGGGAGAGAGATTATACAATATATATTCATAGCCGTGGCTACGTCCGAAATTGAAATCTGGCGAGCGGGAAAATCGAGCAAAATTAGATACTTAGCTAAGTGATATGATTTACGAGGACACAAGTAGCAAAATTTCGTTCGAACATATTCCCCCATCTGCTCGCTCTTCGAGCGCTTTCTTCTCTTTTTGACTCGCGCGCGCATGCAGTTCAGCCTCGAGTCTGTTTTGTTCTTATGTGTGTGCGCAAGAGAGAGAGAGAGAGAGAGAGAGAGAGAGAGAGAGAGAGAGAGAGAGAGCAGTTTCGCTTCTTCTTCCTGGCCCATTACGTGTCTTACGTAATGTCTTCGGCCGTTCATTCGACATACACTAAAGGGAGACACACACACACACACGCTTTGCTCCGAATTTTACGAGCGACGCGCGCCTCTATTATATCCACGCAGTATAATGTGCGGACGCGAGCGACTATTCAGTTTTATTGATTTTCAGTGGTAAAACTGAGTGTGTGTATATAGTTTTGTCGTCGAAGGTTTGTACTTTGTTTGTTTAGGATTATTCTGGATATTTATTACGTGTGAATTGAGAAAAAATATTGCTCATTAGTTCGATACGAATTTTGATCGTTGTGTTAAATAAATAAATTTGATTTGAGTATACAATATAGAATAAATGCAATTTGTAATTTCATCGATATCCAATTTAATAATCAACGTATTGAGAAAGAAAGAAAAATTAACGCTAGACCAACTTCCGCGCCAGACGTAGAAAAAAAAAAGAAAAAAAAGGGCGAGAGAGAGAGAGAGAGACAAGCCGATTTGTTGAAATCAGGTAACAAGCCGATGACAAATCGCCGAGACAAGAAGATATCGGGGACGCGTCGCACAAGACGTCTAGTCGACGTCGACAACGACGACGACGAGGGAGGAGGAGGAGGAGGAGGGCGACGGCTATCTGGTGTAATGAGCTGATTGATTGGCGTCGCGCTCGTGAAAGACTTCATCGCTCGCTCGCTATACGAAAACTGACGCTATGCTATATATATAGCTGCTGTGTTGGAAAAGCTTTCCCTCCTCTCCCTTCGACTCAATCTGATATGTCTTTATATACACTTCAGATCCCTGCGACAAAGACAATTCATTATTTTTATTAATTGGTACATATAAGAAACGAATTTTTCTCGTGTGCTTAGTCTTATACATATTTGTAAATTTAGTGTGTACAAACTGCATAAATTTATCTACACCACTCGTACAACCTAAATGTAGAGCAAATTAAATAAAGCAAGTTTAGTTTTTGCGAGAACAAGTTTTTCCCTTCGCTCGCTCGAGAGCTTGTCATATATATTAAGCTGCGCGGAATTCGTGCGTTATTCGACATATAAATTACAGAAAATTTTTTTGCAGGTGTTGACATAATGTAGCACTTATAACCGCCCCGGACTTCGATACATTTCACACACTGCTTTTTCTTTTCTCCTTACTGATTATCCGTTGCATAATTGATTGAATAAGCAACATATACTCTACGACACGATAAGTAAGATTAAGAGAAAAAAAAGAGCGTGATTGAAACGTTTTGGAAAACAAATTCATAAGTCACTCATTATCTGTTTAATACATACTATGTATACATATAAAAAAATTCTTGCGTAAGCAATCGAAAACCGAAGCGGCCGTATTCGTCGTCAAAGTTGGCGTATAGAATATACACTTGTCGGGGAGAGAAAGAGAGAGAGAGAGAGAGAGAGAGAGAGAGAGAGAGAGAGAAGGGAGCGAGAAGGTATATCGATTGGCCGCCGCGTCAGCAATGGGTCACTTTAGCTTCTCCTTGGGCTTCAGACAGCGGCAGCGGCACCGCTGGGGAGAGAAAGTTACCTCTATTACGACTCGCAGACTTGATGCCGAAGGATTGATCGTCGACGAAATCAATGAATATTGATGCGAAAACCCGACTACACACGGACACACACACGCACATATGTATATATACGTGTCTCGCTCTTTTTACGGACCGACATTTATTTTCATCTTCGCGAGTTCATGTTCGTGTGTGTGTGAGAGTTTAATTTGATTTGCATTGTCAACACGCGGAGGTTTCTTATTTTCATTCGAAGACAGAAATAGTTGGCTATATAAAATTTAGCCGTTTATAGATTTCATGTTTAATATTATGCAATTGCAATCATTTGTCGTCCCTGTCGAGAGACGCGCGGGGGGGGGGGGGGGATCTAAGGAGAGGAGAATTGATTGAGCTCTATCAACGCGAACTATCCGTGTAGCCGAAGGGCTCAAGAAATTAAACGTGGTAATTACCCGCGTCTGCAAGCTGTTACTATGTATAAATTTTCTCAATCGCCATAGCTATAATCCATCCTCGTTGATTGAATTATTCAATTATTTCGTGAAAAATAAAACGACAATATAGCATCTTTTTTTTCAGTCGATAGGACTGTAAGTGAGTGACGAGCAGAAAATCAATTCTCAGACTGTCGCAGTGAGAGAGAGAAAACAAAAGGTGAAAATCGCTCGAAGGCGCCTCGATAAAGCGTCGCGACGTCGGGTCGCCTTGCGACGTCGACGTCCTCTCGTCTTACGGTGCGGTGCATGCAGCTACGACCTTATATATACATACCGCTCTTTCCCTCCTGCTCTCTCTTGTCCGTCTTCGACCACGCGGAATAGTGAGTTTGCAGGATGTGCTAACGAGACGACATATACGGAACGATTGTTTCAAAGTCGCTGCTTGCCCGTCTGCCTGCTTGCTTGCTTGCTTGCTTCCGAGAAAGCTTATATATTTTTATAAATATTTTAATAGGGTAATTTTTCTTTGAAATATATATATAGCCTTTGACTAATCGCACGTTGTATATAGTTATAATTACACTGTCCAGTATAATTTGTCTTCGAGAAACAATTTATTTTAAATATTATATATCGTCGTCGTATGAATGATACAGCGAAATTGATTTTTGCGGATCGAATGGTTCTACAGTTTTTTTTTAGAATTCATCGAATAAATGTTGAAAAAATATACCGCCAGTGGCAGTAGCACCCACGAATTTTTAAATGTCGAAAAGATTTTTCTCGCACTAATCAGTACCGAAAAATCAATACGAATGAAATTGCAAAAAAACAATAATGCCGAATACGTGCGTCATCGACTCATCATCCCCGCAAGATCGAAAACTAAGTCACGCACGCGAACTAAATTTTCCCGCACATGAAGATCACAAGGCAAAAAAATACACAAACACATCGAAAGCAAAAAAAAGAAGCATATATACATACGAAAAATTCGGTTTTGGCATCTACATACATAGAAGGTAAAAAAAAGAGGGTACAAGCCCGAGCAAAGGCAAGCAAGCAAGCAGCAGAGCGGGCGCTAGTAGAAAATAAAGGGGGGTTAGGTGGGTGGGTGGTAGCTGTCGCTCGCCCGGGCAGACGTCTTCTGACCCAGGCCAGCAGGCAGGCAGGCAGGCAGGCACAGGAGAGTGAGTGAGAGAGAGGTAGGTAGGTTGCGTCCAGCCTTCTCTCGCGCGGAAAGTCGTAGCAGCGTCCAGACGTGCGCCGGCTTATCGATCCGCGCGCGCGTTTCCTCCGCGAGCTCACTCTCTCTCTCTCTCTCCACTCTGAAAGCTGACGGGCTCCTGCACTGACGAGACGCCCGTCACGCAAGGAGATGGACGCCCCGGAGAATGTATATATAGGCAGAGACATGACCGATGTTGTGTATATGTATATGTACGACAACTCGGTCTGATTCGATTCTTATTTTTCTTTTTTAAAGTTTGTGCTGATTTTGTATAAACGAAGTGTTTATTTTTATTTCGGTTGACGGACTTCTTCGGACGATGATGAATGTAGGACACGATATTTAATAAATCGATGCATTTGTGTTTGATAAGTTGCTCTCTCTCTCTCTCTTTCTCTTCGGCGACGAATGGCCGAAAATATACAAGCGCGCGAAATAGATCGTTCATATATATGTATACCTATATTGTTCCAATTCGACCTCGATTTTTATATATAAATCTGTCTTTTGTCGATAGTGACGTGTCCATTTTACTTTTGTTTTGGGGATAAACTTTTTTCACGATAGATTCAATTGTCACCATGTCAGATTGTTATTGCGGAAGAATTTGTCAAAGTATGTATTGTGAAAGACGGCACACTTCGAAAGTTGTGCTTTGCGAAAATTATGTCAAAATATTTTTTTTTGGCGAGAAGACAGATAGATTTTTAAATGGATTTTCTTGTTTTTACAAAGAATTCCTGATGATGTTCACGACGCTTCAATGTAATTTGCAATTCAAGTTCTCTCACCGTACAATTAAACTTTCATGAACATAACGTATACAGCATTATTCAAAGTCCATTAATAGCTGGTCAGCGAACAATTAACCGAACTCCCAACGACAGTATCCTAACCCAAATAATACCTTGTTGATATCCAAATGCATATAAGCCGTGTGCATGGATATACCAAAGCCGATTTGTCACCAAAGGCAGTCCATATCCGCGCACAGGCAAAAGATCTCTTTCTCTCATGCAGCATAGCATTGAATTATACACCGAGTCGTCGCGACTCGCACTATGTGCTTAGAGCACACGAGAGAGAGAGAGAGAGAGAGAGAGAGAGAGAGAGAGAGAGAGAGAGAGAGAGAGAAAAAGACAGAGAGACGGTCACTACAGCAAAAGTCACTTAAAGGCACCCACGTCTTGTAATGCCCGGATGCTCTGTCAAACCGCGGCACGCTGCAGTCGCATTGTTTTATATGAGAATGAAAATTGCTCGCGCTCCGGTTTTTTTTTCCTTCATTTTGTTCAATTCGTTGGGTGCATTAGAGAGTATATACTGTCGATGTATATATAAACTTCGAGAGGTTGCGCATGTCGCTCTAATGGCTCGCTCTCGGCGGTGCAACCATATGTGTGCTGCGCGCGTGTCAATGCAAATTTTACGTTTCGACACTTTCCAATTTATTCGCGTGTGAATTGCCGATTTCGATTCCTAAATCACACGAAATAGTAGTTTTTTTTTTAATTTTCGATCACGCGAGGGCTTGGGCTATTGTAATAATTGAATTTGCGTAATAGCAATTTGCCGCGAGAATGACGAATGGCTATTATTCAAAGACGACTAATACGTTAAAAATAGCACGAAGATTCGAAACATGCCAAAAGTGAGAGGCTCGCGCGAGCGGAATAATTATATTCCATCGAATTACACAATGTCGGTCTTCGTCACGCGTCACACGAAAATACATTCTCTCCTACAACGAGCATTGAGTTTCCGAAAATAAAGGCCATAACGGCTTCCTCGCGTCATCGGAAGTAATCTGTCACACACAAGCACATCTTGCGCGGCGGTGGTTTTTGCCGTCTACCACTTCGACGCATCAATTAAAAGCATGAGCGCTTTGATCCCAGTCTGACGAAAAAAAAAAAAAATAAATAAGCGGTGAATTTATTATAGGCTACTGTCGTTACTTCGTTACTGCCTCGTTATGCGCGCACACACATACATATACTCAACTTGACGAATACCTCGCGGAGTCTCTTTTCTCCGAGAAATTGAGGAGTTCGGTATACGTATACGCGAGATTCGACTGAGAGAGCAGACAGAAAAGTTTTAATTGCGAGTCGACAGACTCGCGACGACGATTCGTCCGAGACTTTAAAGCACTTTTGTGTGAAACTTCCTTCTTCTTCTCTTTTTTTTATTTTATTTCTTTGTTGTAGAATGTCTACTCTGGTATAATGAACTGTTAGACGCATATAACTTATACATTTTTTTTGGAGTTGTCGTTTGATTGAATATCATGCGGATTTTTATTGTAATTTGACGGCAAGCAATAATTCAGTCAATCGAAAAGTCATTTAGCATGCAATGTTTGAGGATGAAAAATGAGACTTTAGCCTGTTTTGAGTTTTCGGCCAGGTAAAAGTTACGCAAAAATCTTTCGAGAAGCCCATCTGACACATCATAATAGATTCGAAAGTATAACTTCGAAAGCAGGCCACAGTATGCAAATGTTGCAGCGTCTCGTCCATCTCCGGAAAAATGGGATACCTGCGCGCGCGCGCGCGCGCGTCAGCACTGCGTGAGATGCCCTTATAGGAAAAAACAAGGGCGACCGCCGCCCATTGCGCAAAACTTTCACCACAGCAGCAGCAGCAGCTACGACAATGGTCTTTGTCGGGTGGCTAGATCTTCGTTCGTTGGTTCTTCTCGGTATTTGAGTAACTGCCAGCAGAACGCGACTTGGCGCTATAAATCCTTCAAGCTTGCAACGGACGCGACGACCAACAGCAAAAACTGACACGCTTTTCCCTGACGAAGGTTCCGAGCGTCGTCGTCGTCTCTCTCTCTCTCTCTCTCTCTCTCTCACGGAATTTCCAACTTTTCCAGACGACCAAAGCCAAATAAATCAGTCCTCTCTCTCTCTCTTTCTCTCTCTCGCTCTCTACCCCAAAAGAGATTCATGATATTATACATTACAACAGGCACAAAAGCTACAAACCCGAACGCGTTCCCTCACTTTTTTTTTCTAGACCGCACTGCACGTGATTATTATTATTATTATTATACCTGCGCGCGAGTTTTAGATGTCGATAACTCAAATTTATGTTTTAATGTCGCTCGATTTCCCCTTCTCCCCCCCTCATCTCGCGAACGCGGACACGCGCTGTCCATTGTCGTTGATTTATCGCGACTTTTAGGGGAATTACGGGTGACATGCTTTTTGTGTAACTAACTTTTTGATTTCCAAAACTTTATCACTTTTCAGTTACATATACGCAGCAGCAGCGTTTCAACGAAATTTCATTCGCGCGCGCGCGTTCGATCGAACCATGATATATATGGAATTTAAGTATTTACAGCAAGCGCGAAGAGCGCTAATGAACGAACACACCGCTCGGCTATATAGCGACTGTTATAAATATAGAAAATGAAACCCTCTTGGTGTGTGCGAGTATAGAGCGCGAGCGCAGCCATCAAATAAATTAGCCGCATCGCACGTCAACAGATCAATCATCGCTGACGCCTCGTCGCATTTGCGACTAATATTTCAGACGTCAGGCCTCTTAATCTCGCCACGACTCGCTATCTTTATATCGTGGCTATAGGCAGCTAAAACTCTTTTGCGCCACACTTTATATGTACGTGTGTGTGCGTGTGTGTATATTTCACGCTCCCTACTTCTCTTCTCTCTCACTACTCGATTGCAGGAGAGTTCGTTTGGAAATGCGGGCCAAAAATAACGCGGAATTTTTTTTTTAAACGAGAATTCCTCAACCTGCTTCAGTCGATTCGATTGATACTCCACTTGACACTTGATGTGCGTTTTTTGTTTTTGGTTTTTTTGGTTTTTTTTTTGACAAGAATGTTTGGATTTCGAAGGAGAATTGTAGTATGTTATATTTTTGTCGCCAGATGTCTAATGAGCGAGAGATTTAACTGCTTGAATTATTAATCACTAGTCAATGAATTACTGTGTTATATATAAAAAGAATTGAATCAATTAAAATAGCAGGAATGCACTATTAATATAGGAAAATTAGATACTTACTTGTCATGAAAAAAAAAAATCTTACGTTCGACTCATCGCTATTAATATTGAATTTGTTAACTACAATCTTTGCAAGCCATCTGCGCTACACGCACCACTCAATCTCCTCGTAATTCAATATTATAGACAATCTTTCCGCAAGAAATTAGATTTACCATGAAACACACCGCGCACACACATACACACACGCACAAGTACACCACATCCTGTGCATCAGAGAGGAAAAAAAATGCTGGAGCATGCGTAATCGCGCGAGTCTCACGCACATGCAGAAGTTAGCACGTGCGTGCGGGCGCAACAGGAGAGAGAGAGCGAGAGGAACTACAACCAACAAAAAAAAAAGGAAGAAGACGAAGCTTAATAACCCCATAAAAGCCAGTGCCCAAGCTTGACCGTTTAAAAAACTAATTAAACTTTTTCGCGATCGGACACGCTTTGAAATGTTCGTTACGCGCACGCGCGCGCGCGCGCGGGAATTACGAGCGACGTGATGGAGAGAAAGAGAGAGAAACTTGAGGGGGATATAATGGTCAAGGTCGTTTTTCTGTTAATGTGGTTTTACCGCGTGTTTTGCATCGCTTGCTGCTCGAACTCTTCTTTTTTTTTTTTTTTTTTCAATTGAGATCCTCTTGCGCTTCTGTCGTTTGTCGTTGTATACTGCTGCGCGCTTTTTTTACGAAGGTTTTCAACTTTCGCGATTACTTTGCTGAATGGAGGTGCGGAGAGTTGGAAAAATACGAGTAGGGCAAACTTTTTGTCGATGACAGCTTTTTGTAAAGTTTTTGCATGCAGTATTTTCAATATGGGTACTAAACGAATGTTAATATATATTCAACTATCGTACTTTCGACTTGTATTAAAAAAACTAGAATCACGGTCAGAGTAATACCAAGTCACAGTGACAACTGGCAGACAAGACTAGTATATATAGAAGTGCACTCGAGGTTTTAAAGCATCGCTCTCTGTGATATCCGCGGTGTGTGTAGCAAAACACCAGGCTGAAGAGCACAGCAACAGCAGCAGCAGCATCCCTTTCACTGCGGGGCCACCATAAATTAGACGGAGAAATTAAGCGTCGTCATGGCGACCTACCGCCTCTCTTTCTCTCTCCCTCTCACCCGCGTATTTTATTTCCTTTAACGCTCGGCCGCGCGTCATCCACTTGCTGTGTTGCTGTTACTGCCTGCTGATGGCTTCATTCTGTGCGCATCGACGATTTTTTAATTATTCCAATTTTTTTTTCGGTCTTGTCTGTATAAGTACCATAATTATTATTATTGCTGCACATATGCGTGTCTTTTTTTTTTTATTCCTCAAGGTTCCCCGAAATTTCTCCTTTTTTTCCGAGCTTTGGTTTCACGGCGCCAGGCGATTTTATTGGCGAATAACTTTTCAGTCACGTCGGGGCGCTACGCATACACGACTTAATGGTTTTGAAGAGAGAAAGAGAAAAAAGAGCATAAAATATATCGATGCTTAATGCACTGTAAATTTTCGCACACGTTGATGTTGGCGTTTTTGAAGTGAGTGAATGAACTGCAGTGACTGCTTTGACGTCTATATTTGGAAGTGACGTAATATTCTAGTCTATGTGAATTATTTTTTTGTTGTTTTTCATTGACACGCAGATATACTAAACGTTGAAAGTAAAAAATACGTTTTTCTTATTTTGGAGTTGTTATAAGTGTATGTACGTTTCACGCTGGATACTAAATCACGAAAATAATTGTCAGCTCTGATCGGCCAACGACTCATTTAATGAAATAATATTATATCGTTCGCGCGCGGCATTCTCGGAAAACCAAACGCAAAATACTTGTTTTTTAATAACCCTGCAACGTTTACGATCTCAATATCGTATCGCAATTATTCGTATATTAAAAAAGAAAATCATCGATTGAAACTGATATAATAAGCGTGACAATAAATAACTCCATCCTCCCTCGCGCTTCTCTATGGAATTTTTTCACGCGTGAGAGAACATTGGCTCGTGTTTATGAAGTGGATGCAGAGGGTAGGAGAGAGCGAGAGAAAAAATACCTGAAAATCGGGTGAAGCTCTTTATTATTCACGGATTGTCTTCAGCAGCGTATAAATCGCAGAGCGCCATTGCTGTGGCGCGCGATGAAGGGAAACAAAATTAAAATCGAACGCGGACGTTAATTCCATTCGAATTCCTGCGTTTCTCTCTCTTTCTCGCTCGCTCGCTCACACACATATACATATCTTGCTTGATTTATCGCGTACGCGGCAGGGGAATATAATGACGGCCAGCGCCAGTCCATGGAGGAGAAAAGAAAGAAAACGAAGAGAAAAATAAAATGCGACTGGAGAGACAAACGACGAATTTCCTTTCACACTCTCATGCTGCTCTCAATGACATCGCCAACATTCCCAAATACGTCGATACTCTCTCGAGAGCAGTGCAACTCGCGGCCTTCGAAGTGAAATCGCGAGATTTATTATAAGACTTGAAATTATATTCTCTACAGTTTTTTTTTTTTTGTCAAATAGCCCGCGTATACGTATCATATACACACACATTGTACCGAGAGACTCGATGATTTTAATGGGGTTTTAACGTCGGATAAAATATACCGTATAATGAATTCATTTGCATTAATCGACTGTGAGTATATATAAGCGTCACTTAAACCGCGGGATTTAATGACATGTCGATTCCCAATTTTTCTTTTTTTCTCGTTTTAGTTAATATGATGTTGTATAGTTTTTAGTTATTCGACAGCCAGCAGCAGCAGTAAAGTTTTCTTTTTTTTAGAAACATATATATATAATGTGCGTTCGTTTGGGTGAAAGCAAGATGTAAAGTATCTATTAATAGCCGCGCGGACTTTTCATCGTTAAAATGTCATCTCGTCGGCAATACTCTTCGCGATGAAGGATATACGATTTGGCGAAACTCGACGTGAAAAATTCACGCAATCTTCGAGTTAATTAAACACGAATTTTCATATGAAAACACACTCTCGAAAGTCACACTAACCCTCACAACACACGAAAAAAAAAAAGAAGAAGAAAAGAAATAGTTGGACAAGAGAGTTATGGATACACAGTATATAAGACTGCAGGAAAAAAGTAGTACAGCAGTACGAAGGAAAAGAAAAGTATAGTAGAGGAGGGGAGTTTTGGCGAGAAAAAGGCGCGAGTGCGCGGATTTATGCGCGTCCGCGCGCCTGATTTACCGTCGGCGAGTTTTTTTTTTTCGGGAGAGAGGGGAGGGCAAGGGCGCAAAACTGCAAGTGGGGTATAAAGTGAATCGTAAATGCTTTCGCCTCCCACCCGCAACTTTATAAGATGGCGCGAGCAAGCGCGCGAAGCGTTTTGTTTACAGCACGTGGGGAAAAGCCTGTGGAGACGCATAATGTTTCCAAGCACATACACACACATATACAAAGAGCATCTTTCTCCTCGCTTCTCGCTTTTCTCTCCTTTTTGTTCTTTCTTCTTCTTTCAGATCTTAGCCGGCTTTCTATGGAAGACACACACGTGGTTTGAGAAATTAGAGGGGAGGAGGAGCGACTTTTTGGTTTATGAGGAAATCGATACTTTACGACGTGGGCTTCTTAGTTTATTACATCACGATTTTTCTTGTAACGCTTGTACTATGTGTGTAATCGAATTTTGAGTGATTGATTTATGCAGTTCTAAGTCGAACTTCGAGGATCGTTTTATGATTAATTATTTTCTTGTAAATATCTTATTTCATTTTGTATTTTCGAAAAATTATAATTTTTCTTTCTTGTTGGGACTTTCGATGTTTTTGGTATCCAGTAATATTTTCGAAATCTAGATTGCGCTATTATTTGCACATAATCTAACAATCAGTTTTTATAATAACTTATGTGAATCCGCATGCTTTTATTTTCATTCAAGCAAATTAACACTAATATTGCTTGGTAAAGTATCCTCTAACATATCACGTAACAATTTTTAATGTATCTCAAAGCAAACGAAAACAAAAAATTATACGTTCGACTCATCGCTATTAATAATGAATTCGTCACTTACATTTCATGCGTTGCGGTGCGTGCTGTTTTCTGCGGGTCATCTGCGTCCTGCAAGCTTTATATTCTCGACACTTTCGTCGGCCTCCAAAATTCTCGCGTATATTTTTTCGCACTAATTTCCTTTCTTTGATTTTCTTCGTTCTAACCAAGGTTTTTTTTTTCGTTTATGTTTTCTTTCTCTTGCGGAGAATTTAAAAAAAAAACCCCAAACAACAATAACAACAAACAACAAAACACCAGCTGAATTGCACAATACAGAGAGTCACACACCGGTGCAAACGTTCACTATATAATACTAACTCGCTATCGTCATCTCCTTTTTCCACATTGCACTTTTTTTTCTTTCTTTATCTGTTTTGCGTAATCTCCGCAACTTTGTACGCGCGGCGTTTCAACACTTGCGATTTATGCCGCGGATTAATCAAGCTTTGAAATCTAACGGGTACAGAGGTCACATATCAATGACAACACACTCTCGGTTATTGTTGTTTTTTTTTCTCTTTACGATATACAACAAAATTCACTGTATTCGATCATTATTAATTTTTTTTTTTTCGTATATCACAGTCCATCGATAAAAACTGACACTGCTGCGGCGAAAGAAAAGGAAAATTTTTCCTCGCGCACAAATCATCCAATTTTCTTGTTTTTTTTTTCCTCTCACTCGTTCACGCGACACGAGAGAAACAATCCATATCGTATACGTTTTGCCTACACTCGCGCACCCCCACGATCGTACACATTGACAAACAATTATCTAATAGTGGTTGGCGTGCGCGCTCTCTGTCGCGCGCGGGGGTGGTTGCGACGACGAAGGGAAGGAGAGAGTCGCCACCGCAGCAGCAGCAGCAGAGTAGAAGGGGGAGGTCGGCGGGGCTTTGAGAGTCAATGGTTAGAGAAGTGGAGAGGGGGGAAGAGAGAGAGAGGGGGAGAGAGGCGTAAAGTGCTCGCGAGAGAGATCAAAATTTTTCGGAAGTCCGTGGTTGTCGCGCGACGGCGGTGGCGGCGGCAACTTGCGTCGTCGTCGTCGAAGACGTGCGTCGAGCGGCGGTCCAGCGCTGACTGAATATCGCGCGCGCGGCGACGGCATCCGCGGCGCAAGCGGTTGCTGCTGCTGCCTGCCTGCCTGCCTGCTTGCTTGCTTGCGGAACCGACGGGAGGGGCTATAGCACTCACTCGCTCTTTCCCCTCCTCGCTCTTGCTGCTACTGCTACTGCTGCTGCTGATGTCTGTGTGTGTGTGTGTGTGTGTGTGTGTGTTACCAGCACCTTTTCCCCCCTTTTCTATATGTGTGTGTATAAAAGCGGAGAAGGAGTGAATGAGTACCGCGTGCACGCGCCCCGATATATATACCTTGCGCACTTTGTGCACTTGCGCTTATCTAATATACCGTTGGGCTATTGATATATTATTGAACGGAGGGTGACGTTTTGGTGGTGCGAAAAAATAAAGGACGAGCAAATAGGGTGTAGCTTTCTTATGTAGATAGATATGGCGATCGAATAAAATTTATTTTTCATTATTTATTCCGGTTGATGGGATTTTCGTTCAAGGCGACGGGAAAATTCTGTTTTCCTCTACATATTTTCAGAATTACAATGAGCTGCCCTCTTTAAAGTGTCATAAATAAATTGTTAGAAATATTTTTCTTCTTTTTTTTTTTTCGATTGAATAAATATGAGTTTATTATATATTATAGCCATTGAACGAAAATGAAAGTCAAATCAAGATTTTTCAGTCATATTACAATCTTCGGTACCAAGTAAACGCTCATCTATTTCAATACACTGTTCAGCTTACATGCTTGGATGCAATGAAATGTGCGAGGCACCTAGTGTGTTATAGTCGATGAATTATTATTTTTATACTGCACTTCTGGAATTTGAGAAAATTTTATTTTAATTTTGAAGATTTACGAGACAATCACTTTATGCATTTTGGCTCTAAATTATAATTGATAGCAGTAAAAATACTAAACTTAAAATTAACTAAAACAATATAAAAGAAAAACGTTACATCGCTGTTCTTTTTAACTAACGTTCAATTAATCATTAATTAATATCATCATCGATAAAAATATATAAACTATCGATAAAAACATTACATGTACAGTAAAAAAAAACCATATTACATCAATCACCCTCAACCGTTAAATATCTCTCAAACGTCATCACCCTCCAAATAACCGCAAAAAAGAAAAAAATCATCCAGATCATTCAACACCAAAATTGAAGAACATCATTTGTATACTGAGGCCCCAGTGGAAGAAGTCACATGGTAGCAGTATACAGCGAGAAGAGAAGGCGGGGCCCCACGCTGGCGAGATCAGCAGCAGCAGCAGCAAGAGAGCGAGAGCAACCTGAGGGATCGGTTTTGCTAGTGGTAGAGTGGGGCAGCCAGCAAAGCAGCAGGCAGATATACACACAGCGTGTCAGCTCTCTCGGCTTTCCCCCCTCCCCTCTCCCTCTCTCTCTCCACATAGCCATGCTTTATTGCCCGCCCCGTGTCAAAGCTGCATTTCAACGGCCCCAACGCGCCGTGAGACGGACGACGCCTGAACTACGGCCGCGCGTTGCGTCGTTCTGTGAATCTCTCGAGGTTTTCCACTTGGAAACTGCATTCAACGGGCTTCCAGCGTACAGGTGAGTACTCAATTTTTTTCAATGCATTTCGATGTGCGTGTGCGAGTGTAGGCAACGTGGGGGGATATTTGTGTGCGTGGATATTAGCGGATAACCGTGAACTAACCTCAAAATTGTAAGGAAATTAAAATTCATTAATTAGGATTGTTTTGAAGCATTCTCTCGATCGAATTATTGATTAAAAAATACGTACTATACGTACGGTTTACTTTCACGTACGCAAACTAACCGTAACACTAATTATATTGGCAATATGTACATTAAAAGAGGCGAATCATAAAGAAACTAACCAAACTAATCGATCCATTCGCGCCGAGCACAAGCAATCATTCGAAAAGTCACTTCTCGATCATCTCGTACAGCATGGTAAATCCACGGTCGGCGTCAATTATCACTTATATGCAGACTCGCCTCTCCTCGATCCGCGAGACTTGCGCGTGCGGATATAGTTGGCCGCGACGTGGCGCTAGGCGCCGAGCCACCACGACTAAGCTCCGCCCAAAGCGTGGCGATGTAGGCGGAGCAACGGTGATCTATAGCGTCGTAGAATACCCCCCACCAAGCGAATTCACGGGGCTGACTTCCCGAGTCCAAACGGGACACTCCCACTTTTGCCAACAGCGAAAGGTATACCTTACTCTCCCCTCTCGAGCCAAGCTGAAGCGAAGAAATGTTTATGCCTACTACTACTGTGTATAGCCGGTTCGCTCGCTACTTGATTTTGTCCGAGAGACAGACAGTCGTTGAGCATTATTTTTATAGGTGTTTAGAGTGAGTTATTACCGCATCCACGAAAAGTCGACCGTGCGGTTTTTTTTTTTCGAGGGACACACATAGTATACGCGTGAAAGTTATATGTCTTGATAGCTATTGTTGGCGTCCACGGCTTGTTTCTTCTCGGGGCGACGTCGTTTGATTGTTGTAATGGGAGGCTCTCTGTGTCTCGCTTTTGGAAATTATACTATTATATTGAGTTGAACACCGCGCGCATCGCTTTGAATCGTGCGCGAGACGGTCGTAAAATTCCGGATGAATGGCCATAAAAGTTTGTACATTGATGCTGTGTGTTACGAATCGGTGTCGATTTTCATTTAAACGGCAGATTTGGGATTTCGAAAGGAAATGGATTTGAATTGATGTTGAAAATATTGATTGAGATATGTGTAAACAAAATTTAACTATCATCGGCAGTGAAAAATTTTTTTTTTTTGAAAATCGATTTTTCAGTAGTAACAAATATTTTCGATCAGACAAATAAGAATTTTCAAGTGAAACATAGCATCAAGTATATCAATAGTGCTAAAAAAAGGTTACAACATAGCAAAATATATCTGCAAAAAAAGAAAATTCTTTTGAGTTTGAACTATTTTCTGCAAATAAGTTGGAACCACGAACTTTATCATTGTTAAAACCACGCACTATTTATTTACGCACACAACAGCAATCAACGAAAAATCTTCACCAGTAATAAATCGACTTGATTTTCAGTTATCTTAATTAGTACACTTACATCAGCATACAACATTGTACATCGCAGCCCAAGGGCATATAACTTTCATGCTTTAGCTTGAAAAATTCACGGATGACGTGATAAAAGCGCTCTCGCGCTCGCGCAAATAAGTGATAAAATATCGTATAGAGCGCGGGCAAAACATAAAGCCATACGGTGCATAACTCAAGGAGGGGCCCCGTGTGCTCGCGCGCAGTTCATTATGCACTGCCCTTTGTCTTGGTCTCGAGGCTCTGAAAGAAAGGCCAAAAACAAAAAAAAAAAAAAAAGAAAAGAAAAAAGAAAGGAAGGATCGGCTGCTGCTCTCTCGCGCAGTTTTCATCTTTCGAGAGCAACGCGTGTGCTTAATTCGTCTTTCCTCCTCGTCGACTCCTTCGCGGCCCCGTCGTCTTCTTCTTCTTTTTTTCCTGCAGTGTTTTGTGTTGTGTTGTTGAGCTCTCCTTTTCCCCATAGGCAGCAACTCGTGTCTTCTTCTCGTGTCGGGGCGTTCATTACCGCTAAACATTCCTGTCAATTAAAAGCTGCTCGCACAGATACACACACATGGAGCTCCCTCCGATTTAGTGGCGATCCCCGCATACTGGACCTTTAAAAATAAAAATAAAAGACGCAGAAACACACAGGCAACCGTAGGAGTATATAAGCCGCGCGCACCACACACACACATATAATGCAAACACTATATACGCACTCTCCCGTATACTGACACTACTCGCTCTCAATTATAATAGCCACGCGCGCGCGAGCATTACGGGCGTGAGAATCTCATGGGATGCGTGTGACCTTTATATAGTTCTCTTTGCCGCGTTGCCGATTTATTTTGTTGCTTGTTTGTATACTCTGCGAGCTGCGCATTTATATTACGTTTTCTGTCATCGACGCTATATGCGGGCTGTTTCGATGTGTCGTGATAATTAATTTTTTATTTTTTATACATTCTTGAATGAATGGTCAGCGAAATTACACACAATCGAATCACATGTTTTTCAAAATGAATTTTCATATATTTTTTTTTTGAAGTGAATCAAGAAAAGCAATATCATTTCCATATGCTTTTTCAAGCATATACGAGCTCGATAGATTGGATGGCATATACATTCTCTTGTGTGTAAAAATAACTTTGATCGCAAGTTCGTATATACGCACGGGGGCGGCAAAAATCAAGAAAGTGGCATTGGGTAATAGTCGTAAATTATCCGCCCCGAAAAACCTTCTCGTATCATATCGCGCACGTCGTATCATACGTTGTCGACAACAAAGCGATAAGCCAAATCAAGCGAGTTTCGATCCACGCTGCCTCACGTATGTATGTATACCAGCGAAAATATAAAAGAAAGTCACGTCAAGAGAAAAGGAAAAAAAAAGAGCGAGCTAAACCGCGGGTCTCGGGGTGCGGTGCGGGCGGCGGTGGCGGCGGCAACGAAGAGAAAAAAAAATGTGATTTGCGAGTGAGAGAATGTTTTCGCGTCAGCGTCTGCGGCCGAGACAAACACACGCATATATACATTGGTTGGTCGTCCGTGTACAAGGGAGAGGATCCTTTACGAGCATCGTCGACGTCGTCGTCATAGTTTCCGTCGCCGCGTTGCTGCTGCTACTGCTGCTATACTGTGTGTGTCGGTCCGAACGCGAGTTTCGCTCTCGCTGTACTCTTGTTATCCCTTGCGAATAACTTGAATAAGAAAGAGAGAAAAAAAAAGATACGTTGGATAGAAAAAAAAATGCGAAAAAATATAAATTTTTTTTTTTCGCTAGAGAGGAAAGTGGGTTGAGCGTTGAGAGATATAAGAAAATGCAAATAAGGGAAAAGGATCAGCGGAGAATGGATACACCACGCTTCGAGGTGTCGTTGCATACATTTTTCTCTAGCGGCGAAAAAGTATTAACAATGTATTGCGAGAATTTCATCCAAATACCAATAAGAGATAGCAGCATTCAATGAAACAATAGATAGTAACTATACATGAACGAAAGTCAGTTGTATACAGCCATAGCAAAATAAAATCAGAAACGAAAAGGCCAAACGCACAGGGTAGTGTGCCAAAAACCATAACCTTCACATATATTTCTCTCCGTGGAAAACTTTATTTTGCCATCCAGCCGTGTCATCTCGTAAAGATGCCGCGAAAAAAGCGACAAGGCGCAAGGCCGAGAAAGAAAGTCCGTGAAACGCTATACGTATAGATAAATCGGTAAGAATATAGAGATGATTTTCGGATGACCTACGTTAACGCGACGGGGGTTTTGTGTCGGAGGAAAGACAAATCCGTATAGCGATCCCCGTTACGCAACACACACACACACACAGCACAATGTGGGTCAAGTCAGACAGTCTTCCTTCCGAGCGCATAATAGTCGCGTCCAGTTTTTGGAGACACCCCGCTGCTGTCGTCGCTGGATGCCCGACGATATATGCAGTTCTCGTGTTCGACAATTTACGAGTGGCGCCCGCTAAATGAGCTGTACGCTTTCTTTTCTCTCTCTCCTCCGATCCTCCGGCAGATATATACCGCGATAGCAGCGGACCCATGATTGCTGATGTATCTGAAGAGACTGAGCATGCTTTTCTTTGGTCTTATCTTTTTACTTCTGACACGTGGATGAGGCTTGAAGAATGCGCAGGTGTTTTAGAGCATTTGAAAATCTAATCTCATATCCTTCTGATATTAAAATTTGTTAGAAAGATGAATCGGAATGCTCGATAAAGCAGCAATGTTTGTGAAAGCGCATCGCACGCAGAAAACCTCGATTACTGACTTTGACGTTTTGTAACTTCAAAATGCATAAAAAGTTTAGGTGTGTCCATTTTACATAGTATTAGAGTATACGATAGAAAGTATAAGAATCAGAGTTGGGCGTATATGCTTAAGAGGGCAGTAATCGCAAGTGGTTATTGAAACGGATAACGCACGTATATTTTAATCACTGGCCATGCGATTTTATCGGTTCATAATTTCTGAACGTAAAAAAGGAGTTCCGACAAAACTTGCTTTGCCTTTTGTGTACAGTATTAGTAAATTGTTAAGTTGTCACCAGATGGAAGTAAGAATATAATTATACTATATACTAAAAAATGATTCTGGTAGTTACAAGTTACCGTAGGATTATTCTGTACGACATTATATCATTTGAATAAAATTATAATTATTTGCTTAATATTCTCTACATACGTTTACTCGCAGAGAATTATAATTTTGATGTTCCCCATCTTCAAAATCATAATCGATTAAATAAAATTTTGATGGAGAGATTTATTCTCATCTCTTAATAATTCGATCAATTTTCTCAAACTATGATGCAACGTTCATAAAAAAGAAAATCTCTTTTATCGCACGCACAAGACATTCATAGCGTTTCGGCATCACAGATTTATGTTAATCCATTGGCGCATGTAACACACTCTCGAGTACCTATATATATATAATTCTTTTTTATAAGTTCACGCGAAGGCAAAAACGCGCAACATCCGTATAACTACCCTATAGCGACTTATCTCCTTTACACTCACGAGGGGGATATGAAAGCGGCTCTCGAAGAAGAAGAAAACGAAAACGAAAAAAACAAGGGACGAATATAACGAAAAAGCAAGAAAGAGAAGGCAACAAATTGCACGTAGCATCGGCATGCGGGAGCAGCGCAAGTCAGTACTTTGTAATTGGGTGAATCGCATAAATCCCCATCTGTGAGCCGATAAATCCTCAGAGCGTGCGCGCGCGCGCAGCGAGAGAAAGATTGACGCGCGGCGATATATGCGCAGCGAGGCCCGTATGTGTATGTGTGTATATACCTCGAAGGTGCGTATATTCCTATATGTATGAATTGCACTCGCGCGAAAGATGCCGAGGAGATAGAGAAAGAGAGAGAGAGAGAGAGAGAGAGAGAGAAAGAGAGAAAGAGAGAGAGAGAGAGAGAACCGCTAAAGGAGAAGAGAAACACGTGGCTGAGACTTGTTCGAACGATGTGAAACGAGCGATCGGGATTGCTGGCGCAACTCAGCGAGAAGTAATTATTAGCGGCGTGACGATTTTCTTGGAACGAAAGCGCGGAATCGTCGTACAACTAATTTTATTCGTGATTCTCGAAGCTTCTTTTTACTGTTACAATGACGCGATGATGATGATAATTTGATGTCAGTACATGTCGATTTTAGTTGAGTAAGGTGTATCTATAGAGGGACTTCGGTATTAAAATACGTTCATGTGAAAGGATTGAGCTTGGCTTATATAGTTTTTCAAGTAAACTATCATATGTAATTATTTTAATATGTACTTTATACTTGTATATACTATTTTCATCTATAACATAATGTTCTGATGAAAAATCTGTTAGTATATTTAAACATATTTCTCAGTTGTAACTTATATACAATAACCATACCATCTAACTTTCCCACTCGTTCATTTTCTCAAATATATACTCAAATGAAAATAATATAGAGTCGCACATGATAAAATACCTCAGCCGCGAATCACACGAGCTGTATGTACAAGTAAAAGGGATTTATCCAAATAACAAGCCAAAGAGAGGTATCACATAATTTCATTATGGCAGAATGCGTGATATCGCGTCAATCTGTGAATTTATCGCAGCAGGCAGCAGCAGACTCCCTTGTGTGAAGCGCGCAACGTATATGTATATATATATAATTCGTCTTTGCGAAAACTACGCTCACGGTTCCCACATCATCTCTCTGCGCGAGTATAGGTATAGTCCGGTTAAAATTTACGATCACCCGCGCGCGAGAGAGAACTTATAAAACAAATCAATGCGTCGCTTGGATTAATTCGTTTATACATATAAACAGCTTATACATGTTTTTGCATAGCGTGAGATCGATATTGCTGATAAAATACGCGACATCTGCGCCTCTCCAACTTTTCTCACTGCGAGAAAAGTCCCCGCGACGCGACGCTCGAGAGAGAAAGAAAAAAAAAACATAAGGTGTCCGGGAAATGAGGTAGCCTGTGCTGCTGGTGCTGCTGCAGGCGCACGGGATAATGTTGTACATGCGCCCCAAGTTCGGGGAAACAAATTGCCTATAGCTTCGCTATCTTTATCAGTTGGAATATTCGCAATAATATTATTAAGACTACGCTCGCGTGGTGTGCACTTGCGACTCGACTTTCGTGGATAAATTGATCATTTTATATATACGCTATGCAGGTTGAACGTTCAACATTGTTACTAGTAGTTTTTTTTTTTTTCAGGTTCAGTTTTAAATCGCTTAATAAATATTTTTGTCCTGCGCTTTGTTAAAAATAATTTGCAAGCTTGTCGGTACAGAATTTTATTATTGCACGGTAAATTTTCCAAACGCGTCCAATGAGAAAAATGTGATGTTTTTAATTAACCCGCTTACTCACTAATCGTAATAAAAAACTAAATACCGAGAGAGTGAGAGAGTCGAGCGCGAAGTATAAACCACAGACGATATTCATTAAAGTACGTCTTAAATTATATCGCTCGAGCAGGGCATAATCATGCATCATCTTATCGCGTTACATTAAATCGCGCACACTGGCAAACTTGCGCAAGAAGGCCTCTTTTTTTCTTTACCCGCGCGAAAGAAATTTTTCGCAATAAATATTCAATGTCCGTAATGAGTAGCAGTTTCGCAGTATCAAGGAAACTTATGCCTTGACCTCTCTCTCCTCTCTCGCCGCAGCTTATCTGCGCGACAATCCCGCATCCGTATAATCGTCGTCGGCCGTCTTTCTCTCCCTCTCTCTCCTTCTTCTTCTTCTTCTTGGGCGCGAGCGAACGCGCGGGCGCACTGCATTATATACGCGGCCGAGAAATTACGGCGGGAAACGCGAAAAGCCCAGCGCCCGTATAAATTAAGCGTAATGCGCTCGTTAGGTCGAATAAAAGTTTTACGGGCCGATCGCGCGCGCCAACCAGAAACTGAGAGAGAGAGAGAGGGGGGGTCGAGTAAACAAGAGTCTGCGAGTGAGAGAGAGAGAGAGAACGGAAAGGGAAAATAAGAAAGGACAATAGTGGGAAACGCGCGGATAAATAAAGGAATAGAGCAGTAGAAAATGAAAAAAAGATGGTGCGAGAGGCCAATCGAGGCCCCAGAGATGCAATGAAGCTGAAACACGGAGACAGAGTTTTTTTTTTGGTTACTTTTCGCGATTTGGCTTTTTACCCGCGTTTTCGGGCTCCCAACTTTTGGCAGACGCGCTATTGCCGAAGATGCTATATGACCAAATTCCAGTCAATCGGCAGTCTATTAAAGGTAAAGATTGGATGAAACGAGTAAGTATGCTCTATTTGACGTGGTTCAATTGAAATTTAATTTGGTGTGAAATTTAAAAAGATAAATTAATTTTATCAAATGTATTTTAACAACGAATAAATGAACTAAATTAATAATCGCAAGTGTTTAGTGAATATGTTTGACGAACAAAAGAAGAAGATAAGAAATCGCACTTTGAATAATAAAAAAGGGGGTTAGTATTAATGGCTTGGGTATAAATCTCAATTTCGCCTCCTTAAGACGTTCTAATTCCATTCGCGGCAATAACAAATGTGCCAAGCTTGGCAGTAATCGCTCCAAAACAAATAGAGCAGAAAAGTGGGAGGAGTATGTGTGTGCGCTAGCTATCTGCAACTTCCCTCTTTTCTGCTGCTCTCTCTCTCTCTCTCACTCTCTCAGCAGCAAGGTTGATTCACGATCTCGGTCGTAAATGTAAAAACGACGCGAGCGACGGACTATCGCGGGCCATTTTCGAAGTGGGCTATCCAAAAAACTGTCAAGCAATCTATCACTTTAGAGCTAGAGTGAGAGAGAGAAAAGAAAAAAAAAAAGGAAAAGGCCACAATCAGCACACACACACATTACACACACGGCGCCCGCTTGTGAAATGCCGCAGTGCGGTCCATTCTCCGAAGAAAAGTATCTCCGCAGTGCGTTCCTGTGCCGCGCGCGCGAGATCGCGTGTGTTGTGTATGCTATAAGCTGCTGCTACTACTGCTGCCTGCTGTCCCCTCGCTCATGCTTCGAAACAAGACGTTCGTCGCTCTAGATCCGTTCGCTACTGATAGTCCCTCATTCGACCAATGAGATTTTTTTTATTTAAACCTTCGAGTCGTCTGTGGATATTTGCAGGTGTTGGATTCGTGATGCCACACGATGCCGATTTAATTAGGCAAACTTCGTGCCAACTTTTAAACTTTTTTTTTCTTTTCTCGAAATACTTTTAATGGTCGTGCGTTAAACTTTCTTTTTTTTTGGCTTTTGGAACTTTGATCTATCGATTTTTCCAGGTTGAAGAACTTTTTCGAAATTGCTATAATGTTTTATATTCAATTAATAGTTTCATATTTGATTTGCATGAAATTTTATTGTTTTTCTGGCCAGTCGGCAACATAAGTGTTTTAACCATTTCAAAACATAACTCGTCGGGTCAATGGAAAATACACACCTCCAATAAGAAAACACACATCCACTTTTTAAATGTAATTTTCAATGGAAAATTATGTGTTCATTTCAATGGATGTGTGTTTTCTTATTGGAGATGTGTTTTTTTTCCACTGATCCGACGAACTTTTAAGCCTAGTATAGGCATCTATATTTTCAACATACAACAAGCATGGTTAATTAACCCAAAAATATATTTTCAATACAATTGATTGACATAATTCAAAATTTCAACGAAAAATAGTTGCTTTCATCCGTGAACGAGACATTTTTTATGCATATTATTCACACGCCATCTTTCGACCATATTCAAAGTTCTATAGAATTGAAAGTCATGCATGCACAGCGGAAATTTTATTCATAACGAAACGTAAGTTACTCAGCTATTCAAATTTCAAGCGAATTATCTCACCTCAACTTAGAAAAAAAAAGATTAAATGTATGCTAAGAAAGAGCAGACTCGAGAATAAAAGCACAAGAAAGGTTTCTTTCTCTCTGGCTCACTCGCTCGCTCGCTCGCGCTCGGCCGTAAGAGAGAAAAGGAGAGCAAGCATATCCTCTCTGGTGAAGAGGTCCGTCGGTATCGATCGCGGGCGTCTGCGGTAGATTGACACGTGTCATGGCCGCCTCAGAGTTTGCCCCTTTTCCCTTCTCTCTGTCTCACTCCCACCCCCCCCCCTCCCCCCCCCCGCGCGCAACGTATCAGAAAAGCAGTAGCAGCAGTAGCAGCAGCAGTAGCAGCTATATACCGTGAGACAGAGAGAACGAAGGTTTGCAAGAGCTGGGAGGGCGACGGGGGGTGGGAGTCGCGCCGACGGAGGGGGACATTAAGGTGCGTAATAGCCAGAGCGCGGTGCTCGCTTTGGCTCGCGCGAGAGCGCGGCATCGATTAGACAGACCGAGACCGAGAGAGAGAGAGAGAGAGAGAGAGAGAGAGAGAGAGAGAGAGAGAGAGAGAGAGAGAGAGAGAGAGAGAGAGAGTGGCGCTCGATATATAGAGAGAGAGGAGAGGAAAAGACGCGCGGCGCTATATACGCTATATACGTGCTCCACATACACATCCAAAGCAACCTATTCCTACCCCCCTTCAACGTCTAACGTCGTTATAAACATTAACGGTCCGCAGCTCAATATTCCCCGGCCAAAACCCCTGGACCTGCTGCTGCTGCTGCTGCCGCTGTTGCTGCCTTCTCGTTTTATCTCAGCCAGACTATGTCCATCCTAGCCAACCAACACAACCAAATCTGTCCTTTCTGCTGCTATATTGTACGTGTCTCGGGCTCTCTCACTCTCCGTACTTATTCACCTGTTTCACGAGCTCTCCACAGAGAGAAGGACAGAGAGATTGGCTTTTCATACCGCGCGGGTCACCCGGGTAAAACGTTTTGCTTTTTGGGGATTAGTCGAAGGAGATCAGAGATGAATACAGCTCTCGACTTTGGAAAAAAAATATTCAATGGTATAGAGCAAAAATTTTGTTTTCTTTCTTCCTTCAATTAGCACTCGTACGATACATCATCCGTAATACATCACGTTAATCAAGATTACGGAATTTCATCAATCGATCAAAACACCAGCTAATACAACCTGTCGTTTCCCGAAATAAAAATCCGAGGGAAAAAACTCATCAGAAGCAACTCGTAAACTCGCTAATTATCGTTGTCGAGATTTGCGGAAATGATGGATAAGCGAGTTTCTTTTTACACGCGAGATTATCGCGTGGAGTTGGTTGCTGCTGCTGCGACTGCTTCGTTCGATCACCAGTGTCGCTTGCACGACTGCACGGCTGTCATCGAGTTTTGTCGCCGGGAGAAAGACGCGAGATTGACCTGTCGACAAAACAATCGGTCCGCCCTCGTCATCGGTCTGTTTGCTCGCGATTCTATTTTTTTTTCTCTTCTCTCTTTACTTTTCTTTCTTTCTCTTCTACGGCAAGCTCTTCTGCCTCCTTCTTCTTATAACATTGTTGCGCTGATAGCCGACGCGGCGGGGCGAGGATTGGAAGAAGGGGGAGAGAGAGATGTTGGCTGACCGAACTCGACTTTATTCACTTAAAGTGGACTCTGTCTTTGAAAGTAAATAGAACCGAATAAATGGTTTAACGTCGATGGCTTGACAACAAAAAACTGGTGTTTAAATTTTATTTTCTTGTTGGAGGGACCTCAGATAATAAAGTATTCGAGGCAATTATTATATTTATAATTCAATTTTCAATATTTACGCATGTACATACACGAAAATCGATCATGAAAAACAATAAAACTTTCTCCAAACTCCAATAAACTTAAAATCGAATCGAATCTACACTCAATTTTTCATTAAATCGCTCTCGCTTTAATTGAATTTCGTATCACACAACCCGAAAAAAAAAATTTATGAACTCTCGCTTCGTCTCAATTAACGCTAATAACAATTATTTTCGATATAACTGCGGCAATAATTGTATACAAGAAAAGCAATTAAAGTTGAAAAGTATAACGAATGCCGGAGTAGAAGAGATAAAGAGAATGGTAAAAAAATAAAAGAAAGGGGGGCGCACCTGCAATCAGCTCCGGCAGCGCGCGGAGAGTATAGCAGCAGGTGTCCTGCGCGAATATCGCGTTTCTTTTTTCTTTTTTTTTTCGTACATCTGTGCAGCCATTAACGAGGGATTAGTCATTGCCGATCGTCGATCAAGTGCCCAGTTGCACACCAAGGCGCACAATGCTATCTTGATGGATCTCTCGCTTTGTGCCGATCGCCGCGATTAATGAGAATGACAAGTGAACGTTACGTCATTTTTTTGTTCATTCACGCGAATGCTGCATGCAGAGCGCGATCTCATTGAATGCGCGATATTTTTTTTTGTTTTTTGTTTTTTTTTTTTTTTTGAAATGTTATACGAAGTAGATGAAAAAAAAGTCAAAATTTACGACTTTAAAATTTCATCAATCGGAAAGGCAAAAAGTTTGTCGAGAGACTCCAAGAGCGTATACAATACGTGTAAGAAATACCAACATACAAGTAGATCGAGAAAAAGAAAACAAAAAAAAAAGAAAGAATAGAGAGGAAGGAAGGGTCGAAAAAGGAAAATCGGAGGGCCACAGATGTAAACCCTCGGCGCAGACTTTTGAGTGAAAAGAGTCGAAAAGGGAAGCAGTAGCAGTAGCAGTAGCAGCAGCAGCAGCCCAGCGATAGAGGTATATAGCGAGCAAGAAAGGGGTGGTGGAGGTGGTGGGGGGAGGGGGGTACAACACACGAGAAGCGTCGGCGGGCGGCGGGGCAGAGCAGACGACGATAGAAGGAGAGTGAGCCGAGGCGGCGGCGGCGGCGGCGGTGTAGGAAAAGACAGCAAGGGGAGAAAAGATATAGGCGGCGAGGGCAGTATAGCGAAGTTGGCGGGGGAGTAGTAGCTGCGTCGGTCGGGGCGGCGGCGGCGTGTCGTCGTCCGAATAACGGCCAAGCGGCGGCGGCGGCGGCGGGTGGCATCGACCGATCTCGCTACTACTACTCGCTTCTGGGTGCGTCAACTTGTTTCTCTCTCTCTCGCTCTCCGGTGAATATTGAGTTCAATTTGCCTCCTCCCCTTGCCTCCCGCTCTGCCGCGAGGAAAGCTTCCCTAATGCGATTGTCCTTAGCTTTTGTCCCCTGCGGATCGCGCGCGAGCGAGCGCAACGCTTTGCATACGTACCTTCGCGAGGCACTTAAAACCGACGATAGACCGGCAGCTCTCTCTCGCTCGCTCTCTGCCTTTAATTTCTACCAGATAAGGGGATCACTGCACGCTACACCTGCACTGCGCTTTTGAATATTATGCCCAGCGACGACTCAGAGAGGCAGAGTCGAGCAATCGGCCAGATTATTCTTAAAATACGACAGAAGCTCTATATACTCTCTCTCTCTCTCGCTCCTGCGCCTTTTACTTTTATCGCTCTTATACTTTTGCTTGTTTAATTTCCAACGATTTCGTACAACTTATCTATTTCTCCGCTGGGAACTATATATGCGCGCAGCTTGACTTGCAGGACTTCGGCGTTCGAGCTTTCGCGAAATACTTACTTGGAGAATTTTGTACTTGACGAGTCTTTTGTGGAACTATTTTTTGTTTTATTTTTTTATTTCAGAAACTTTTGTCTTTTCAGCTGTGAGAGGCAGGGTTCGTTTCGTATACTAATTCTACATAATTCCATTCAACACAAATTTTTTTATTTGTTTTATTTAACATAATGCTTTTTTTTATCGATCGCGAAAAATAAAATACTATTTTCTTAAAAGATGAAACATTATTTTATAAGTTTCTACAGAGAAATTAATTGACAATTAATTGGTACAAAATATTTTACACTACATGATCATAGATTTGATCATTTTTTAATAATAGGCAGAATCCTACATGTATAATTCTTTCAAATGTTTAGTTATTCATGTAGAAATATTTTATGTAGAATATTGTGGACCAATTCATTTACAGTTAAATTTTATGTAGAAAGTTTGCATATTCAACGGTATTTTATTTCATAATAAATACTATTTCATTTTTTATGTTCAATTAATTAAAAAAGCATTTTGTTAAATACAAGAAATTAAAAAATACATGTTTAATCAAATCGTGTAGAATCGGTAGCTATTCCCAAAAATAAATCAGCACTGTTTAAATCGAGTGGTAGGGCTACATTTATTTTGAATTAAATACAATTTTATACAGCTGATATTCATATTAATTATGACCACAGTTCTCTTTCGAGAACGAAAAATTGACTCTAGCGCTAACTAACAAATGGATCGGAAACTATAGCAAACCATTAAGAAGATACTATGAAAAATTTTACAATTATGCAAGATCATTGACCTTTGAAAATTATTCTTGACGTCTGAAAATTATTATTTAATTCAAAATTGAAATTATCCATTCAAAAATAAATGAATTGCTGAACATTTTGATTAAGAAACGTACATATCTGGAGTATTATTATGTCAAACGAACGAAAATAATAACCCCGAGAAACACGAAAAATGTGTTAACAGCGCACCCCAAATCATTCATTAGCGCAGAGTTGAAAAATACATGGCGCTACGTCGAAAGCTTCTTTCATCGAGGGGCTGTTATAATTCACGCACTAATATAAAAAGCTCGCTCGCAACAGCCAGCGGCGTTAATAAAGCATACCGAAAATATTACAATGGCATCTTCTTACACAAATTCCAATCTGAGCGACTCGCGCGCGCGCGTTTTTAATGTAAAACACAGGTACGTCATTAGTAAGTATCGCTCGTATACAAGTGGACTTTATGGCTTCCGTGTCTTCGTTCGTCCACGCTTCGTTTTCTGCACCGATTAATTATTTATTCTCGCGTGCGTCTCGCGTATTTTTTCTCGCGAGACTTAAATCTGAGAGAGAAATGGAAATACACGACGAGCCTCTCTGTGTGTGAGTTTGTGTGTGTGTGTGTGTGCCGCGCGAGCGCGGCTCTAATTGAATTCGCGTGTTCGGGGTCCGTCGATGCCGCCTTATCTCCCGTCGACAAATTTATTTTTACGCATTCGCGGCAAACGCGAGCGAGCGAGCGACAGTTTTGTTCGCAATTAGCTGCCCACGCTAATGCGCAAGTGTGTGCGTGCTCGATTGGATTTATTTCCAACTCAACGCTCTGCTTGGCGCGGCTGCTGCTGCTGCTGCCGCTTTTGCTGACGACGATCTTCTTTGCTTTTTCTTCTTTTTCGTCTTTTTTTCTTCTCGTTTTTATTTGTCGGCTCTTCACTGTGCGAGCGAGCGAGAGATGGTATTTCACACGACGCTGATAGCAAAAAGCTGCTCGAGTTCGTTGCCGTCCCGTGATTTCGAGACACTTCTCTTTTCTTTTTCTTTCTTTCTCTCTTTTTACCTGCGAAGTTATGATAATGATGCTTGAGTAATTAATTTTAATGTACTGACAGTTAATTGACGTTTGAATGCGTTTCTAGCTGAGAAGGCAATTCATTCAAATTTAATGCGTCTTGAGAACGGAATGTCTTTGCAAATTACTTGAATACCATGATTTGATTTTTTATATCATTTGAATTTTCAATTAAAAAATGATTTAATTATAAAAATATGATGTAGGTGTTGCAGATGGAAAACTTTGAAGATGAAGACGACACGCACTTCTGCAACAAATGTCACTCGACAATCAATGGTCTCGACAACTACGTGCGTCACCGTCAATCAGGCTGCCGCACCTCGGTCGATGTTAACTGTCCACCTTCCACGCCAAGTGCCGTCACTTATCCTGAGATTCTCAATGCAGATGCTTTCTTCAGTTCTCTCGAGCTTCAGAGCAGTGCAAAACAATCTCATCCACGTCGATCGACCGATCAGTTGAATGCTCAACCGCGACGATCCGGTAGGAACTTGGAACGCAAGAAGAGGCAACGTAAAGATAAAAGTCCGGATGATAAAGATGAGTCGAAAGAAAAATTACCAAATCTTCTGCCCGTCGTCACCGATTTTGACGATATTGGTTTCCCTTCGCTTGGATTTCCCGAGCTCGTTGCTTCCACGAGTTCGACGAGTAAACCAAGCACGTCGAAGAAAAAGTCCGTGATAGGCGGGTCGAAAGGGAAACACGAGCAGCTCGAATGTAAACGCCAACACGACGATCATCGAGAGCAATCCGACTGGTTAGAAGATACAATGCTCACGGGTCTTGATGAGCACAATGAATCGGAAAACAAGGAAGATATGCACGAAGAGCATTTGGACAGGTATGACGATTACGATTACCATCATCAGGATGACGATTCCGATCCCGAAAGTATGGACCCCGATGTCGGCGAATCGGACTCTTACACCGACTCCGACGATCAGGACAATCAGTTTCCACCGAGAAGTCACACCGGTGGCAAATGGAAACCAGGTGGCACGGCACACGAAGAGATACACGCGCAGGACGACGACGATGAAGATATGGAGCAGCATCACGAGCATCCACCACCGACTTACACCGGTGGCAAGTGGAAACCACCTACTGCCGAGAGTATTACTCAGGTAAGAAATTTAATCAAATAAAAAAGCAACAACAAAAAAACAAATAACGAGCGGTTGTGTATGCAGCAACAGAAGAGCGAGGAGTACGAGAGCAAAGAGACCGCTGCTCCAAGTCAACAACAACAACAGCAGCAGCAGCAACAGCAGCAGCCACCGCCGGGTCACACGCGCGGCAAATGGGTTCCGGGGGCACGAGCCGATATCGCCGCGGGATATTGGTGCAGTCCCTGCAGTCGAAGGCTCGCCTCGCGGCTGGTTTACGAGCGGCACCTGCTCTCCGATCTACACGCGCGAAGGAGCATCCAGGAAATCGACGGCGTTGCCCTGCAAATGCCTCTGCTCGCTGCTGGCGCTGCTAATGCCCCCGCCGCTTCCGCTCCGTTACTTCGTGACGCCAATCTTAGTCGCCGACAAAAGATTCTCGCTCTGGTGAGTGATTTGCTTGATTCGAATTTTTTTTTGTGTGTGTTTGAATTGTTACTTTAATAGTCGGTTTTATGAGAATAAGAATTATTTTATCTTTAAATTTTATCCATTTGAAATTTTTAAACAATCAATTTGGATGCCCCTGTCAATGAAACAACGAAATGTGAGATCCTACAACAGTATCTTACAACAAGGCTAAATTTATTATCAAGCTAAAGCTTCCATTATACTAATAACGTAAACATAACATATATTCATGCAGATAATATTCAAGCCATCTAGTTTCAAAAACAGTATTCATATTATCTCAAGTAAACATACATAAAAGTTTCGAAGATCATGCCGACAATAATTTCCATTAACTTTATAAAAATAAAAAATCTTCAACTGCAACAATAAAATAAAAATTTCGTCCACAGAAAAAACGCAGTGAATCGCGAGACTCGTCGTCGTCATCAGCAAGCCGCGAGCAACAACAGCAACAACGCAAGCCAGCGCGCAAAGCAACGAAGAAGAAGAAAAATCAGCAGCGTCGTCAACGCGAGAAAGAAGTGTTGTCGTGCGAGATGTGTCGCGCGCGAGTACGACGCGGTCAAATGGGCAAACACCTACTATCGCATTATCATTGCCGTGTGTCGGGTGTGCAGCCAAACTCGCCGCGGGCGCAACGTTTTCTCCTCGAGAACATGGGCAACGTGGTGCGCCAGTGCCCCTTCCAGTGCGCCTCCTGTCGATTCTACTGCAACACCGAGGATACCTTTCTTCGGCATTGGCGATCCGATGCCCACAGGGATACTGTTTCCACGGTATATAGCCACATACTTTACTTATGCATACGATCAGCTGTGGCATTTATTATTTATGCTCGCGCGCGCGCACGCGCTATAAAGCCAACATTCTTTACGGTTGTTCTCTCTCTCTCTCTCTCTCTCTCTCTCTCTCTCTCTCTCTCTCTCTCTCTCTCTTTAGCCTTGTCAGTTTAAGCATTGACCCTGCATGCGTACGTGTGTCTGTGTACATTTGAATACCAAGTGCATGCGCGCAAAACTTATACTATATGGTTTCGGTTATCGCGTAACAAGAATATTTTCGATAGCCAGCGTTTATGTTAATGAGAGTGCAAATGTATTTTATTTTATTTTATTTAAGGCGAATATTAGCAACCGAATAGGTCTATTATTGTAATAGGCGAATATAGCACGAAACAATGTTTACTGGACAAGCGACAATTTTTCAGTATTAGTTTTATCGAGTAAAATTGTCGCTTAAACTCGCCTTGTAATACGCGATAACTTTACATTGACAATTTTTTTGTTTTGTTCTTCTTAAAAGCTCATATACACGTTACTTATACATTCAATAGATAGAGGGAAGCTTCGTGTGCGCCTTATGCGACTTCTGGTGCAATGATAATGAGAGCGTGGAGGCGCATATAATGAAGCAAGGCCATCAAGATGTTGTTTCCATGATAAATGGCTCGGTACCGATAGTCATTCGTCGCCAGCGAGTACTCACGTGTTCAACCTGTTGCCGTCGCTTCAGGTACGTATATATATATATTGCTCTGCCATTCTCCTGCCTCCCTTCTCTTGTTCTTTATCACGGAATTTTGTTCTTTTACTAACTTGTATACTTTTGCAATAATTAACCTTATCTTCTTAATTGAGCATCAATCAATATAAATCGATTTAAAAATTCAGATACAACATTCAACTGCGTTATCACGCCAAAGAAAGTGGTCACGAAATTAGCAACTCAGCCTCGGACGAGTATCAAAATCGACTGTCATGTGGCATATGCGGCCAACTTTCGCGTTCGCTGATCGCGTTGCAGCGTCATCAACTCACGTGTCACAAGGAAGAAAACGAGCAAGTCGACACAGCGGAGTCGCAGATTGCGAAAACAACGACGCCGTATTTCTGCTCGTTTTGCTCGACGACGTTCAAGACAGCCCACGAGGCTGTACTTCATCGTCGGACTCTCGGTCACAAGGAGACGGTCAAAAGTAAAAAATCCAACGATGAGGCGACTGCCAGAATCTGTTCATACTGCGAGGAAGAACAAACTAACCTTTCCGAGTACAAACTTCACTTGTTGGAAAGACATCCGGAATCGTGTCACAGGTTCGTAACCTCGAATCAATTTTACAAAGTACGATCGATAACCAAAAGTTTTTTTGTAATCTTTTTTGCTCGAAAAGATGCGCCAAATGCGGCGAGCAGTTTGCATTGTCGCAGGACGTAACCAGGCATACGCGCGAGAATCGCTGCGCCCGTAGCAACGACGCTGCCAGTCCGAAACAATGGAAGTGTAGCGAGTGCCCGTTCGCCAGCGAGTCTCAAGCGGAATACTTGTTCCACAAGATTCTTCACAGCGGCCCCGCACGACAACAACGACGACAAGGCGAAGACGACAATGACAACGACGACGACAACGAGGCGCCAAAGTATACTTGTACCATCTGCAGCAAAATCTTCGCCAAGACGACACTTCGAGATCACCTGAGGAAACATACGGGCGAGAAACCTTTCTCTTGCGGCAAGTGCGATGCTAGGTTTATGAGAAGGTCAGCTGCCAAAGTTCATCAGAGACAATGCGAGGCTGGAAGGAGGAGAAAGGACGGGGAATCGAGGGAGAGGAAGTACGCGTGCAGCGAGTGCGGAGATGCGTTTCATACCAAGTGAGTATTCTTATGTTTATATTTGTAGTTGATAGCTGCTCAGATTTTTTTTATTAAACAAAAATCATAAGTTATTGGAAAATTATGCACTCTGGCTGACCATAACTGCCCTTTACTACTTATTTCGTCACCGTGAAAATAAAATGAACCGTTTGATGCGACACATCGCGTTCGTAACATATATTTGAACAGTAATTACTGCTCTTACGAGATATAAAAACCAATCAAATAATAGCAGAACAGAAATATATACGACTGTCAGATCCGGTACTCAATCGAGGAAAAATAATGGGTTAACAAATTTTAATGCCAGCTTGTCGCAAAAGAGCTAATGGCAATAAAACCGTAGGAAATTTGTTTCTCGCGTTTGCACTTTTGAGGATCGCCAATGCGTATAAATAAACGAACGAGCTTTTCGGGAAAGAGAGAGAGACAGAAGGTATAAAAGACAATAAACGTCGAGCGAACCGCGAACTGGCCGTAGTAAAAGTGTCCTCAGTGCATAACTATAAAATGAAGCTCCCGCATCCTCTCTCTCTCTCTCGTGAGAACGAATGCAGATAGAACCTTTTCTCTCTTTTTTTTCAAACTCGCTTCGGCGGGTGTGAGAAGAAGTTACACTTTAATAGGAAGACACTGAAGAAACTTGCTGAAGTAGAATTTAACGGACACGAGGAGGCGATGCTGTTTAATTTTCGAGGCAAATTGGCAAGTTATGTGTGGAACTTTAGTATTTACATAAATGAAACAGTTTATGAAAGTTTTGCCTCGAGGTTGCTGCTGCTGCACGCGAATTTTCTTCTTCTTTTTTTTTACCGCCAACCCAAGTATTTGTATTTATTTTGACTTTGTTAGTGGGGCCGCTATTTTAATTGAACACTCTATGTAAAGAACAAACTTTCCCGCGCGTCTTTGTGCATTTAATTTTGAATTTTTACGCGAGTTCAGTCGTGCGTAATATTTTTTTTTTGTGTAGAGAAATAGCTATTAAGTAAAAAAAAAAAATCAACGTATAGTTTATATGAATTTGACGCGACTACGAAACGACTTCGCTGTACATATATAAAACTTAACGAAGCGTGAATTAGTACATCCGAAAAATCATCAGACTCATAAGCGAATCTTCAACGATCGGAGTTTCAGCGAGCAACAAAAAGCCACGAGTGAGAGAGAAGAATAGAAGGAGGCATAGGGAGAGAACGGAAGGAGCTTTCGTCGCGGGTTGTCCATGCATATAACATAGAAGGTGGTCGTTGGAAAAGGAGCGAGTGTATTAACATCTCATAACAGCTACGGTCATTCCGACATTTAACGGCTGTAGCCTCCCTTCTAATACCACTGAGCGCTATATATGTGTGTGTACGTGTGTAAGAGCGAACGCGCACGTGCGACAACGACCACGACGACAACATCCGGCGTAAACGACTGCATACATGTATGCAACGTCATTGTTTCTCGCGCGAGCCCCGTTTCTTTGTATTCTTCGGGCGAGAAACTAGAATAAATCCTACTACTTGGCATTTCAAACCTTTTTTTTTCTTCTTATTCTGCACCCACGACAATCATTTTTTTGTTGCTTTTTTTAACAAAATCAACTCGCTCTCTCTCTCTATCCCCGAGTAAGTAATCTCATCTAGTAGTCGCAGCACTGCCAAGGCTACTCAATTGCCGGTTGTAAAATTCGATGCGAGTATAGAGGACGGAGATGTCAATCGAATAGAGAGCTGTCTATTTTAGGCTCTCTCTTTTTTTTCCTATGGCGGTGTATAAGAGAGGGAGGGTATAACGGTGTTTAATGCCGATGGGTTATTTAGGAGAACTGCTGCGAGCTCTCTAGTGATTACGAGCTTTCGAAAGGTTTATATACGCACGGACTTTACGGATTTGATTACCAAACTCGACGCATGAAAATTGAAGTGTTTACATTAGCTCGTATTTGGATTTTCGCGAATGTTATTCCTGGTTTATCTTTCGTGATTTAATGTGAACATTAAAAAATTAAGCTGAAGCTGCATCGATCGAGCAACGCTTGATGATTTTCTAAGATTATATACCGATCTCTCGAGTCACGGCCGACTACTTTTCGAGTTTCTAACGAATTTTAATACTATTTAGAGTTGACACACCATGTTTTGTTGAGATCTGTCTATGTGTGCCGAATTTATCAGTCGACAAAATCACTATTCGTACATATCTCGCGTATCGCCATTGCAGTCTGTCAGCTTCATCATTAAAAACGGATTTTCCAAAGTTCTTTTTTTTATTATTTTTAATTAACTATCATTGACGGTCTTATATTATGGTACACTATGGACAACAATGAAACAAGATCACAAGACAAAAAAGTGAAGAAATCGACTGAAAATGACGCGAAGAAAAGTTCAAGACACAGCTGGCGCCAGAAGAAGAAAAAAAAACAAGAATTCACGGATACGCGTAAACTTTCGATCGAACGTGGGGTCATCACACACATACACGCAAACAATCGCCATTAATCGCAAAACCGTGATAGCAAAATGGTCCCATAGGGTCCTCGCTCGCGGCTAATCAATTAGCAAAAAGAGCACGACGACGACGACGAACAAAAAAAAAAAGAAAAGAGAACAGAGAAAAAGCTTTGGCCAGTGCAGGTCGTCGCGGCGCACACACGCGGAAGGAAAAGAAAGAGGGAAGGTAATTACGCGAGCGAGAGTTGGGCAGCTCCCGCGCACAGCGATTTCCGAGAATCAGCGGAGTGGCCCCCCCGAGCTATATACTCTCCTTTCTTCCAGCAGCAGCAGCAGAAGCAGCAGCAGCAGAAGCAGCGGCAGCAACGGGCGATGTATGCGCATATTCAAGATAGTATGTTACATACGCGGCTACTGACCACTCCGCCCTTCTTTATCTCTCCCCTTTCCTGCTTTATCTTTATTTTTAGTCGAGCTGCTGCCGCTGCTGCTGTTGCTGCTGCTGCTGCCGTGTCCTCCGTACTATACGGAGAGTATTTACATATATGGACCGCGAGAGAAAGAGAGAACGGTATGCGACGACGACGACGACGATGCACCACCACCACCACCACCGCTGTTACTATCTTTTATCTCTCGCGAAAAGAGATGAGTGTGCGTGCAATTCTCTCTCTCTCGCTCGCGTAATGGCGAGCGTCCGCCTTTCCTTACGACCTAGATGCGACGGTAGTTTGTAGGGATGTTTTGTCTGTGTGATGAAATTGACGGAAAAGTTTTTTTTTCTTTTTGTAGTAGTGCCAAAAAAGACGTCTTATGTTGATTTACATAATGATGTCTACCGGTTATTTTGGTTTATTTAACAATTGTATTTACTAGTGTGAATTATAATGGCTTGAGTTTTTGTAATTTGAATTCAAAAACAAGGTTGTCTCCGTAGAGTGCTGTTTTCCATTATGTGTAGAGAAGAATTATAAAGAAAAAAATGAGAATTTTCATAGCTTCATAGTACAGAATTACTTATTTGCTTATTTATTGTTTGAATACAACTTAAATACAACTGATACAACATAGTAACTGATATACATCATATATATTTTTAAGGAGAATTAAAAGCAACACTTCAGCATTGTGACAATGTTTCATCGGAATGATGCAAAAACTGTAATATAGGATACTGCTGTTTTTAGAATCTAAAAATTCGTATAATGCATTTTGATGAATCGTTGAAATACTTCAGATCCATAACACAATTTATTGATAAATACATACCATAAAGTAATTGTAAAAGTTTAGTAAAATCAACCCTCCTCCAGTTAAATATAATGGTGTCGAGCAACGAATCATGAAAAATTTCAGAGCCTCTTTCGTCTTCAAAGAAGTTTCATACCATTCATTGTGATACCTACAAGCAAGAGACTTCATTGAATTAAGTGTTCGAAATTTTTATTTGAATCAATGATTCAAACTAACTTACGCAGCACCAAAGGCGCCGTCGCTATGATCGATTAATTGTTGTCCTGGCCAAAATATGTTGAATAGATGTATTGAAATAGCCAAGAAAAACATAACATAGCGACATAAATTTATGACTTCATCCGAGCATATAAGTATCTAGAAAGAAAATAGAAATTAATGTTGTATCAATTTTTGAAATGATTTTGGCGTCGTTGTTTTTTTACTTGCCATGACGCAAACGAGAGGAATAGCAACGATATGTAGGCTTATCACAACCAGCGTTGTTCCATCAATTTATCCATATCTTTAAGGTTTACGACCGTGCCGATAATCTGAAAAAGTAATTTTTCATTGCTGTACTTTTCCAGTATATAATGTGCAAAATTGTAACTCACTTGAGGTACATTCAAAACAAAGATGGCAATCAACCAAGATGTACTTATAATCTTTCTTTTAGAATGATAAGGCCAAACCAATACCGATGAGAAGTTTTTTCTGTATATGAAAGTAACGGCTGTCATATAAATACATTTTGATGTTTCCAATTCAGTGATTGAAGCTGAATGAATTACAGACAAGTTTTTAATGTCGTGTGATACACAAACGATTAGATCTAAAATAAACATAAAACAATTTAAGCAAATATAAAGTATTGATTGCTCATGAAATTTGAATGCATTATAGAGAATATCAAGTGCAACGATTACAACATTCCCATATCCTTTCAATTCCACATTTCAAATCACTTATGTCTTCCTATATAACTTGATAATCATTATTTTCATTTTCCGTATTTCAAAGCATAAAGCTATCAGTTTCATAAAATAACGAATTATAACCCGTCCTTAAAATCACTCTAGACGACAAAAACACAATCAATAAGCTGTAAAGCAGCTTTGGCTTAAAAATTTTCATAGATATTCAGCATGGTCAAGATTCTTCAATTTAAAATAAAATATTGAGTAACTACAGAATAATGCTGTTTGTATATTCTTAGTGTCAGCTATAAGCACAAATTAAATTCTAGAACGTTCTTCGACGTTCCATGGGGTTTACTGTATGTACGCCGGTACATTATATCCTTTAGTAATCATCATTTTCATCACTAAAGTAACAATTTTTTCTCTTAGCGATTATTAATGAAGTACCTAAGATGTACGTTACAATTTAATTCAAAATTCTAAGATTAGGATTATAGAATACGGGCGTGTAAAAAAAGTATTAAACTTTATGGATCATAACTAAAGTGGTTAATTAAAAATTATGCACATTTGAAGTACTAAAATATGCATATAGAACATGATATAATAAATAAATAGATGCATACTCAGGAAAATGTAGATGTTTCCTAGACTTTTACTTCAAAACAATCGACCAACAATATGATTATTACTTGTATAACCTCAGTACTAAAAAGTAAAGAAAAGTAATTGCTTTGGTTGGCTGCCTGAAACAATCGTTAAGCAAAGTTTTTTTAAAATAATAATGTAAGATAAAAAGATAGATTTCTATTGACTACGCTTTTCATCTACGTACTGACTCGAACGCATAAAACGGCACGCATTCACTTGCTCGCTTCACTTTATATTGACTGACATCAACAACTCAAGAATGAAAAGAGGGCGCATAAAATCATGTGAAGGTGAAAATAAAATAATAAAATACTTGGTATGAATATTTGACGACATGCCTTGGGCGTCTTCGCATACGTCAATACAAAATCATCGGTGGCTCTTTAGTCTTTAGCTATCCAACTCTCTTTCTACTTTTCTACATTTTCCACGCGATTATAATTCTATACCTGATAAATCAATGCTGTACATCATTATAATATGAAAATTCTATCCATACTGATTATTATTAGGTCAGACTGTAATTTTTACAGAAGAATAGTGTGAAATAGGCCAATATCAACTACGCGCGTTTGAACTACTATTCAATCCAAAGCTTTCCATCTATACGTACATACTTGAAGCTATTGTGCTCACTCGACTTTATACATTCATAATAAATTATTATTATGTTATCGTTACGTGATTCTATGGAAACACTATATATAACCAACCTTTCAATTTTTTACATATCTATATTGTACCGCTTCACCTAAAGCACCGTTCATTCCTGAAAAAAAATGTACATATCCTTTGGTCATTTTCTAAACAAAGACACCAAAGTAGCACTCCAGCAGAGCTAAACATGCTGTCGGCAAAAGACAAACGTTCATTATGCCACGCGAGTGAAATTGGAAAGCATAAAAAGCTGCTTGACAAAAAGGTAAAAAATAAAACGCAAAAGTCGCACCCTCGCCTTAAAAGCGCGCGTCTCTCTCTCTCTCTCTCTCTCTCTCTCTCACTCTGCGCAGCTTTGCGCAAAATTGCCGGCTCGCGCGGCACGCGGCGACAGTTTAGCGGTTCGCTCGCGCGCGCGCAAGCGGATCTGGGTGGGGGTATAGAAGGAGAGAGTTTGTCGCGTGAAATATTGCCATTCATAAAATAAAACGCAGGCCTGTGGTCGAGGACCTTCTCTCTCTCTCTTTCTCCTTCTTTTGCGTTATCGTACTTTTGCACTTTCACCCTTTTTCGCTCTTCGACCCTTCTGCTTCTCTATCTGACTTTTGTGCCTTTTTGTTGATGTTTTTCCGTCATTGCCTTTATCTTTTTATTTCCACTGTCAAACGTTATATTGTTTATAGAAGTTTTTCGAAGATTTATCTTTTCATAAATAAAAAAATAATCCATAGTTAATCAATTAAAAATTTCCATTATACATTTACGACCATCATTAGTTCCTTCTTCGCGTAAACATTCATATCGATACAAAAAAAATAGCGAAGAAGTATTAGACAACGCCTTACATTTAATCAGAGGTTTGTATAAAACAGTGGGTGTATAGCACGGCGTTGAAAAGTATCAGAGGCTTTGGGCGCCGCAACAGCGTTCCTCTGAAACATCGCCAAACCGCAGTCCGCGCACGAGCGCCGCGTCCGAAAATGTATACACTCACACACACACACATACATATAGCAGTCCTCGACTTTTAGCGTATATATATTTTCCACGGTAATGCCCATGGCTGTTTCTCTCTTTTAACGCGAGGGAGAGGCTGCAGGTGTTTGTTGTTTCTTTTTTCCTAACGTTAGTTAACAAGCGTTGACAGCATTTTACATCGTCGCCCCCTGTGTCCGCTAATGCTTCACGCTCTCTCTCTCTTCTTTTTTTTCCTTTCTTTTTTAGCTTCTTTTCTCTCATGATCCTGTAATGTAGTGTCCTTTTATTAAAATTCACCCGCGTTAATTATTACTTTCTGCTGCGTATTTGAGAAATTATTAAAGTTATAATTGTTCAAAACTTTTTATCGAGTACAATCACCATTGAATATCTAAAACAAAAAAAAAGAAAAACTAAAACAAAGAAAAGGAAAGAAAATGTTCTGCCATTCCTTTTTTTTTGTGCAGCTTGAGAAAAGTCATTATCACGTCTCGCGCGCAAGCACACGGAAAGAAGCCCGTGCAACCAGTAGCTCACAATGATATCAAAGACAAGAATCTTGTCCCCCCCTCCCTTTTTTTTCACCTATACAGTAGTATCCTCCCGCCTTAATTCCCATGGCGGCGTATAGTGTAGCCTGGGCGCGGATGAACGACAACGTGCGCGCGCGCTCGCGCCGCCAACGTCTCCGTTTTCCGAGCACCGCGCTCGAGCGGAGAGACGAAATTAGCGAGCGACATGTTTATTGTAAATGAATCCCGCGCGCGAAAAGCCAGGGAAAGGGGGAGAGAGAAAGAGAGATGGAAAAGGAACTTTGTACGCGAGAGAGAGTATCTATGGACTTGAAGGAGGGATTAAACGAAGCTGTGAGAATTAACGATATTTTCCGAGGAAAATTGAGATAGACAGAATTATGCGCCTACGAGCTGGTGCGGGAAAAGCGCTCAGAAAATTATTGTCATGGTTGCGGCTTACTGCTGTTGCCTGTGTGTACGACCTTTTTGTTTAGGAACTCGATAGCGCGTTGCAACGTTAGGTTTAATAGACTGGAATTTTGCTGGTTAGCTGGAAGTGGCAGTTTTGGCAGCGACGAGTGACGAGTTCTTTTAATATGTACTTGCGAACGTCATAGGCAGAGAGCTTATATTGTTATCCTATTTTACTGCGTGCCATTGCCTGAGCAAACTTTATCCTGTGATAAATTTGTTGAAAGAAATTTTAAATTCCAAATTTGTAAATTGAGTAAAAATAACTCAACGAACAATAAATAAAAAGTCATTTATTAAAAATACCGTCTGTCGTCCATAAAGCAAAAGTAGCGACTGCTTAAGTCAGTGAGAGCAATCGAGTCGCGTCTATCGTCCACACTATCATAGTACAAGCAAGCTAGACAAAGAGAGAGAGAGAGAGAGACTATATATACTATCGCCATCAACTTCAGCTAAACTACCAATATCGCGAAGCCCACCAGA
>JAWWMK010000022.1:1037530-1067027 GCA_035047105.1 Galeopsomyia nigrocyanea | reverse complement strand
CCCCTTTCGGCCCCGAAAACCCCCCCCCCCCCCCCCCCCCCACACCGCACTCTGCACTCTTCGTATAGCACTCATCTCTTTTAATTTTGTTGTGCTGCTTCAGCAGCTCACTCTCTACCTCTCTCTCGCCGCCTTCATCTTCTTATTCTTCTTACTCTCTCTCTCTCTCTCTCTGTGACTCGTCGTGCTGATGGCTCTACCATTTTTATTCAGCTTTCGTAGTCGCATTTCTCAAAACTTGCAGCCACTCTTGAATTTTCATTTGACGTCTAATTGTGAGATTATTTTCACGTAAATTAAAGGCGATAGAATTTGTTGATAGATTTGTAACTTTAAGATTGGAATTGACTGTAAATTGCAGCAATCTGTGGTACAGACAACAGTAAGAACTCGGTAAGAATATATTTGCCGACAAAACGTAAACGTAGTTAAATATTTCATTCTCTTGTCAAGAATTATATCAACAAAATGATTACTCCTCTTTAAGAATCTCATCTTCCATCTAGTGATCAAAAATGAAGTCTAGGTACTAAGTAACAGTTTCATTCAAGCGCCAATGTCAAATTTGCATCCATTTCATGACTATTTTGTGATGTTCACCATTTTTGCATTCGCACAGTTGTAAAAACGCTCAAATAGAAACTTGTGCATTCACACTCTGGCAAATAAAAAAAAAGTTTCTTTTCGCACCTCAATATATTCAATAAATGACAAAAAATAGTTGAAAACCCAACAAAATATAGAATACACATTTTACAAATCGTATTTTAGAAAATCAAGCGTTGAGCAGAATCAGCGTCAAAGCCGTCCCGAAAAAGCTCGAAATCGAGAGCGACTATTTCACATTTCCATCAATTACACTGGGCTGGCGAATCGCACGAGCGAAAGGCAAAAGCAAATAAACACACAAATCAGCGTCATTCTTCTTCTTTCGTGGCTGCTCGTCGATTGGCAAAAAGGCGCCAATCGATAAATTTATACGCATCCTGGAGCGTGACAACCCGTTCTGCCCTTGCTCTCTTTCTCTCTCTCCCTCTGACGTGTATACGCTGCTCTCTTTCTTTTCTCTCTCTTCTCTCCAACCTCTCGAGCGAAAGAGAGAGAGAGAGAGAGAGAGAGAGAGAGAGAGAGAGAGAGAGAGAGAGAGAAGAGCCGCCTATTTGTTTTTCTGGTTCACTTGTGTGTCTGTGTATGTCTGTCTCCTCGGCACGCGCGATCGTCGCTCTTTCTCGGACCCTCTCGATCCTGTCAAACGATTCCCTAAATCTGTCCTCGCTGTCTACTCGCTTGACTTAAGTGTTTTCGCGGTGTTTTTTTTATTTACAGGACAATCTTTGTTGTAATTGTTTTCTGTTAGTAATCAAACACACTGAGAGAAAAAAGGATTATCATCAGGCACCGGGGTGCCTAATGATTAGGCAACTGGGTTGCCTAAATTTGACTAAATGGTTGAGGTGCCTAATGATTAGGCAACCCCTCGATAACAATTATTCTATACTAGAGTAAGTCTCAGTAAGTTGATGAATCGATTAAATAATCAGAGACGTATAAATCCAGATGCGCATCTGCATCCAAACGTACTCTGTATGGTAATCGATTCATCAACTTTCTCCACCCGGTGCCTAATGATTAGTCCTTCTTTTTTCTCAGTGCAGTTTTTTTTTTTGGCAACGGGTGGTGAATTGAGCTTTGCAGTATTGCAGTTTTCGGGTCAAAGACATTGTCGATAAAACCATCACTCACCTAGATTGCATTTTTAGTCACTAGATGGAACATCAGATTGGCAGTTCTGAGAATGAACAAGTTGTTTTGTTAATATAATATTTAGCAGGAAAGTGAGGCAGTTTATTATTTTTAATCGTTTTCTGGATAAGGTTAAGAGCTAGACGATTTTGCTCAACACAAATTGCACTGCTAGCTAAATTATTCTTAAATGAAGCTATTTGAATAAAAATATGCTAATGAATTCCAAAATACAGGCGACAGATACATATGTCTTCAGTGTATCTAGCATTGACATAATCTATAACCGTTGAATAATAAGAGGTCACCACGCCGATATTCATCCAAACGCACTCAAAACATACAAATCGGAATAATCAACGCCTCGTGATATTACGTTTGCACAGGAAACTATTAAGCATGGTTGTAATGACATATCAAAAATCATTCATACGTTACGGGGTAATGAGGCAGCATCGACATTCCAGAAAACTTGTACACATTTCAAAACACACTTCTACATAAATGAAACACCTCGCAGCATCGCAGGGCAATCTTTCTTCTTTCATTCGCGCGCGCAGTAAGTTTACGTCCGCGCTCGCTAAACGAGATATCGACGCGAAAGAAGAAGACGAAAGCTATATGGCACGAGAGAGAGAGAAGAGAGATATGCAAACGTCTCGCGCGCCATTGGGACATAACTCAGTCGGAGGACGAAGCAGCGACACACTTATATGCATAATGCCGCTGAGAGAGAGAGAGAGAGAAAGAGCGAACAGCTATAAACCTCTTCGATACCGGCCGAATAAAATCCTCGATTTACAATCGCGATACGACGACGAAGCAAAGCGAAAAAAAAAAAGAGTAAAAGACGCGCATCGAGCGCTCTCGTCACGGGATCATCCTATCGTCTATACTATTGTATCTTTGATAGGCACGACGACGACGACGACGACGGCGACGACGAGGATGCGAACAGAGAGATTTTATGTATTGACGTGTTTGCTGATGTCTCGCACGAGAGCGAGAAGGAGTGAGAGAGAGAGAGAGAGAGAGCGCCGAGCAAGTCAACGGAAAAGGATGATAGGTTTATGGACGTGTAGGATGGGCCGCTTGTAAGAGATCCGATTGAAAAGGTTTGTATCTTTTTTGCAAGTAGTAAAAAAAAAATTTTTTTTTCTTCTTTGCTTATATTTAGTTCGTTCGGTCGTTTCGTTTGATGGCTAGCGGAAATTAAACAAAAAATTGATATTGACGGATCAGATTGGAAAAATTTTTGCAAAAAATATCGAGCTTCAAACGAAATTAATTTTTAAATCAAATATTTAAATTAATGTATAAATTCTCTTCAGTCTTATATTATCAGATTCGACAATGGCATTTTTCACTGTATGCAAATGAGGTTTTGGTGAATCGGAAGCCATCCAATTGTAAATCGCGCGGCTACGTACGGATGTCCTAAGAAATCTTTGTCTAAACTGCTCCCACTCAGTTTATACAAGCTGTTGTTTTGGTTCAAATCAAGTAATAAATGATTGTTTGACTAATAATAGTGATTTTATAATGATAGTGATTTCTTATGTTATTTTTTCCGTATATTTTATGATGAACTAATTATATTGACTTATTATAATATGAAATTTATTTTTTCATGATATTCCTGAAACAAAATATGTTACATTTCTAGATTATGTATATATGCATTCGTCCCAATGGAGTCCGATCATTTTCTAGCTATCTACAAAAATTAACGTAAAGTATAATGCGTTATCATTCTAATAGTAGAAAAGTAACAGTGACTAACGTCAATAATCGAATATATAATATTTGATCGAAAGATTTGTTCAGCAAATGAAACTTGAATTTGTCAAGATTGTATACTAATTTTGATTTGAATGATATTCATCTTATAATGACATATTACGCGTGCATCAGAGTTTTGCCACTAGATGGTCGATACTACGTAATTTCCACACAGGAATAAATCATTCGAAATTAATAAAGTTAATAACAAGAAAATGAGAGAACATAATATTATAAAGGTATTAATTAATATGAGTAATAAATCCAATAAATTGCATTGATCGCACTTTCTAACAATATCAAATTAACAAAATTGGACATTACCAACAGACATACAAGTTGTTCCCACAATAAAATTGTCATTTGAATTCTCAAACATCTTTAGATCCAGCGATCTCAACAACGTTCTCTTTTTCCCCTTTTCCATGAATATATATACGTGAACTTCACTTGAGCAGTAGCGCGTCGCGAAACGATATGCAAGTTGCACGGGCGAGGAAAGAAACAAAGATCCGCTCAGATTCCGAGAACGCATATAATTAAAGCTCTCTCTCTCTCTCTCTCCTCCCGCACTGCTACTACTACTTCCACATTCGTAAGCCTTTCGCTATGTATAAATTAGTCCAACGAGGCTATTCGTTCGCCTCGCGAGTACTTATTCTATCAGCGAATCTACCTGTACGTTTTCACCGAACGTACATTTAATTATTCGCCTCTCGAACCGCCAAGAATATACTTTTTTTGCAAGTTTCTTCTTCTTCTCCCTTTCAATTTGTTCGGAAGTCGTAAAAAATACTTTGGAATGTAAACTTCAAAAAAAAAAAAATCAATTACTAGATGAAGAAAGAAAAAAAACCAAAAAAGCATCTAATAACCAAGGAGACACGAGCTACCTGAAAAAACCATTAAAACCCAGCCATTCATCAGCGTTCTCCACCTACCTAAAATTCACGAGACACAAGCTCTTTCGGCGCCTCTCTTTCTCTCTCTCTCTCTCTCTCTTTCTCTCTCTCTCTCTCTCTCTCTCTCTCGTCCTCTTCTTTTCATCCAACACACTATATACAGCCAGAGTCGACGTAAAGCACAACATATACAGAAGAGACGCCGCCTCGCGCGCGAGAGATGTCTGTCGAGGAGGCCCTCTCACATATACACACAACACATTCGTGTGCTTACTTTATTATCGTGCCTCAAATGAGAATTTATGCAGACATAAACGCTCGTGTCAGCAGCCAACGGCGGCGGCGCGTAGGTGAACACATACACACGCTCTCTCTCAATGGACGAGACTGGCAAAACAAGAATGAGATAGGCAAGGAAGAAGCTTTGTGAATGAACGCGCGATTGCTTGTGTGTGTGTCTGTGTGTGAGGAGATGCCGATTTTTTTTTTCGTTTTTTTTTTGGCGAACGCTGAAAAGCAAAAGGAACGAACACTGCACGATTGTCAGGTTGTTTCAGTTTTTAATTGGCAGGCTTTGAGCTTCAAGGCTGGTCGGTTCAAGCGCAGGAAAAACTTTTGTTAAATGTCATTCGCTTGTGTTTCGACAGTTATTTTTAAAGTTATTGTCGGAGTGTCAAATGATTGTTTATGCGAATATTATTCATACGTGAAGTCAAGAGAATATTGATTTGGCAAGGTTACTTCGCGAGCGTTTATACAATTAAATTTTTGAATAGAAAATGAATATTTTTATTATCAGAGGTATATTCTCTTTGATTTTTATATAAGTATTGCTAGAATCTAGAATAAATATCGTTAATTTAATCATTCCATCAGAATCCTCAACGAATGTGTTTTTATGGTCACCAGATGGAAGACAAGATTGCAGTTCCGTGAGTGGGCTAATCGTTTTGTTACTTTAATTTTTAGCAAAGGAGTGAGATATTGTTAGAACTTTTCATACATTATCGGCAATTATTTGACTGCGAAATTCAGAAATACGATACTTTCAATCGCTTAAAGAAACATTCTTTTTCTCATCGTTTAGAAAAAAAAAACAAAACCAAAAACAAGTAAACAAAAAAGCTCTAATTTCAAATACATATCGAGATACATATCTTAAAATATTTTTATACTTTCGTCAGTTCGCAACGACACTCAAGAAATATAAGTAAACTTTTCAAGGGAATAACAAAGTGGGCGTACATATAATTGGTAAAGTAATATACGACGAGCGAGACATAACGTGTGTTTCCAACTTGAAGACACATATGAAGAAGAGTGTCGTGCGCCTACGCTCGCAGACGCATATACATATACGATTGAAGCCTTACGTGTACATATTCGCAACTCGATATCGAGATTTTTTTTCTTTCTTTCTCCGCAAACGCGCGCGTGTTCGTATAAATCATTTGACCGAAATTTTGGAAATGCAAATGACATCATGATCGATACGCAATTTACTATTATACGCGAGTGAGAGAGAGAGAGAGAGAGAGAGAAGGGGAGAAATTTGTATGGCTGTTATTTATGAGCTTTAATCGCGCGAGAGTGATGGATGCGCCTGTACACGCGGATAATAAGTTATGCGAGAGGCTGAATAAAATTTTCAAATTTATTATACACGTTTTAAATTTCCTCGTTCTCTTTGTTTGTCATATAATTTTTCGTCTATTAATAAAACATACGTTCCTCGTCGAGTGTGTGTATGTGTGTGTCACGTTAAAAATACTCGGTTTGCAAATTTATCTCTCTGTCTCGAATCAGCATGCAAAAATAATCATCAACGAGACACACACCACACTGTCAATTGTGCATACAGTAGGCACGAGCATTAACCACAAATTACCTGCGTAATTTTTCACGTACATACAAAATTTTGCCGGTAACTCATCAGAATTTTATATATAAATATAAACGCTGGAGGGTGGGAGGAGGGAGAGACTTTGACAAAACGCTTTAAAACACGCGGATGGAAATATTTGACGTTGGTTCTCTCGTTCACTTTGCGCGATAAATTTCCCCGGAATTCCGCTATTTCTCGAGTCGAGCTCGCGCGGCATAATCGCGCGTGGGCAGGTGGAGAGACTCTCTCTCTCTCTCTCGCTCGCGGATGACACGTTTACATCGTTGCTGATAAATCAAAACCTACGTTAAGATGATTTCACTTGACGACGCACGCGTGTGAAATTGCATCGTTGGCAGAAATGACAATTTACGAATTGTGCGATTTTTTTTTCTGCGAAGAGCTTTCGATTCGAAATAGATACTATAGCGAATAATTGATGCGTTTTGTGCGACTTCGTCATAATATAATCTTGAGTTATTGCTGCGAGATTGCGACTTTCCAATGCGAGAGTGATAATACTTTCGGTATTGATTACCGCAACTTCAAATTCGATTATTACATGATTAAATTGTATAGTTGCTCAAATTTTTCCGAAATAATCAAACGAAATTAATGTTTCATTCCGTATTCATTGCTATCACCGTTTTAAAACTTTTCCAAACTGTCATAATTCATCTTTATATCCAAGTGATCACGCTAGATAAGAAATCTCGCGTGATCAGTAGTAACAGACAGGATAAGGTCAGACGCGATAATTTCTAAACGACGAAGAACACACACAAAATCACGCAATAATTCACCCAATCCAAAATCAAATTAAAAAAAGAAGAAGAAGTAGAAGAGGCACAGTGTCTGTGCCGCGAAAAATTCCCTCGACGTTTTTTTTTTGCTTTCAGGGGCGGTAGATTAACGTCCTAAGACCGTCACCACAAATCATTATTAGCATATTATCGGTGAGGCTTATCGAGAAGGAGAGAGGCACACGGAATGAGAGAGAGAGAGAGAGAGAGAGAGAGAGAGAGAAAGAGAGGGCGCGACTTCAAATAGAAGTCGCGTCGCCAGTAAATCAGACGATTGTCTCCACGGCTTCACCGACGATTATTCATTCGTTAACAGGCATATAATTACAAGAGCGCGCGCGAGACAGAGAGAGAGAGAGAGAGAGAGAGAGAGAGAGAGAGAGAGAGAGTCGAACCATCTATCCTTCTCAAACGCGCGCGTCCGCGTTCGTCGCAGAGCGCGACCCCTCGCTCCGAGAGAAAACTGCGCGATGCCGGTGTTTTTTTTTTGTTCTCTTCTCCTTTTTATCGCGCCATTCGATGGGAAAATAGAAGCTGTGGGTCGATGCGTGGGGGTACGAAGCAATTAAAATTGTTTCCAGCGCGAATCGCGTACGTATTTGTTTTTTTCTTTTTCATCGAGATTCGGAAAACAAAAGTCGAAAAGTAGCAAATTCGTAAACTATAATAATGTAGACGGGTTACTCATTGCACTAAGCGCAGACAAGATAAGCGCATCGCGAATCGATATTAACGCGAGCAGCGCGGCGGTGGGCGCTATAAAACGGATCATCGTCGAGCGCGCAAATCAAACGACTACGTGGGGGAGAGGGTGTGGGTGAGCGCGCGCGAAAGGGTCAGCCAGCCATCAGAGCTCATCCCTATACTCGGTTATATAGCTCGACTCTCTCTCTCTCTCTTTCTCTCTCTCTCTCTCTCTCTCGCTCTCGGTGCAACGCGTGTAACACATCCGAAAATTAATCGGCGTGGGCGCAGCCGATAACGGATGACGCCGCCGCCAAACTGCCAGTATATTTTACTTTAGCGAGAGAGAGAGAGAGAGAGAGAGAGAGAGAGAGAGGGAGAGAGAGAGAGAGAGAAGCCACTGCAGGCCGCGCGCTCGCGCACGTGTCTGTTATTTCGCGAGGCAGTCGCCTGTCGCGCGACATACCGACATACCAAAGATTTACTTGCTCCACGTGTATTATAGATCGGGACGAATGTTTTGCGAAAATAGAGTGATTGAGAGTTTTTTTGGTGATCTAGTTTTTCATTGGGATTGTTATATTGCGTATCAGATGTTGATAAAAGTATTACTTAAACATTAAATCATTAAGCACATTAAATCATTATAAAAACAATTGTCGTTATTAACCTATTATCTCAAGAATAAACAAGTTTAGCGTGTTCAATATTCGATAACTTTTTGCGGTAACTTATTGCAGTATCATTCCATTTTTACTTGCAACTTGAAATTTATAAAAGCCGCGAACCTCGGCTGCCATCTATGAATCAGGATTTCAAGTATGAAGTCAGATTCAAAGGATGAAGCTTAAAGGATAAAGATATGAATTTTTGAAATTACAGAACAAAGGAGACTAGTTGCATTATTATTATTATCTTATAATTGATGTATGTAATATTTGCTACAAAGCCCTTGAATAATTTGTAATATAGCGATTAAAAACAACAGTTTCGATTCGAAAAAAAAAATCCAACAGTTTCGTTGTTGCGATGTAGAATGCACAATGCCAAAAAATTAAAATACGGCATTAATTTTGCTAAGCATTTCATTGTTTTACATTTTGACACCTCATTAACTGAGGATTCTGTAATTATTTGAAAACTAGAGTTGACTCTTAGAAAGTTTCGTGTGAAATAATTAACTATCTGCTCCAAACTGGATTGACGAAAAAGGAATAATTAATGCACGTTCTGATGAATTTTTTATAAAAGTACTGCATTGAAAGACTTCATGAATTTTTCACAAATGAAAGAACTTCTTTCGAATCGCGGCATAACAAGTAAAAATTGTTTAAATGATCTACAAGATTATTCAAACAGGCGTAATCCTTATCAAGGTTTTTTTCTTTTGATTTTAGAAGACGACGCAAATCCATCAGTGTGAACTTGTATGAAGGGAATGACGAGCACATCATGATTATAATCGAAATGAAATGTTTAAATTTAATCAGTGGTAATCTCATCAAAAACTGACGCAACGTAATTTTATTTTCAACTTTCTTTTACAATTAAAAGACTGTAAACGATTCAGTAATCATAATAAAGTGCGTCGCTTATAGAGTTTACTATATTTCGAACAGTTGTACAGACTATATATATGTCAACCCTCTCGATATATATTTTTTCGCACGCACTACCACGACTCGCATCGATCCGCCAACCGCAAGGTCAGTGTCGCTATCAAACTTTTGCTGCATACAAGCAAAATTTACTTTAAAAAATATATACATACTTTTTTTTTATAATTGGAGATCAACAATTATACATATTGACTTGGAAAATCATTTACTTTCATAAGAAATAAAAATTCAATCATACTCTGATGCTAAACTTATTTGAAATTGAAAAATGTGACATTACGAATTTCGACTACAAATTGAGTTGCGCATTCTCTGGGAGTCTTGCCAAATTCGAATGTTGATATATATCCTTTCTGATTTTAGATTTGAATCCGAAGCAGACAATTCCACGCTCGCACAGACAGAGACAAAGAAGAAGGAAAATTTCCGCAGATTTTTTTCAACACACCGCAATAGTTGCATAAAAACTCTCATACCTCGACAACTATTGTTTCGACTTGCAATTTTATCAGTCGCAGAAGCTTTGCATCAAATTAGCATTACATTTAAGCACCACTCAAATGCGTGAAGGTCGTCGCCGGTACAGCAGTTCTCTGCAGTATACAACAACGTTGCTCGTATACATGTATGTATATATATGCAAGTAGTATGAATCCGCGTGTGTGAGACATTCGTCGTGGTTCAAGCCAACGCAGAGCGAGGGAGAGAGACAGAACGACTGGCGAAGAAATAAAGAGCGAGAGACAAACACGCAGGAATTTCAAGTAGCTGGCAATCGCGAACCGCAGAGTAGGCAGTTTTCGGAGCCGAGACGTCGTCAAAAAAGTGAGGTTATATCTACTGCATCAAGCTGTTTTATGGATTCTTATTCCGATAATTTACCGTGCTGTACGTCCGCATCCATTATCCAGGATCTTGTGCGTGTTTTTTTTTTCTCACCGCTGCTGCGCGACGAGGATTGGCTGACTGAAACAGATTGACGCTTTTTTTTTTATAAATGCCGTGACACATCGACTATTCCAATTGTCATTTGTGCACACTGTTGTGCACTACTCGAGGAGTGCGCGAAAGAGAAAAACAAAACAAAGAGCCTTGCCTATGTTCGGGTGTATTAAGTGCAGATAAGAATTCAAAAGATGTTAAACAGTGGTGAGTGTACATCGAGGAACTCAGTACAACGGGTACGGTGACTCAGACGTACACCTTCGTCGTGGCGTTGCCTCGAGGAGGAGAACAAGGAGCTGTCACGACACGATGAGTCGTCGTCTGGCTACTTTTGCACTTTTCAAGCTTATCAATTTACTGCGCGTTTAACGGCCCAGATAACCGAGTGTGCACTGTGCACACCTAATAGTACGCGAGAGAAATGCTGAAAAACAATCAAGGCAAAATGGAAGATGCTGATCGTTACGAATTTCGGCTTCTTTGATGAACGTGTTCTCGTGCAAAGTTTACATATATTTTGTCGCTTATAACGAAGAGTTGTGATAACGTGGGATTTTTGTGATTATTTATTAAGTGCCATTGTTTTATATACATCTTGTAGCAGCTAACGAATAAGAATGGAGTCTATATCTCAGCAGCAAGATGATCATGAGACCAAAGAGAAAGCTGACAACATTCCTGATGACACAGGTATGAGATAGACGTTTTATTAACTATACTTTCTGCACTGTACAGGCTTGACAGTATTTTAGAAGTTACGCATTTTAATAAACTCAAACTTTTCCTTGTAGAAGACTTGCATGAAAAGATCAAAAGGTTGGAGACTTTAAATACTCAGCTGCGAGAAGAATTTGATGCTCAAAGAGCTAAAATGAAGGAATTGTTTTTGCAAAAAGAAGGTAATGTGTAATATTCAACTTTGAAAAAAAGAAGCTAATTTTTTAATAGCATTTTATTTGGTCTTCAGAAGATGCAAAACAAAAAATCGATGAAAATGCAAAACTTCAAGAAGAAAAAGACAAACTGCAGCATGAGTTAGATGACTGCAAGAGCCAGTTGGTAATAGTAAACATAAAAACCCAAAATGAAGTTGATTTAGAAAAGCGCAAAGCAGAAGATGAAATTGCATCTCTGCAACAGATCATAAATTCAACTGTGCATGAGTCTACAGCAGTTAGAAAAGAATGGGAAGGTAAAATTAGTAAACTGAAGGAAGAAAATAATAATCTGAGGCTACAGCTTATGCAAAGTTCAATACCAGATGGGCCTCAACTATCTCTATCAACGATGACGAAAACTCTAGCTAAAAAAGTTGCTTCTCAGTTAGGTGCTGATTCTTTGTCGCTTGCTTCCGAAAGTGATGATGGGCCATCAAAAAATAGGCGGCATGTATGTAGCTTTTTTTTAAATATTGTAGTATTTATGTTTCAGCAAACTTAATCATTGAGCATAATATTAAGAAACTGTTACATTTTTTTACAGGCTGATGAAGATGCTGAATCATTACGTTCACTGGTTGTGCCATTAGAAGAAGAAATAAAAGCTTTGAAAGAAAAATTAAGAACAACAGATGATGAGCTCCAAAAATTCAAGGAAAAAGAAGAGCAAATGTTAAATAAACAGCTAAAAGCAAAGGAAATGGGAGCTGAAAGTGCATGTGATATGTGTTGTAATTATGAAGTTCAACTCCAAAGAATACAAATGGAAGTTAAAGATCTTAAAAAACAGTTGCAAGAATCTGAACAAATGTTATTGACACAAAAACAAGATTTAGCCAAGGAAGTTGAATTTCGCAAAGGAATGGAGGAAAGGTGGAATGAGAAGAAAGAGGAGCATAAGGCTGAAGTAACCAATCTGACCTCTTCTGTGAAAATAGCTAGGCAAACAATTGATGAATTAAAACAACAGTACACCCACACAAAAGAAAATGTAACAAAAGAGTTGTGCCGATTGACAAGGGAAAGAGAAGAAGTCCAAAGACATTTAGATGAGTAAGTTAAATCCGACTACATAAAACTTTTTAACCAACAATAAATTGCTATTATGTTTTGAAAATAAATAACAAATATAAATATTAATTGCAGGCTTCAACAACAGAATGAGTACCTGATGGGCAAATACAGTAAACATTCGGAACATTATCAATACGAACATATAAATATGCCAAACAATGTTGAAGAACTGCACATAGCTATTCTTAAAATTCGAGAAGAACTGATAGTAGCTACCATTGCAAAAGAAGAAGCAGAAAGAAAAACAAAATCTCTTGAATACGAACTTATACTAGTACGAGATCAAATAGAGCAAGATCACCTTGAAAGAGAAAAGTTGGAAGCAGAACTTCAAAGCATGGCAGAAGCTGCTTCTAAAACTGACTTAATTATAGCTGAATTGAAACAACAAATAACAAATTTACAACAAGAGTTGAACACTGGTGAAGAAACTCAAAAAGATTTTGTACGCTTAACACAGTCATTACAGGTACAATAATTCATTCAATAAAAATTACTCGAAATTCTCTGCTTCTTTAAGTTTCAATATGCTTATTCAAATAATCATGTGGATTTTAGGTTCAATTACAAAAAATTAGAGATTCAGAGAAGGAGGTCAGGTGGCAATTTGAAGATGATGTTGATGAATGTCCAACATGTCACTCATCTTTCACTTTAGCTAAGAAGAAAGACAAAGTCAGTAGCAATTTGTTAACTATTAATATTCTGTTGTAAAAATCAACTAATGTGCTTATTTTCGAACAGATGCATTGTCGACATTGTGGACAAATTTTCTGTCAGTCGTGCCTAAACAATATTGTGAAGAGCGGACCAAAGCAAAGACCATCAAGAGTTTGCAACGTTTGTCATACCCTGTTGGTGCAAGAAACTGCTCCTTATTTCAGTCGAGATCCTCCGTAAAACAATGAATAATGTGATGAACTTAGTTAACGAAAGAGTGCAATATAATTTGAAAACAAATTTTGAACATTTCTGACAGGTGTCTGTAGCTCATTTTCTAACTTTAAACATCACTTTCTTTATTGCATATTTCTAACGTGGACCTACGAATTCGATCAACTTGAATAACTCAATAGTTAGAAATTTAATGAAGGGTTTAAATGCGCCAAATGTTCTGAAAGTACGTGAAAAATGATATTGGACAATGCTATTTTAAATTAATTTATTAAGTGCATGGGAATAATTGTCCATCAATTACTTTTCATGTATTTTTAAAATAATTACCAAAAACTTTGTCAGGTTAATCAAATTGGTGCAAATTTTGGACAAAAAAATGTATATTTAGCTCTTGATAGACGTTTCAAGTGAAATATAAGTTGATTCTCATTATCTGACATAGTCGAGTGATAAAAAAGAAGTAAATGTCAGAAATAAGTATATTGTAAATATGAGACTGTAATAATTGAAGTTTAATGTCGTTTGAAAGATTAAAGCTTTTGAATGCATGTAAACATTCAAACTCTTTTATTTTACCTTACAACTGTATAAAATCAAAAATTATTATGGTGAAGTAAATTATAAACGTAATTCAAACGTGAAATATATTATTATAAATTATTAATATTAGAACAGTCGTAGACAAATTTTTATATTCCCATTACAGATCAATTTACAGTTTTTCAATTTCAACTATAAATAATAAATTTTCATTTTTCTAATTTTTAAATATTTATTCAGATAGAAAGTTAAATTTTCATTGCAAAACAACAAAATATTACTGATTTTCTTAATTAGTAATATAAAATTGAAAATTTTCACCCTTATAAACTTATCACTCATGTCTTGTCTCGTAAATTTCAATCGGGTTTTTGATCTTCGTTCATCACTCAGTTATTAAAACATTATACAACATTTACTTTAAAATCTTTGTTATTGGTACGACGATGTTTATCTTGCTGAGTATTAAACTCAAAGGAAAGAGAAAATTTTAAAAAAATGCGTAAGTTGTAATTAACAGTATAACTGTCTAACAAAAAATATAATTTTTAACGAAGTGGCTAAATAAAAGATAAGTGTTACAAACAAATACGAGGTCACTCAATCACGATCCACTTGTACTTTCCAATCCGAAGGTATTACGCACTTCATATCGACGGCTTGCTCGTGAGTATGTATGTCCCAATGTAAACGAGTCGACTTATAAATTTTCAGCGATGATTCGTTTTTAACTACATCACATAGAAAAGAACGCATCTATTACATTTTCTAAAGGCTCTGGACATTTCTTTTCAATCGGAGGCTCTTCCAATTCGGCGTGCTTGTCCCTCAGTTCTTTCCAATTATTCAGTGCGTCCATGTATTCTAAATACTTGTCGTGATCTTCAAGCTTTGTGTAAACGTGTAACAAACCTCTGTAATCGTACTCTAAACCACTGTAACTTTTTCCGAATAATTTGAGGCCTAAAAAGAGAACAATAGTTAATACGCGATCAGCACATTGTAGTTTATTAATTTTATCATAGAAATTTTCAAGTCCTTACTAATAGCAATACTCCGGTGATATAATTCTTCGGCGTCACGATATCGATTCATGTGAAAATTGTAAAGTGAAGCTAAGTGACCTATACTTAAACCAACTTCATAGTCGTCAGGGCCTAGTAACTCTTCTTTGATACCAATAGCCTTCAGGTGCATTTCTTCCGCTTCCTATGAAAAAAACATTTGCATTATTCGACGCCAAATTCTTGAGATGCTATTTATCTTTTGCGACTATAACGAACCTGATATCGTCTCATGCTTTGGTACAACCTTCCGAGGTTTCCGTAGTGTTTGGCAGTTTGTACATTGTTTTCACCAAAAGCATCCTTTGCTAGCAGTAGCGCAGATAAATGAAGAGTTTCCGATTTAAAAAATAAATTTTGGTCGCTACCGTTAGCTGGCGCACTATCCAAGGCTATTTCTTCTAAGATAAGAGCCTTCACTCTTTTGGCACTAGAAAGCATTAAGTGCTTATCGGGTAGTAACTTTTCCATTATATCAATAGCTCTGTTGACGTGGGTGCTATTAAAAAAAATGTAAGGTAATTTTTATTAGGTTTGTAATCCTCATAGGAAATAAGAAATATTATTTGGATGAAAAATTGTACCTAGCTTGACTGAACTTCCCAGAGCTGTATTCTTGTACGTACAAAGCGTATGCTAGATCTTCGTGAGCTATAGCCACATGAAGATTATACTTAGTAAATATCGCTTTCCTTATTTCATAGGCAAGCTAAAAAAGTAATGAAATTATGAAGTTTCGTTTTTTTTTTAATTTCATTCATTTGATAAATGCGAGTATTACCTTATAAACGGCTACGCTGTTTACAATACTATCAGAATTCAGAAGATAGAACCCATAGTCAATAAGAACATCACTATACTTAGGATGGTCAGTATCAAAAACTTCTCTAGCTAAATACGTTGCCTGCTTCATTAACAATCCAGCTTTCTGGTAATCTCTTTTAACTACACATGATTTGGCAGCTTGTCGTAAAACGTTAACAATAATGTATCCTGGCAAAGACGGTTTTAGTTCTTTTAGTGCATCCACGCTCCACCTAGACAAATTAAATATAATTAAAATCTGGTTTTTACGTTTCCATCTAACTAACTGAAGACCAATTACTTGTATGCTAAGTCATATTCACTCCTAATGAAAAAAAGAACACTAAATTCTGCGTAGAGAGCAGCATGATTTGCATTTTTACATCCAGCTTCTTGGAGTTTCTCTACTGTTTTTAATGCAAGTTCATATGTTGTAGCTGCTCCAATAAAAGAGCTATAGGCAGCTTGTGCATGTAGCAATCTACCATAAAACAAAATGCCATTAATAATATTGAAATTTTCCACCTTATCGAACGTATAGTTATTCTTACAAAACATACTTGTGACAACAGTCTAAAGTGTGACACCAAGTTTCACTATTTTGTGTGCTGGACAAGCAGAGGTCCTTACACGATGTCAAGACTTTTTCACTTTCCGGATACCAGCCTGCATCGCTGAGGAAACCTCCAAGCCGCAGACCAAGATTGATAATTTTTTCGTGCATAGCTATATTTTCTTTGTGTGTGATACAGCAGGTTGTATAACTGGTGGCTAATTCATTTCCTACATCTGTTCCATGGTCCATCAAAGCCTATATTGAAGCAGAAGGAAATCAATGATTGTCCCCATACATTGGTCAATGATTGTCCTCAATCACCTATCAGTTAGGTAATTTTTACTATATTGATTGATTGAAATTACCTGGAAAGCCCTCAGTAAATGGATACGCCTGTTTGTCACTTTGAGCATACGGGAGAATGTGTTGAGATCGCTCAATTCCACTCCGAGAAGGCATAATTTTTTGTCTTTGTACAGCTAGAATGAAAAGATGCAATTGATAAAGAAGTAAGCAATAAAAAATATTCATTTGCTATTATTTTGGAAGAGCTTATGTATAGTATCATTCCCCCTTGGCAAATAAACCAGAGAATATGAAGGATGAATCATTGCATGATAATAAAAGAGCAATTCTTCAGAACGTCAGTATATTTGCTTATTATATTCATTAACGTATAGCTGTGTGCGAGACCATATTTTGCTCTTTGCAAACAGCAATGTGTATGTCATTGACAGAGTTATCTCAAGCTTTTAGTTCTATTCTTTGCTTTCTGATTTCAGCCTATCTCTCAAGTCTTGAGTGAACTTTCCTTTTTATCAAAATCAGCCATTGTTTTTACGGAGCCTTGTTTTTACCAGATAAGCTCAAATGATTTTCAATTTAATTATGCATTCAAGATACTCTTTGGTATTATACATCAAAGTACATCTGTCAACAAATTCAATCTGCCAAGACGGTCTCATAACAGATGACTGTGAAATAATGAATGTTTAAAAACATATGATAGGTTACATAAAGTCTTTGAAACGCAACAAACTAATGGAAAATCACGAGTAAAATAAACGAACGCACGTTGGAAATGTGCAATCATGGTAAAACTCATTAGCAAAGAGTTATTTCACAAAAAGATCCAATCCATTGGCAAATCCGAATGAACCATCTTGCAGAAAAGAAAGTTGCATTATCCGTCTCGCTCGCTCGCGTGCACAAAAAAAAAATGACACTCGCGATGTGCGTCGAGTGTCTGCGATGAAAAACGCATCCGATTGGCAAGAGGCCCCGCAGGAGACACGTAAAACAAAACGCGATGATGATTCTTGCGCGGAGAGTGAAAAAAACAAAAATAAACTGACGCATACGAGGAAAAAAAAAGAAGGCAGCATGGATAAGTAAATACATATATCGTTGAAATTCCTCTCACCTGATGGTAGAGATCGAAAAGTACGCTCTCGGGCAAGTATTTGAGGTACTTTTTGTAGTTGAGGAACTGGTTGGCGACAGCAGGTATACTGAGCTCGTAGAGACTCCTGGTGCTTTTAGCTTCATCGGCCATGATCGTCGCTCTCTATTGTTTTTCCTCTCTTCTTCGCCCGCGAGGAGGAAAAGAAGAGTTACACGCGCGAGGGAGAGGAAAGGGTTAGATATGTACAAAATTTTCACACTCTCATACCACTCTCGCACACTTTTCCTTTTTTCCTCTCCGCGTGCGACGCGAGTCTCTCTCTCTCTCTCTCTCAGCTGTTGCGCTTCACTTGTAATACCTCGACATGCTGCTGCTGCTGCTTCTGCTGATGTCCACCACTCCCTCGACGACGACGACGACGACGGGTATAAACACTATGCACACGGTACATACGATCGCGTAGCACACACTCCGACGACGACGAACGAACTGGAACGAACGAGCTCCTGCTGCTGGCCTGCTGCTACGACGATCCTCTACCTCTAGCTGCTTCCGAGCATTCGAGCAGACAGCCGCTGCGTGGCGCTAGTTGTTCAAGTTGCGCAGATCTTCGAAAAACGAGCGCGAGATGATATGCGTGCTGCAATTTAAACGTGGAAAATCGTTTTGGTTTTTTTTTTTTGGTTCTTTGGGGAGCTAATTTTAATTTGCATTGGCTTTCTTCCGGAATTCTCTCTCTTTTTTTTCGTGTCGCTGCTGTAACTGCGGCCCGCTAATTTATGTTATCGACCATTATTTTTGGATGTTTATTTTGGTTTCGTAGAATGCTTATATGATAGTCTATATTTAGATGTTAATAGTGGTGCTGTCAACAGGCAAACATTCCATTTTTTTTCTGCATTCACGGTTTTGCATTCGTTGTATTATACAGCTGCGTGTGGATGAATTTCACTTATTACGATGCAAATATTAGAAGTGATAATTACATTGTTTACGAAAAAATATTACTTCTTCTTGTAGATCTACAGTTTAGACATTTTTAATTACTTTTCAATGTTCCAATACAACTATAATTTAAAAATTTTATAAAGAAATCAAATCCAATCCATCACCATTTATTTAAACTACAATCAAATGACATTTCTTTGTATTTACAATTACAACAACAATTTGCCGGTAAATCTGGTAAGCATGAAGTTGTCTAGATGTCAAAATCGATCGCAATATAATATCTTTTAGCAAGCTGTCAAACGAACTCGCGGCTTCGCGTTCGTAGCCGTGGGGACGAAAAAATGTGCTCTTGAGGCGGCTAAAACCATCGTTCGTTTACCAGAGGATGGAAAGTCAAGAGGAGGACGGCGATCCGAACGGTAAAGCATATAAAACGTTCAATGATCTCTTAAAAATTCAATTCGTAAAATGTATCTTTCTCAGATCGACGAGGTTACACCTACGTCAGTTTACAAAATTGATTCTCAAAAAAAAAATTTTTTTTTAAAAGTCATTTATGATCCGCACAAATTACTCGAATAAAAAAAAAATTTCTATCTCTTTCACGTAAGAAAATCAAGACCCACCGAACGCCGCGTGTCCAGCAAGAAACAGCAGCAGCAGCAAGAGTCATCAGGAACAGCAGTCGGTCACGTGTTGGTTGTACGTATCGCGCACGAACAACGGTCTCGAGCAACCATTGGCAGCAGCAGCTGCAGCAGCAGCCGCCGATGATGGTCTACCACGTGCGAGCCTCGAAGAAGCTATTCGTGCCGTCGATCCATTAGCCGATTGGCACGTCTCGGAGACCCGATGTGGCTTGATTGCTGGCTTCGTTCGCGAAGCTGATGCTGACAAATTGCTTCAGAGGGGTGATCTTGCCAGGATTTTTCAATGTCCCGTGCAGGTTGGTTGTTTTCATTGTACTCTTGTGCTTGTGTAGATAAAATACAAAAGTACGCAATAACAAAAGAAGTCGCGCAGAGAAAAAAAATCAACGATTACTCAACTCGTATAGTCCGGCGAATCAACCGGCAACTCAATAAGACACATGTTATACAAAAACAATTACCCCATCAATTATATAAAAAGAACAAGCTTAACAAAGTTACTTAATAACCGACTTGAACTTGAATTCCAACGAAAAAAAAAAATTACACGCAGGTGGCGCGTTTTTGCGAGCGAGACACGCGCTATCGCCAAGCAGTGCTATTGCGCGACGTGCCATGGGCAATACCCTTGCAAGATCTGAATTCGGCGTTGGCGCGCCAAGGCATCGAGACAGGAAGCATCGAGAGACTACGGCACTACGTGCGCGTCGAGGTATTAATTGAATTTTGATGTTTGCAAACGTTTCGTGAAATAATGATTCCGCTGCACTGATGATGACGTTCGCACGAGTTGCACTCGGCGCGACTAATACTCGCGGCGATTGTCTGTTTATATGCCTTGCGGGAGGATGTACAACACCTTACAAACGACGCGGTTAACAATTTCGTATTCAATTTGCGGGGGAAATGTTTGTTATTAAGCTAATTGCCGGGAGAGTTGTTTTTTAGGTCACGCGATTTTGAGGTTGAATGACGCTTTTTCTTTTTTTTTATTCTTGTGCTAACATAGATTATCAATTAAGTAGAAATAGGGGGATATGGTCAGACATAAAAAAAACTCATTTTATTTTAAAGTCTAATCGAAAAACTCAAAACTCTCTACAGGTCCTCGAACCAAACCAATACGAGCAACTCCTTCGTCAAGGCTTGGATTTCTTCGGTGCAGCGCGTTTCACTGCGATTCCCGAACGCTGGTGGCGCAACAACGGCAGCGCTGGGCCGATTTTGCAGAATCCCTTCGCTGGTAGCGGCAATCAATTGGTCGAGGTGAGCCCGAGTCAACAGCAGCAGCAAAGCGACGATGTACTTCAGTGCTATCGCTGCCAGGGATTCTGGCACGTCGCGGCCAATTGCCGTCACCTGCCGCGTTGCGTTCGATGCGGCGAACCGCATAGCGTGGAGTTCTGCTCGAGACCGAGGAACAATCCGATCTGCTGCCATTGCTCCGGTCCTCATCATGCTGGTGGGTAGTTTTCTTTTTTATTTTCATTTTTAAATGCGGAAATTTCCGTCGATAATTGTGTACAATTTATTTGTGGTTATCGTGCGGTTAAGTTTTTTTTCGAGATTGAACGTGATAATTTATATGCTACCGATAGTTTGGATTATTATCCTTAAAATTTAACGATTTTTCTCTACTACAACGTCATCATAACGTCAATGAATTCCTAAAATTATTCAGGTTTTAAACTCTTGTACTTTCACACAAAATTGTTCTGTCAAGGCTACCGTCAGTGTCCTGTGCGGCTACAACTGGTGAACGCTACGCAAGTAAGCCTGACAGTGAGCGCCAATCGTTTGAGCTCCAACGCTTCGTCGGGCCAGACGCTGTTCAACTACAACAAACCGAGTAGCAATGCCGCACCGACATCTCCAACTCAGAAGCCATCATAATTTTTTTTTCCGTTCCGACGTACCATTTAACGAAAAAATTGCAAGCTTTCCTTTTACGTTCAAACATTTTAAACGACTCGTGTTTTTCTAACGATATTATATTTTTCTATTTCTACGTTATACAATAAAATTTTATTCATCCGAGAGAGAGTGAGAAAGAAAAAAAAACGGGTTTTTCATCGTCCCGTACGACTACCTATACACATCCGGCTGTCTATTTTATTTTTTGTTCGTCTTCCTCACTCACACCTCTAAATCTTCAAATCGACGCACGTGCGTCTGTCGAGAATATATATACATGTATATATTGTATATATACCGGAACGAGTTTACCGTGTGCACCCGCAACTTGTAAACGCCAACGCGCTCGCGCGACAAATCGTCCCACTTTCTTCGAAGGAGCTGCGCGTTTAACAAAAGTAGGTTCTTGGCTTCTTCGTTCTTCTTCTTCTTCTTTCTTTTGCCTCACCGACGTTTTCTCTTTCTCTCTAAGTTAGTGTCGTGTCTTCGTAGGTGTATGTATATATACACCTGCGACTTTTATTTTATTTTTTTTTTTGCATGCAGGATGATAACTATCACATTGCAATTTCAGGTCATTACGCAATCAAACCCGCTGCGTTGGTTGACTTCTTTCTCTCTCTTTTTTTTGCAACGCTGTTTGTTTCTTTGTTCTACCTGGCAGTTTAGCTTTTATCGCTGCGAACGACGAACGTTTTCGGAATGAAGAATCTGAAAAATCTTTCGTATCTTTTTGATGAGTCGATTTTGTTAAATTTTAGTACGATTTTCACTTGAACGTCGCGGTATAAAACGACGCCACTCTCGGATGGCAGAAAATTTCGTAATATTCGACAGCCGATATGAAAAAGAAAAATTGCGACACATTTTCATCGTTGCATTTATGTAAGGTAAAAACAGCTGAAAATAGAAAACCATTGGATTTATCGCGTTGCAACATGGTTCGATCGTGTCTACAATTTTTTTTTACAATACGCTACAAATCGGTTAAGAATGTGTTATACCGGTCTCGCGAAGTTATTCAATTCGAAAACTGATTACCGATCAAAATCCAAGCACATACGCACGCGCGCGACTGATTAACTCGATGAAAAAATCAGCACGTAACGTTTTGATGAGTCTCGTATAAAAAACGAAGAGAAGATAACGATATAACGATGCGAGTTCGCGTGGCATAACAATGACAATAATAATAACAACGAAAAAAAAAAACTGAACGGCGATCGTAACAACACCGACAAGTTCAAGCGAGGTACATCGGCATACACGATTCGATACGATGTATATATATATAATACACACAGCTATAAGGTGGGAGAGCGAAAGGCTCTCGTATACAGCCGGGCAAAGTGTATGCCCTCTTGCGATGATGGTAGGAGAAAAGAAAGAGTAGGTATACCGAGTGTGGACCCAGAAACCTGCGCGCGGTAGTCGAAGGCCGCGACTCTATCCGAACGCAACTGGTGCATACCGTCGCGCGAGTTGCATATTTCATTTTCAATTGTACTGTCGTATTGTAATTCCGTCGATTAGTTACGTGCAAAAGAAGAAGAATCAATCGTTTCGCGAACAAGAAAGAAGAAACAAAAAAATTAAGTGTCGCAGCAATGACAATCGTTAGACGATTTCACCGACGGTGAAGAGGATTCTTGACCAAAAAAAAAAAAAAGAGCGACGCGGGAAAGCTCAGTTTGTAAAGCAGAATGCGGACGATGATTTTCCAGAGCTGAGGTGAGTGTTATACAGAGTGTCCCCCTTTGACGCTTCTTTCTCTGTCTCTCTAACGAGCAACGATAATTGCGCGCCTGTTTGAAGAAGTGCGCGTGTCGTCTTTCAGTGACTTTCTTTTTGTGAGCGAAGAGTGATTTTCTCACGCGTACTGCGCGAAATAATTATTCCTCCCGTCGTGTATTTTCTTCGATTCTACGGTCGGAAATGTTTACTAGAATGTTCGATGTGTTTTATCTTTATTAAACGCGTAAATTAGTAGTTTAGTGTAATTATATTGAAATTAAATATAATTGTGTAACGAATTAATAGAGATAAGAGTTCACGGTTTCTGCGAATGAAGAAATAATACAAATTCGGAGTTATCGCGCGTTATTTCAATGACGAGTGCCGCGCGCGTATATATTACGAAATCAATATTGAAGCGTGATGAAATAGCTGTCGATCATTCTGATGTCCGTGGATGCAACTTGAACGCATTGTCGTATCCGAGAGAGATTTTTCATTGTGTAATTTTGTAATTGCGTATTTGTGATTGTAACACTTTATTTTTTGATGACAAGGTTGTCGAGCTGTGCAAAATCTAGAGATCAAGTTTGAGAACTCGTTTGTCTGCGGTCGTGCTTTGCGATTTAAAAGTAGATTTATTCAAATTTTCGGATGAAAAAGAAAAAGAGAAAGTAACGAGCGAATTATTCAATTTAGTTTCAATGTTCTTATGTAGGCTGAATTTATTTCAAAATCGTCTTTATATCGACAGTTAAGGTTTGTAGAGAGTTTGAAGATTTGTTCTTTCAATATCAAAGAAATCGCTTATAATTTAAGAATTGCGTTTCCAAATACTGCAAAGCAGAATTATATAAAGTGTTCGAAAATTCCACTGCGAAGTTTACATTGGAAATAAATAAACTGTATAAGTATTCACACTTAATTAAAAAATTACCATCGAAATCGTTATTATTAAAATGCAATCGACGCGAGACCCACTTGAAATTCCCAGCAGGATGCCAAACCGCAAAGCCAATCGCGAAAATTTTCCTCGTTCTCTACAACAAGACTATGCCGACCTAAAAAAGGCAAATTAATCCCACGCTCACGTTCTTTTTCTTTGTCTTACGGCAGCTCACCATAAACAAGCTATCCTGCGTGCAAACTTGGCAGTGTATAGTGCATCTCGAGACACCGATCGCATACAATCTACCAATACGCTCATCTTGCACGAAAGTGAAAATCATGATACTCAAATTGCTCTTGGTGCTCAGTCTGGGCGGCAAAACAATGCAAGATCCAATATTCAAAGCATCGCCAATCCAGACGACGAGCGTTTTCAAAGGATTGCCAAGTCTACCGTGTTTGAATGGAACTGCCGGCGAGACGAGAATGGTGTATTATCATGAGCAAATCATCGCTGTGGTGGACGTGTTGAATGGCCGGAAACTGCTTCACTGCGAGCTCATCGAAGTCTAGTGAGTGCACTCTATAAATCGCGAGCCGCTGCTGCTGCTGTGAATATAATTATAGAGACAACTTTCGATTGGCGAAAGTGTTTTTGTATGCATAAACTTACTCTCGCGCCGTGACGATTTCTTTTTCTCTTCTCTATGCAGATGTTGTTGTGGGTCAAGGCGATGTTGCTTGTATTTTTAGTGACTTTAATGTTTATTCTTAGTTTTTATGATTTTTTTGCTGACAAGAATATTGATGGTAATGTTTGCGTGCTACTTAATCATAAAAGAGGAGAAATAATTATTGAGTACCGATAGTCTTACCGACAAAGTAGTAAAAAAAAAAAACGTTTTTTTTTTGCTAAGGAAAAATGAAACTCATTTCACTTTTATTATCGTATGAAATCTAAAACTAGATTGTATTTTTTTATGACTGAATAATATTCCGTTCGAAACGCCTCTTACAAGCCACAATTTTAATAATTCTTATACTATGAGCTTACGATAGTTGATTAACAATTATTGAATATTTTAGTGAACCAAGTGAAGCAGAGGATTTATTAAGGAATCTATCAATGTCATTCAAACCAAACAAACTTTCATTCAAAGACGTTATGAAGTTAATGGATAAGTGCGACAAATTGGATGAAAATCCTTCCAGAGCTGTCAATTTTGCCAGTGCAAGCACAGAAAAAGCTAATGGTGGAAATCCTTTACTCATTGGAATAGTTCCTGGTAAGGATAACAGAAAGGAATCCTTTCATAAACCAGTTTTTTCTAAAAAATAAATTTTATTCTCAGGAACGAAATGGTGCGGAACTGGAGATATAGCAAAAAGCTATCACGATTTGGGAACAAGAACGAGGGTCGACAGGTACAGATCATACATTCACAAAAAGATTTAATAGTCCAAAATTCATCTCACAAAATTCTTTATTAAAAAATCACTTCCTGTCGTATAATTAATTATTGGCGTCATTAAAAATAGAAATTTGCATTCAATACTTATTAAACGTTTGGACCGGAATAAATATATACAATATTATTGTACGCATTAAAATAACTTAAAAACTTTTTAGGTGCTGTCGAGCTCACGATCTATGTCCCGTAAAAATTAGAGCCTACAAGTCACGATACAATCTCATTAACAATTCCTTCTTCAGCAAGTAAGTAACTTTGTTAACAAATAACATAAATTTGCAAATCCGCAACTCCATCATTTTCTTGTTCCAGATCTCACTGCACTTGTGACGAGACCTTCTACAATTGCCTTAAGAGCATCAATCACGTATCCGCAAACATCATCGGCAACATATACTTTAACATTGCGCAACCTCCGTGCATAGACGATGAGACTAGTGAAAAGGACTCGAAGAAATTTATCCCTGCAAAAAAGGCGTTTTAAACGTTGAAGACATTTTTTATGAGAAATTGTGATATAATTAGTGTTGATAAGGTGGTGCTATTTATTAATTTTAGAGACTTACATTTTTTATAACTTTCATCACATTATTTCGTTAAACGAATTCAGTGCTAGATTCATAGATGGTAACAAAGGTAGAATTGACTTTGTTGATTGTTGGACAGTTTCTAAATTATGGTTGAGAAGATTACCTATGATAAAAAGTATTTTGTAAGTGTCAATGACCTTTACTCAGTTTTCTAAGTTTTCATAAAAATAATTATACATAAGAAAATATTAAGTATCTTAACAACTTTATTACCTAATAACCATAAAGTTTCTTTCCTCAAGTGAATGTATTGATGACATAGTAATTTATCCAATGTAAGACAAATATTTCCATTATTTACGTTTAATAAAACTTGAGCTACATATCCTGATGATTCGGATACAGTATTGCAAATAATTCTCAAGGCAGCAGAAATCTAGGAAAAAAATTATATTAATTTATTTTTATGCCATAGAAAACAAACGTACTGCATATTATGTACATAATAACAATACCTTTTGAACATTTTCGTTTGGTGTGCATACAGCTTCAGAGAGATACTTATAAATTATGGGTACTAATTTGATAATATGAGTAATACTTTCTCGTTTTGAAGACAGTAAGGCTAACATCCACAATGTTTCAGAGTCTGTGTCAGAGATTTTAGTGATACGGTCAACAATTGTTTGTGTAAGTTGCTCAATTTGTAGAGAGCTAAACAAAGAATTATTTTATTTAATTACAAATTAATTCAATGCATACATTTTTGTAAACGATAACTTACTCGATCATTGTAATTCCTGCATATAGGTACCGCAAGCATGCATAGCTAACTGCAGGTAACAGAGTATCAGGGCATTGTTTGGCCAGATTAATTAGTGAACTTAGACAGCCTTGAGCGTTAAAAATGGAAAATGCTTTGGCACTTCCAACACATAAATTACCAATGGTCCAAGTGCAAACTTCCTGAAAACACAAAAAATTTTGTAAACAATGTTTCCTTATCGCTCGATTATATGTGTACGCACAATAAAAAATTTACTTACAACCAACGGTTGACTAGTGCTTTCAAGTTCAGCAATTAAATATGGAGCTGTAAATTTGCACAATGAGAAACAAGCTTTGGCATCACCTAAAGAAATATTACAACAGCAGTTTGCAGCAGCTAACTTTGATTGAGCGGACTTGCCAGATAAATCTCTGCTCAAGCCTTGAATGGCATGTTCAATTTTGAAGAATGCATTAATATGGCTTTTACTCTAAAATAAAAGATTTATTCAATCGATTTGGTTACTTTTATATAGTATTATGATATAGTTATTTACTTTATTTGTTATACTTACTTGGATCAAGGCATTTTGCAATTTTCTGTATTCTTGAATAGGCAATGTCTTTTTTCTAAGAGTTTTGGTAGTTTCTAAAATGTATTGCTCGTCATAAATATAATCATCATCATCCAAATTTCCTAAAATTGATCGAGTTCTGCTCAATTGAAAGTCTCTTTGGCATTTTCTTTTTGAAAGTTTTTCATGCCGTATTTCATCACGGATTGATTGTACGGTTTCATCTTTGTTAGTTAAACAATCAACAAAGCTTTCCGCCATGATTTATAAACTGAGTTTTCTATAATTATTTATTAAATGAAATATTGTTAAAAGCATGTATGCCGTACGCGCGGTGTATACTATTTGACAGAAGAAGAACATAACCTACACTCAACGCGAACAGCTGATTGAACGAAAACATTTTAGTATAGGGCGCGACGTATGGAGCAGCTGATCCAGCCCAGCCACCTGTCGAATACGTATAGGATATTTATCAATGAAATGTTTTCGTTAGTCTTAATTCAGTTGCATGCAAAGATATATTTTATTTTGTCGAATTGCATAGGTTTAAGCAGTTATACCATTCTTCGTCAGAAATGATAATTTATTTATAGTAAGTAAATTTATAACAGTAAATATAATTAATTCCATTAATATATTTTTTTAATTTAAATAATTGAAAAATTAATGTTATTCGTGATTTTTTGGAAGTTCAGTGATAATTTTGGGAAAAAAATTATATAATCTTTAAAATCACAATTACTCTCATCATTTTTGGCACTAAAATTTACCCATTGAAGTTGCGGCAATGTTTGCGAATAGTCTATATTGTATTTACACAACTAACAATTTTTCCATTTAGCAGATAATTTCCATTTCTTTTCAAATCATTTGATAATAAGTCTGGTGGAAGTTTTAGTGTTACTATTCTTCCAATTTCAATGAATTCTGCGTACACTATTAAAATTTTCATTACAATACACCATGTTTGTACTTGCACTAATTTGTATTCATCCGATAATGTTGCAATGCTATGCAATATTTTATACAAATTGATATAAAATATATCTTTTTTGTTAGGCCAGTACAACAAAAAAATTCCATTTGGATTCTTTTAAGAGTAATTACATTAAGAAAATGTTCGTATCGAAAGCTTACGACAAATGTACCATCTACTCACAATTAATTATGATAAATTGTCCGTAAAAACCTTGTTTATAGATTTTGATGACGTATAACATTAATTTTATTTTCAATTCGAAGAAGGCTCATTAATTGCCCTAGAATTATTCATTACCTCTTCATTCCACTACATCAGTGACTATTCCTCGATTCACACAAACATTTGACTCAATATTATTTATCGGTTACTTTTACTATCAAAAGCCATATAAAATATAATAATCAATTACAAGTCTGTTTATTGTAGTTAACAATGTAAAAAAGATGTGAAATTGTCGGACATAACGTTTAATCGGTCACATAATTTCGCTAGAATATTTCTCTTTGTGTTTGCACAGATGATAATTATGCTATAAACTTCCTAAAGCTACGCGTCGATTTACATCACATAAGAAAACGAGCCTAAAGTAAACCGTGAAAGTCAAACACAAAGAGACGAAACCGGCTTTCCATACAAGATAAGGCCCCGTAATTAAAGGCCGAGGCTTCATTTCGGTTGACTCGCTTGGTCTCTGCTGCACCTACGTGGCATAAGATACATTTACATTCATTTACACATTGACATTTTTTGGCGTAGTATTGAAATCATGAAAATTCTTTTTGTATTATTATCGGTGGTTGTTAGTCAACAGTTCTGTCATGGAGCTAGGAGATTGAGATCTTTTGGTACTTTGGACATGAGAACCCGAAGAATGCACACTTTCAAGGGCTTACCACAATTTGCTGATTTAGAAAGAGATGAGAAACGCGAATTGTACATTTACGAACAAACTATTGTGATTAGGGATGCAGGATTAGACAATGAGGTTCATCACTGCGAAGTGGTTGAAGTTTAGTAAGTACAATTTATCATAATATGTAATTATTTATCTGACACATAATTTTCCCGTTCCAAATTGTATATTTTACATTTATTTACTTTTGTAGTAAAGAAAATGAAGCTCAGGAAGTATTGAGAGATTTGAAATCTCTGTTGAATTTGAAAGTACAAAAGCTTGACATGGACAAAATGATGGCTTTACTACGCGATTGCGACTCAGTCGACGATTTAGGCTACGCAAATGATGAAGACGAAGAATCAAAAAAGAAACCAGACTCACCCAATGCATTTATCAATGGTATTTTTCCAGGTAATTTTGCTTCCTGGAAGGAAGCCTTGAAACGGCGATTTTCAAAAAAAAGTCAATTATCGTCGTATTATTTTTATTTT
>JAWWMK010000022.1:1024655-1037430 GCA_035047105.1 Galeopsomyia nigrocyanea | reverse complement strand
AAGGTTTTTTGGAATTTCATAAGAAACGAAAAATGTTAGCGTTAATCTGACTTCAGAACCGAATTCTGCGGCTCAAATTTTGGATTCTCGATACAATCACATGTAAAATGGCTTGTTTGAACGTACACTATGAAAATAAGTAAATATATTTTTGGTTGTACTCATGATAACCGTTTTTATAAATATATATGTCTTATTTAATGTTTGAATTTTGCAGTGGATCGATCGCGATATGGGCAAACGTGCTGTTTTGTAGTTTTCTGATCATATACCCTATCATCGATGAGAGTAGATGAGATGTTTTGTCATCAACTTATAATGGTTAGCATGGCGTTCATAATATCCATGATGGGTCACTGTGCAATAGTTTGTTTAAATCATTATATGACGAATTGGACGTCGATTCCATTATTTATGCAACCTTTGTTTCGATTTTGGTTTACGCCAGAAGCAATATTTATGATGATTAATTGTGTACGTTAAGAGGTCATGCGCAATCAATTTCGAAAAAAAGACCAGGGATGAGTTAATTCCGTACGAAATTTTTCACTGCGAGACCCGGATTATTTTATAAAAAGAAAAATGTAATTGAACAATGTATGCGTTTCAGTTTTCAACATTTCATACCGCATACGTGTGTAATCATGCAGATATTCATGATGTTTATACTTCCATTTCCAATTCACACTACGATAGACATACTGAATGCATTAAACAATGATTGCGCATTGTACTACGTAATTGCAGCAGGTAGCGGCTGCTGTGTAATTTTCACTATTTTTTATTTCGGCCTAATGGTGACTTCTTGCACGATTGATATGTCAATAGATAAGGATCACATTATACGTTATGATCTGAGTTTTATTCTTAAAGCTCCGTTTCGCGCATTAATAACTGTTGGCAGGTATGTATATTTTGACCAATTATGTTTACCGTTGCTAAATCTATAAATATAGTCAAGCGCAATGGACAATTTGCAGATATCATTTTGGAACTGCATGTACCATGCAACGTTCATATTCCCAGGATTGGAAACATTAATCATCTTAAACGATGTCGAAGTAAAAAAAATACCAGAATATTCAAAATTTACTGACAGACTTTACGTGACACAGTTGAAGCTGCACAATCTCTCTCTCTTGTAACAACTGCTATGCGCGGCTCCAACCATTCTGAATCAATAAAAAAAATTAATGCATAGTTTTAGCAGTGACTTGTCGAAACTTGAATACTTTCAAGTAAGTTGAACAACATTTACTGATATTGTAACAACCCCCATCTCCCAATATCCAAAATATAACAACACACGTGTAAAAGATAACTCTATTAACTTTTTAGGCTGTAATTGTCAAGATTCTATTTTTACTGCATACTGTAAGTGTACTATAAGTGCTATAAAGCTTTTTATAAATGGACAACCTTTTAGAGGCATCTTCATTTTTATATAGCATCGCCGGAACGCATATCAGAACTGCCTGAAATTCTCGATAAGCGCAAATGGAATTTTTGCCAGGTACGAAAAGTTGGTATAAGTAAAAAGTATGCTTTTGACATATCATTTATGATAAGTAACGATCCTTACAGTATTTTTTATTACGTATTGTATTACACAACAATAATTTATGAACAAAAAATCAAACATCATACTACTATACTATTTCGTATAATAAATTGCTAACTTTTAGTTAAAAAGACAGCGAATATTTACAAGTTAATTAATTCTGTCGTTATTAACGTAGTGTATAAGTTATTTTGCAGCTATAATCCTACTCAAATACATACAAAGTGACTTTCGGTCGTTTCTTCTGCTGATTCATAACTTCTGTTGTTCTTTTTAAAAACTTCTTACATCTTCTGTTCATCAACAATAGATCCACGTTACTCAGATGAGCCAAAATGCGATCCACACACACGTGTGGCAAGAATATACCAGTCAGATTATACCAAGCGCATTCAGCCGGTTTGAGCAAAATTTTTCTTCTAGCGGTCTGCAAATAACTACCCAGCAGCAAAACAGAGTAATTGGGAAATCTTTGCCCAAACGTCGGATCGTTCAGTAGACTTCGAAGCCTCTCGTTCTTTACGTATGCGCATTTACGATTTGGATCCATCTGCAAAAAGTCAAGAAGCGACGTACGATCGTCGATGAAACATTTCTTCAGCGTCGACAATTCTCGCCTACACTCTTCGCGAAATGGACCAAACACCACATGTCCAACGGCTCGTTCGCAATCTTCGATACCCGGCAAACAGGCAGTCGACATTTTGATGATGTGCCTCAACAAATATCCTCTCACATCGTTGTCGATCACCGGGAAATGGCGCAAAATCTCGTAATCGCAAATATCGACTCCATAGTTGAGCAACTCCTTGACCATGGCGAGATTTCTCTGGCAAATAGCTTTTCGCAGGATACTGTAGCCGTTGTTATCCAAAATATCCACGTTCGCGCCGAATTTCAACAGTAACTTCAGCTTCGAACTGCAACGTTGCCATACTTCCGCGTGAAGAGGCGTCGCACCTTCTTTATCACAGCCATTAACATCTACTCCTTCTTTGACTAAAAATTCGATGGTCTTCTCGTCAGCTTGAGCGAGATGCAGCAAATTTTCACCTTTCAACGTCCTAACGCTCAAATCAGCACCACTGTCTCTCAACAAGCGAAGGAGGCCGAGGTTGTTTCTCATCACGGCTTGTTGAACGGGAGTCAAGCCACTGCTCGAATTTCGTCGAGATACATCCGCGCCTTTGGCTATCAAAACACGAACGATACGAAGGTAAGCTTCGACTCCCGAATCTTTCCACCATTCGTCGATGATGAGATCCAGCGTCGTTTTTCCGCGATTATCCGTTGAATGTACAGCCGAGAATCGATTGGCTAACAGTTCCAATATTTCAACTCCAACTTTGTACTTGATGGCGATGTGGAGAGCTGTTTGTTGCTCTTCGTTTACAGTATCAACAGGAATACCTCTGTCTAATAATTGCTCGACTATCTCAGCGGTGAATCGCGAGTTACATACGAACAGCGAGAAATCGCCGAATTTCAAAAACGGCTTCTTCAGTTTCGTCTGACACTCGAAAAAACGATGCAGTAATAGTTTGTTCACTTGCGCGTTCAAATCCAGCTGACGAGTGTACTTCAACAAAATAAGTACGATGTGCTGCAAATTGTAATGAACAGCAAGATGCAAAGGACTCAAGCCGCTGTTGTTCGTGCGATCGAATTCGAATCCACTCGTCGCCAGCCAATTGAGAAACAGCGCGCTGTCCAACTTCATAATCTGCGAGACGTCAGTCTCCACCTCGAATTTCTCCAACTTTTCGAATTCGCTTTTGACGAAGCAATGAATCAACGTGTTACCGTGAACGTCTCGTACCTGAAGATTTGCCTCGCGATCTACTAAAAATTCGATAACTCGCTTCATTCGATGCACCACGGCTAAATGCAAAGCTGTAAATCCTCCAATGTTTGCTGCGTTTGGGTCAACACCGCGGTCGAGAAAAATCTTGAGGATATCGATGATTTGCTGCTGCGTTCGATCCTCGGAGTCGCAGTTTCTAAAGGCCAGATTTACGAATGTATTGCCGTGCGGGTCAATGAACTGTAGGTCAACGCTCTCTTCTAGTATCTCCAAAATATTTACTATATCGCGATTCACAACGGCACGATGCAACTTCTCTTCGTTAGTCGAAATATTTTTAACAGTAGTCATGACGATTAATTTGACTGCTTGTTCCAATGATTCACTCGTGAATTTTTATCAATCTGATTTCTGTAAAAAATGGGATACGACATTTTTACTGGTAAAAAAAGATATGAAAATTACGGGATGTATTCAATCAATGAAATTGGTATCTGCAGAATACCGGAAATGAAATTTATATACTGTGTCCAAAAAGTCGCATAAACGTTAATTACCAATAATATTAAACTACTTACATTTAATTGAACAAAATAAAATTAAAAGCGATCAGCACAGTGGAGGAACGTATTCTATATGTATTATATTTAATTGTATTCAGTAGAGTTCAATGAACTTTTGTGCAGAAACAAAAATATGTGTAATACGTTCAAAAGTATCACTTACGTGCGTCGTAGAGTTCTGAGTTACTCCAAAAGTTTATACAATCAGTTAAAATTCAGTCCACCTTTCAGGAGCACAACGTGAAATGTTCGCCAAAATACGTAGAACCTTGGCATATGTACTCTGCTGGTAGGGTTCTCTTTTTCCCTCCCCTTTTCCGTCTACAGATAGGTAGTGGATTATAGTTATTGACTTTAAACTTATTCTAATTCCATTAGGCTTAATTTCGTCTGCATTTATGTTATAAGTACTAAGTATATATTTCAATTCACTTGCTAGGATTACAAGAGATTAATTTTATTAGCCATATGTGTTTGTAGTATACTAGCGAGCCAGTATATATCGCTCTTACGGTCCTATATGATGGGTAGGTGTCTCCGTTGGGAGGCACCTTATCACATTTTAAGAGCAAATATTGAATAGATTTTCATCTATTCACAGAGAAAACACGGGTTTGTGTTTTCTCAATAACTTCGTTCAAAATAATTTTACTCGCTTCTGCACTTTGAACAAGTAAATTAAAAAAATGTTTAGTTACTATTTCTATGAATATTTTTCATTTTTGCAACTTAACAACTTACTTGAAAATAAAGAAAGCCTGATATCCAATTTTTGAGAAAACTTTATTATTACATATTGTTCTCAGAATAGATACTATAATAATTTCATCAAATGCCTGAAGAAAAATTGAAATTTTGTATCCAAATGCAACATATGAGAACATTTCGTAGGCAAAAGTTGATTTCATACAAATTCTATTTACATCGAGCTAAGGTAATTTCATTGAACAATTTACTATTTACTTTTTATAACACACACATGTTCGTTGATTTGATAGCTTATTTCAAGTAATCAAATTATAATTTTTTTAATGACAATCATTTTTTAACTTTTGGCATTTATAATGCAGATTTCAAATTTTACAATTTTTTGCAACTGATTAAAAAGTATGTATTTTGATAACTTGGATTTTTCAAATAATATTTAATGATAATTTAATCGTAAGCCAAATCTAATTCATGAATATCGAGAGGTTCAAATTGATCATCCTTCACTTCCACTAAGTCTATAGCAAGAATATTGTAGGTAGGTTTTTCGAATCCAGCAGATGGTCCTAGTATTTGCATACGAACACCGCAGAGCTTGTCAACGTATTTTTCTTTCAATTGTGTACGTTCCTCACGAGGCATGTTCTATAAATGATTAACAATAAGTGTTCAATTAACACATTGACATTTTTATATTTCAAACTATAACAATATCGACGTACTTTGAGAGCATCTGCGGTGCATCCAATTACAGTTTCGGCAGCAGCATCTTTTAGACGGCATCCTACCAAGTATCCTGTATCATCTCTCAAATTGACCATAATGTTCAAGCTAATGACATTCATTGGGCTTTTTATACCACTTCCAAATGGACATTCCAAGTTCATGCAAGAATCTTTACCATCAGTCACGATTCTTTTGCATTTTGCACTGTTGGAGAAAAAACATTATTGTAACAAGAGACACAGTGAATTTTTTATCGGAAAAAAGAATAGTATTTACGAACCATCTAGCACTGATTAAAGTTGGATCGGTAGAATCAAGATTCATATCATCAATAATTGCAGTCACGACCACCAGTAATTGCATTCGTTCATCAGTTGAATTGGTCAGTGCAAAATTAATTCTGGCAGTTATTTCACGTATTGTCATCTGCTTTGTTATAGAGTTTGCTGAAATTGAAAGAAAACATGAGTCATACAACAATATATTATTATTTAATTCAAATGAAAACATAACATGAAATTTTTTATATTTTTTCGTAGAATATAAAATTTATAAAAACACTTACGGTTCGGAACAGCAAACGGAGACATAGATCCGTGCTCTGGTTTACTTTGCAGCGCAGCTCGCAATTCTTTACTTTCAACGACGTCGGGATTCTCCGTGATCATTGTTTTTCTAACTGCATGAAAAATAAAATAGAATTATTTCTTGAAAAATAACAAAAACTTCATTGATTATACCTACCAATAGTAAGAGTCGATTTCTTGATTCTACTATTGTAGGTGATCTGAGCATCCGCTAAAAACAATATCGTCTGTCTTGGTTGCCATTGATCAGCAAGTTTTATCCACTCGCTGTCCCAAAGAGTCAATGAGACTGTTTGTTCTGTCGATCCATCGCCTACTTCAAATTCACGAATCTTCGTTAACTCTCCATGTCGAGTCACAATTTCACGGGTTTGACTGACCTACGATATCAATTTTTAATCAGTTAATTTTCTAGTTTCAATTTGTAAGACGCATTGAAATAAAAAAAAAATCAACTTACAAAAGTTATGCCAACGAGCACATCGACGTACTGATTTTTCAACACTTCACTGTTCTCCAAAATATACGCCAAAGTAGCAGTTCCAGCTGGATCTTTTGTTGGCAAGTGGATCAAACCTTGGTAACGTTGAGAAGCTGGGCTGTTGTGCATTTGTATCAATGATGAATTTTGGCTGAGAGTCAGTGTGTAAGGACTCGTTACTGTTGGAACGTAGACTTCGTTTGGATCGTCAGGTTTGCGCTCTGTTATTTTCGCATTGATAACTTCAACTAAACACGAATGAGAAGTGAATTAAAAAATCGAATAAAAAAAATTATTTTGTGCAATAAATCCGAAAAGCTCGTTACACTCAGTTTGCTTCGTTTCACAATAGTGGGTTGTTCCAATTTATCGACACTAATTCAAAATTATTCGAATGTCAAAAAGAAAAACTATGTGAACTCACCAATACTGCCAATATGAAAAGTTGTGAATAAATTGTTAATGTAATCGACTGTTCCCCAAACAGTTACATTGATGAAGTCATCTATCGTATCTCTCAAAGTGAAATTCCATACTGCTCGAGATTCCATATTATCTAGATAATTTTGTCGTTACATTTAAATTATTATATTTATTTATGATTTATCCTTATAACATTGTTTCTAGCACATTCTAAAACGAATCTGATTCAAGTTATATTTGATATCGGAATCGAGAAGTAACATTGCGGCACATCGAGAGGTAAAAGTAAGCTTCAAAAAATCTTTAAAAATTATCCGGTTACGAGGTTATATGTCACAAAAAAGCTCTAAAATGCACTCATTTCGTCGAATAAACGTAGCAAAACATCATAAAAACTTACATCTCGCTCTTGTAGGGTCAATAACCTTTGAATTTTGACTTCTTATGATGACTCCAATGATGATGGTATTTTGCATCTTCGGTTGCAACGAAGATATTGGTTGTCGCGACACGTTTGCCATTTTTCTGCTATTTATCAATAAAATACTAAATAATATAAAATAATAATAGATGATAAAAGTTTCCAGTTAATATTTAAGTGGTGGTATATGCAGTAAGAACGATTTCTTCTAGTTAGGACACCTTACACCTTGCAACTTGCAACTGCTTTTCCCGGAACAATTTGAAAAAAAAACTGCATTACCGATCGGCAAGTCGCTGCAACGGTCAAATAGAACATAACAAAAATTGAGATGGGACAATTTTTAAATAACTTTTCAAATTATTTTTACAATTTTTTTATTTAACACTTTTGTTGATAATACTTATAAATAATTATTATAAGCTACTTATTTATTTTCCAAAAATATTTTTATAATTTTTATTCTACTAATACAAGTTTCAATTTGTTCGATAAATGAAAAGTTTCCAAAATATATATTTAATGTATAAACTTCGAAAATAACTACGTAAGTTTTTAAATTTAAGATCATTATAATTTATTGAGTAGGATAGCAAATAAATTTTGCGGTAATTTACTTGTTTGTGGACAATAAGTATATTAACGCAGCACATTTCGTGAGGTAAAAATATCAAAAATACGCTTATCATTGAAATTATTCACCGAATAATTAAAAAATCGTAAAAGCCTTTTCAATTAATCATATCATTAATTAAGGCACCAATTTTCTTCTAAGTAATACTGCCATCACTTATGTTCATTATCCTAGAGCAATTGATATATTTACATACCGTAGCGACAATCACATGTATCATTTTATTATTACGGTACATATTGTGGTTTACATACAATTTATTTGCGCACCTAAGAAGTGAATTAAGTAAACGCCTTTAACTGTAAGCATTGACATTTCATCAATTTACAAGATATACATCTACTCTACTCTTTGTTGCTTCTCACTGAAATGCTTTAGGAAACTGATACAAGCTGTTTTCTTATTTTTATACATGAAAAAATATTACTTTTTCTTATAACTTTTATGAAATAGGTACATATACATTCATTCTACAATCATTGCTCGTTCACAAAAAGCAGGCAACGCTACTATGATTTTTTTTTTTTTGTTTTTACATTTTATAAAAAAAATGATTGTTGTTACAATAATTCAAGTACACATTTAAGTAGATAAATTCCAATGAAAATGCAATTTCGTCATAGAATACAAATTTGCAACAATGTAAATAGAATATTGAATACATTTCAATAGCTTTTCAATCTAAAATTATTCATCCAATTCCTCAAGCAAAATTATAAAAAAAAAATATTTTTCCCATGGCAAAAGGCAACATCGCTTTAAGTAGTAAAAAAAATTCCAGGAATATCGATCGTGAATACAATAGCAACGAACGTAGCCCAGTCTTCGAGTGCAAAAAAATATCTCAGCATGTCGTTGAACATTTTCTTAAAAATTATAAAAAACAGTCGTTCGCCTATCATCCATAAAAATTAAAATTTCTCGTATTCCTGGTTGTACATCAATGCTACAAAAGATGCTAACTATTGAATGAGCTATCTCGTGGAATCTGATGCAGATCCACGAGCTACACACAGTAGGCTATCGTATTCCTCATATTTCCCCGCATTAAAAGTAAAATTAGCTAATTATTGGCGCGAGGAAGTATCAAAGGAATAATAGCCTCCAGAGAGCACCTAACATTAAATGCTGTGGAGTTCCGAAGCGCGAACTTGGCTTCCGCAACCACGCGGTTTGAATAATACCTCCAAAGAAAAAAAGCCCAACTTCTCACGTTGAGCTTTCAGACTGGGGTCTCAGGATTATTGTCCCATTCCTGGGCGTTCTGCCTCAACAACGATCGTCCCCCATTGGACGAACTCGTTGATTCGTGAACAACTAAACCAATCGAGTCTACGTAGTGATCGATGGTATCGACACTGGAGTGGTCACCACCTCGTTGCATACTCTTGTTGGTCGTGGAAATCGGCGAAACAGAGTCGCTACTTTCGCCCTCTGGACTCGTACCCTTGAACACGTTATCCGAGGTAGAATCATCATTGCTCGGGCTGGACATTTCGGAGACGAGTGGCGTTGACTCTCCATCGCTGTTTTCCTCGACGAGACCCGTCGTAGGTGTAGCAGCTGTCGTCTCACCTTGATGATGTTGCTGTTGTTGGTTCGACTTGCTACCATTTAAAATTCGATCTTTCAATTTGGTGAGCTTACTTAGACCAGATGAGCTGGTGGATGAGACGACTGGCACGGGGATGGTAATGGTCAATTCCTCGCTGAGAGACGAGGTAGATAATCGTGATTTTAAGCTACGTTTCGATGAAGCAGATGTCCCCAAATCTTGACTCCCGTAAGTACCATGATTATCGGACTTGGGTCTTAATGCAGGCGATGATGGTGGTGAGATTAGTAGCGAGGATGGTCGTAGCACCGTCACCTGTTTATTGCCTTTTTGCAGATGTGCACTTGCAACTGGAGCTCTGAACTGAGAAGTCGAGCAGCTGGATACCATACTGCAACGCGAACTTATGCTTCGCTGCGAATTCGTGCGATGGATTGGTGGAAAATTGATGGAGTCTATGGAACTGTCCGATGATGTATCTTCGTCGGCCGGGTCGTCGGATACTGGTACCCAATGCAGCAGTGGATTCGATTGCAAGATTACGTAGTCCGTGTCTTGTTGCGAAATACTCGACGCTCTTGATCTTATTCGGTCACCTGAAAATTAATATTTAGATCGTTTATTCGAATGGCTCGTTTCTTTTTCTAGCATTCTATGTCAGTCAATACATTAAATAAGTTTTTGAAATTCAACGAGGAATTAGATTAGAATTAGATCTAATTAGAAAGCTACATGCATATCGAATTTTAACGTGCAATTATTGAATATTATAGTGTGTTTTTATAAGCTTTTATTCGATGCGTGCATTATGCAAAAAAAAAAAAAAAAAAATAGCTTAAGGCGTTAATACAAAGTTTAGGCAACAGAGAATTATTTCAAGCTGATCAAGTTTTTCATGCATCATAGATAAAATAATTTCAGAGAAAATAAATGTTATTACGCAATTCACTTGGTATTCTGAGTTATTACAGGCTCAAGAAAAAATTTAGAAGATTGAAAGTTAGAAAGATTGTAAGAGAAAGTATTGTTACATATTGCTACATTCAAATCTCTACAGCCATGCAAAATAATTTGAAACAATTTTACTTATGTTATTTTTAAAAGCAGAGTTGAAATTTTCGAGAAAAGCAAGAGAACTGACATTCAAATAAGGTACAATCAAGATTTATATCCGAAACTGCTTTAACCACAGTTCCAAGTCCATTCCCGTGTAGACCTGCCCTGACATCCGTCGCACCTCGGATCGCAGGTTTGAAAAAGACGGTTTCTTATCAACTGTCGGTTTTTATAAAAATGACTGATCGATATTATCAATGAATGAAAGTGACAATAAACAAGCGCATTCGTTTCAATAATTTTTAAAACAACTCTTTATTATCATGTATATGTTTGATATATAATATAATACTTCTTTTCATTGGTGACGCAGACATATTTCACGTATGCCTTTAAGCAACAAAAGTATATATATAAGTCACTCAATATTATTTTCAAGACGACGGTTTCAATCATATATACGAAGACTTCTTTTCAAACTTTCGAAGCTACAATATCCAATAGGACCGATTTAAAAAAAAAGTCAAATACTCTATATGTATAACAGTATCATCATTGCACAGTCTCAACGGTGCGGAGATCATCAAAAAGGAACAATTTTTTTTTCATTTATCTTCTTTAGGCGTGTTTGTATATAGCTCATCGATATCGCTTAAACACTTATATCACAGTTCTTTTCAATGAACGTAGTACTCCTCGGCAAGCTTGTACTGCCTACTTAGGTACTTTTTTATAGATCCATCTTAGGAAGCATGCTAAGATGTCGATTATTGGCGCTTTGTTACACTTTTTACACATTCACGCACACAATTAGACATTAAGTTTATATAATTCATCTGCTGGGGCAACTTAAACATTTTATAGATATAGCGCATGAAATAAGACACTAATATGTACAATGTTAACTTTCATTGGCAACTTATTTTCTTGGAATTAATGCTTTTTTTCGTACTTATAACAAATATGTGTTTATAGGCAAGTTTACATACATTCTTAACTAATATGTATAAGCATATTGCTCTAATCTATGAAATGCTGCATTATAGCTTGTGTAATTTCTTTTTTTTTAACGCACTTTCAAGCTATTCAATAGTATAGCCATTTTTTTAATAAAATTCATGTGATTATCCATACTTGAAGCTAGACACCTCGTGAACATTTCAATAATGGCACTGCTTACAAGTGCTATAACAAAAGTTTTCGAACAATTCAAAACGTTTCACTCCATAGAAAAAATGCTTGAAACACCAGTTCACAGTCAACGACATATTTTTCTTTTTGGCACAAGTTATATAATACTCATCAGTACAATTATTGAATAACGGAGTAGAAACGATATTGCATTATCGAGAGACCACTAGAGTTTTATTATTGGCACAAGACAGCTATATATAATGGAATTCCTTGAAACAATGTTTGTACTAGCATTCGCTCTATATGAAAAAAAAGATTGAGTAATACGCCGTCGTGCATTCATATACATATGTATAACAATACGTCGCACAGACAAAAAAAAAGTTGAAGTCAATAGCAGCAGCACAAAAGCGGCACGTGTGTTCGTGTATATATATCGTATAACTCGTTTAGCGTTATAAGGTGCGAATTTTGCGAGTATTTTTTTTTTTTTGGTCTAAAAGTTCGTGGTGTACTCGTTAACGGAGTCAGGGCTTTGGTCGGACCTCGGTGGCTCTTGGACTATGACCAAGGGCAGTGTAAGCGGAAGAGAAGGGGGCTCACCTGGCAGTGAGTCCGCGGGGACGATCGCCGGTGATACCGGCACGTCCAGCACGTCCTCGCAAGCCTCTTCGTTCAATGTTTGCAGTGCTCCGCATATCATTTGCTCTTCTAGCGTTACCTGCAAAATTCATCAGTTTTAATTTCTACTCGTTTCGTGGTTCTACCATCAAATAAAATCGTTATTATTTTGCACGTCGATATTTGATACACTCAGGCTTTCAAAAGGAAGTGCTAGTGCACTTGATAAGATCTCACCTGTAGAAGCTGTAATTTGTGATATTTTTTAATATTATATCCGTGCGTGCACAAAGTAGACAAAAAAGGGGTTAGAGATTAATTTTGAAATTATACATTTTATTCTGACATCGAGTTAGTTGATTGATCGGTTTTGTTATTTGTAAGAGTGAAACCAAATTTAAGAAAATAATTTTGAGTGACGGTGAGTCTAGTCGCCAAAGGGGGTTTAGTGTACATTGAAAGGTCCCCGGGATTTTATCAATGTTTTTTATGTATTTCGAC
>JAWWMK010000022.1:945896-1009164 GCA_035047105.1 Galeopsomyia nigrocyanea | reverse complement strand
TAATCGTGCGACGAAGCATTTTAAAGGGTAAATGACCAGCTTTCCAATGATTCTTTGCACGTCAAAAAATTCGTTCGCAGTAAAAAGTTATGACCATTTGATAACTTGGTGGCGGTATTAGGTACTCGTACCTTAGTAGTAGTAGTAGTCGTATAGGCTTGTTGTTTATTGCTTTTTCAGCGCTTCAGCCTTCGCGCTCTTTTTTCTCGCGTACATAGCTCTCAACGACACTTCACGTCCGCGCGGCTACTCGCAAAGCCACTTTTTTTTCATTAAAGTGTTAACTCACTTTTCGAATATTCGAATAAGATATACAAAAAATTATCAGCGTCGCCGCAGGGACATGAAATTAAATTCCATAGAAGCACGTAGCCAAAAAATCTCTTGGGGTATCGAATGTCCTTTCCGACGTGTAATGCGGGTGTCCCATGGCGACGGGCTCGTCCGAGCGCAATAAACGCCAGCGAGTATGTGAGCATTGTCAAAGCTCCGCGCAGGAAGGAAGGAGGGAAGGAAGCAAGCGCGAGCCAGAAAGAGAAAAGAAGAAAAGCGTGCACACTGAGATGCTTCGAGCTAACTGGACCGTAAGCCATAGCTATGCTCTCACATGTATGAAGGCAGGTATAAAGTCGAGACTTTCGCAAACGCGGCGAAACCTCTATGCGTGCGAATGTTTTGGTTTTGTCCTCCCTATACGGATAAGCTAAAGTTCACGTTACGCAATTTATGCGCGTTACGCGCTTTCTTCAGTTCTAGCCGTGTAAGGGCGCGGTTACGCGTACATGTGCGAGAAGAACCTGCAATTGTTCTCGATGCACGACTGCGAGCGGAAGTTTGTAAATGGAGCATCTCTTATACCTAATCTTCACCGCCGCCAATTCACGTGCGTTTAATTAAGTTATTTTTTGCGTTTTCATTTGAGGAATTCAATGTTCACCGTATCTGTGTCTGTCTGTGTATGTTTGTGTGCAGCGATGCCGCTACCAATTTTAACGAGCTGCTGCACTTTACGATGCTATGAACTTCCGTATTTGTTTTATAACTAAATTTATGGACTTTTTGGGACTCTCACTTTATCGGCCACGTATTTTTATTTTTCCGCGTACTTTCTCGTCTATATAACTATTTCCTGCAGGTAGAACAATTATGCATACCGTTACTTCGAATTTTCGTTAAAAAAAAACGTTTTGTAGGTAAAAAAATTAAATTTTTCGGTGGTGATTTAATATAGTTCTCTGCAACTCTACAAGCATTCTACCCGTGTATTGCATTATAGCAAAGTATACAAAGACAACAAAAGGTAATAAATCCATGAGGCGGCAATATCGTTGCGATGAATCAATCGTTCGACGAAGCACACAATACTCGCGAATGGCTTAATTAAGCCGAGAGGCAGAAAGAGAGATAGAACGAAAGGATGAAAAAAATTAACAAGGAGGGAGGAAGAAGGTAACAAGCGCGCAGAGAGAATTACTGGGTATACATCACACACCTCGTCAACGGGCGTATAGGTCGATCGTTGAACCCTTTTGCCTTGTCAGAGAGATGTACATACACATACGCATTCTCGCGCGAGTATATACCTACCACGACATTTATACTACAAGCAGACACGACTCCTCACTCTCCGGCGTCGTCGCAGTCAATTCAAGTGAGCCTCGGCGGCGGCGACACGCGCGAGCGGATGTAGGTACGAGGGACAACGCAGCACAGCCATCCCAATCATCTATTGGCAAATCGTTCGCGACGACGATTTGTTTTGTACTGACGAGATAATAGAGCCCCCCTTCGGACGTTCGTTTACAACTACTACTACTACTACTACTGCTACTACTTGCGAGAGAGGAAACTTGCATTTTGTATACGTTACGAGCGCGGTGAATTCCGATGACTCTCTCTCGTGTGCTAGTTACGTTCGAGAAAAAAGAAAAATTAGATCATTTCAATAATGTACGATCGGCGCGATATATGCGGAAGTACGTTCGAACACGCGAAATTATCAGTTTACAAGCGAACAATGGTGCTGTGAGAATTGCGAATGAAAGTAAAGTCACGATTGTGCAATGGGTCAACAATGACACGACAGAAATAGCAGCTAAATATAATTAGCCGAAAAAAAAATCGATAAAACGCGATTTTTTATTATTCAGAAATTGTATACTGTCGCGTTGACGCCGATAATCATGCAGATGAAAGGTATACACTAAAGAACCAATTAAAAAGCAGAATCAGAGCGTGCGCACGCCAGGCAGAATATAACGACTAATTATTTGATCTCGTGTTGTACATATACACTTTTTTTTTTTCGAGAGAGTAAATTTCGTTTAATTGAACGTCGCGTGCGATCGAATTTTACTTCAAACTTTCGACGAGATCCACAAAACACAATTTTTTTATAAGATCACTTTCAAAATAATACTCGATAGCTTTCAAACTGCCACTTTTACACTGTGTGCATATATACAATGCTCCGAACGTTTGCGTCGTAAATTCGATTCTCTCGAAACGAATAATCGCGAGCGGAAAATTGAAAGAGCAATTACAAGGCAAAAAAAAAAAAAAAAAAAAAACTGCAGTGCGGCCGTTAATTTGAGAGCAAGTGGTTCGCAGTAAAGTGCATCTATATAGGATAGACAGAAAACAAACACGCTACAACCGAATACAAAAACGTTGTGTAAGAGGTATATATCCTCGGGGCGCAAATCGTTTGATAATAATTGGTCCGGCAGAGCAGAATCGCAAAATCATTGGCGCAATGTAATAAGTACCGCGGCGGCGCGGTCTCGCGATTTCTAAAAGGAAAATTGGGCAGAGTCATCTTATACAGCAAGCTCGGTTATCGAAAATTTCTCACAGTAGCCGCGCATGCACGCACGAGATAGAGAGAGAGAGAAAGAGAGAGAGAAAAGTAGTTTATAATGCGAGAGAGCCTCTAGCGGTAATAAGATTGATGTAATAAGCTTGTTTTGGAGCGTGACTGCATCATGCCCGCATATACGCGCTATAGTATAGAGAGGTGTTTCGCTAATGGATAAAAGAGAAGAGAGAGAGAGAACTCACAACCTGCACACACGCGGTAAACAGCAATAAAGCAGCATCGCGCGATTAAAGTTTTATTACCCGTGTAGAGGAAATATTTACGCTTGACAAGGCTGTTCGAGCGTCCTTTTATATTCCGAATCTCCAATGTCTTTTACAGCTGTGAATAGGCGTATTATATATCGATCAATCAGCGCGGATTATAAAAATAGCCGTGTGGAACTTGCTCGCTTTTATCGCGCTTCGTGCGCTTCTCTCTATATATACTCGTAACGACTACACGATAACAAATGACGTTGCGTGATATCGATCGATTGCACATTGGGATTCCAAAGAGCGCATTGAAAAAAAAAATGTATATATATCCACAGAAATCGTCGGAAGGTTTCGCGCGTTCGTATTATTGCTCGCCGTCTCGCGCGCGAGAGGTAATTCGCACTTTTACGGTGCAGTCATTCGAGCAATTTTTTTTTCTTCTTGTCTTTCAAGGTTATACCGTATATACAACGTTTTTATTGGCTATTATGCACACTATTTATAACGCATTATAAAACTTGTATGTCGTTCGAGCCTGTATTATTATATATGACAAAATCCAGACAACAATATCTATTTCCTGAGAACCAGAATTGAAAAAAATATTTTTTCTTCGCTAGGGCTTTCGGACTTGTTTTCTCTTCTTTTCGAAGGTATATAGTGATGGAAAATGCTCAGGAACATTAAAAAAGTCTGCAGCAACAACTTTTTTCGGGATTTTTCTGATATTAATAACAAATTAAAAATTTAATTATTTCGTAATTTTGTTAATAACTTTTTACCGGATAATTATTTTTGAATAAAACTTTTGTCTACGGAAAGGTCTTCTTTTTTACTATACAATTTTGTCTGGTCAAAAATGTTTCTTGCGGTCTTGGAAGCCGAGAAATCAGTATTTGAAGATAAGTATGCTTTTCGCCTATTTTCTGTGAATAAAGTACATTTGATTATAATGGGGAAATGTCGAAAAATCAATTCCTGCGGACTTTTCTAATGTTCCTGAGCATTTTCCGTCACTATATACATACCTTCAAAAAGAAGAGGAAACAGGTCCGAAAGCCCTAGCGAAGAAAAAAATTTTTTCAATTCTGGTCCTCAAAAAATAGGTATTGTTTTCTGGATTTCGTCATATACATCACAATGCAGTCGGAGCTGAGTCGTACTAATTGAAGTATTCTTCGACGAATAATAGATCAACGATTGCAAAAAAAAAAAAACTACACGACTAATTGATTTAATTACAATGCCGTCCGCGGTATAAAACAGTCGTCATCGCGTTCATTCGTCAGGCGCATTTTAACAGCGGATTGTCAGATATTGTGACAGCTGTTTATCGCGCGCACAATGTGAGCTTGATCGACCTCTGTGTATGTGTGTGTGTGTCTCGGATATATAATCGCAGCAACGTTTTCAAAACAAACTGGATCACGACTGCTACCACAAATACTATACTACTCGCGAGCTATCCTATATAATAGAGAGACCTATCAGTCGGGCAAGAATATATATCGTTTTGCCGTGTAACACAGCCGTGCAGTACACAATGTATATACATTTTGACAGATGTATATCGCACGCGAGGTACACTAATCGTGAAATTTTCAAGTCACGTCTCTTCATTTTTACCGGCATTGCTCTTCGAGAAACAGAGAGAAAGAGAGAGAGAGAGAGACAGACAGCTATTAAAGTATGTCGCGTTCAATGTCCAAAGATCAGAGACGGATGTCAAAGCTTATAAGCCTGGCACATGTGGCTGCGAGATGAGATAAACAGCACGCGCGCGCATGTCGGCAGCCTGCGCGCGGCGCGAGTTAGCTTTCGCGCTTGATTTGTCGATGGATAGGTATACAAGTTCGCTATAGCTATACTTATACCTATGTATACTGTACTCTCACGTGTATGCGCTGCTATTATCCAATTCGTGCAAGAGCTTTGATCCGAATTTTTTTTATTGATGCTCGCGACGAACTGATCGATAGTTCCGGCTTCTGATTCGACCCATTTTTTTCAGTCCCTTTTGTTGAAGCTCATGTACGAGTCGGTTAAAGCGACTGAATGAGGAAATTGCCACTTTGAATACAAAGTTTTGCGGGATTGAAATTTGCCGGGAGTAGAGGAGAGAAAGCGGGAGAAAATTGTGGCCGATGACAAGTGCCAGATAAGATTTGAAAGAGTGCTCTCCTCTAACGACTCTATTATGCGTGCTTGAGCACTGAATCGGCGGCGCGCAGTGTATGCATACCAAGTTAAGTATTCACAGCGAGAGAGAGAGAGAGAGAGAGAGAGAGAGAGAGAGAGAGAGAGAGAGAGAGGTGCAGTTGAGAGACGCGCATCGAGAGCACGAAAGAGCGAGGCCGTTGTCCGACACCATAGAAATTCTCCTAACGACTTTAACGTCCGAAGATATACGCGCTAGAGTTGTAGTAGTGCGGCGCCCCGTTTTTCTGGGAGTTCGACGTAAAACCGATTATTTGGTGTAGGACGTACATCGCGACTTCCCTATACCGTTACACGCTAAGCACGTTAACACCGCACCTTCGTATACAGTTTGCTCGTATATAAAGACGATAGATCGACAACGTTATACACTTTCATTAATTATTCATTTCATTTACAATCTATCACGATTAGTTTCCTTTTTATTATTGTCGTATACAGCACTTAATTGAGCTGAGATTTTGCGACAAGAGAAAAAAATATATAATGTTATACACGCGATTTCACGTGACTTTGCATTCCTCCGAGACTGTAATTACATTCGAAAGAGGTATAACGGCGATGAATGTCACGTAAAAGCTAATTACAAGCTATATCCAGCATGAGAGTGGCGCATCCCCGGCGCAATAAAATGAATTACGCAAACAGAAATAGAAACACATACACACGGCGATGCGTTGTTTTGACGCTGCGGACAGGAGAGTTATACACAAACCGGTGAAAGTGAAAATTTGAAATACCTATAACGTTAGCGAAATGCAAGGAATTAACGAAGAGAGCGATGGCAGTGGTATATATCCTTTGAAGCTCAAATGCCGCGAGAGATACATCAAAAGAGAAAGAAAGAGACATATATGACGATATCCTTAAAAAAACACACTTTTCTGGGGTCTAGAATGGAAAAATTTTTTTTTAATGCTAAGGCTTCCGGACCTTTTTCCTCTTCTTTTTTAAGGTATATAGTGTCAGAAAATGCTCGTGAACATTAGAAAAGTCCTCGGGAACTATATGTTTTCAGCATTTTCCCCATTTTCATAACAAACTAAAAATGTAATTATCTTGCAATTTTTTTGATAGCTTTTCACCGGATGATTATTTTTGAATGAAACTTTTTTCTACGTAAAGGTCTTCTTTTTTGCTATCATTTTTGATTGGTCCAAAATGTTTCTAGCGGTCTTAGAAGCCGAGAAATCAATATTTGAAGAAATGACGTTTTTCGCCTATTTTCTGTGAGAAAAGCCCATTTGATTATAATGGGAAAATGCCGAAAAAGTAAATCCTGCAGACTTTTCCAATGTTCACGAGCATTTTCCGACACTATATAGCTTCAAGCCTTAGCATCAAAAAAAAAAATTTTCCATTCTAGACCCCAGAAAAGTGTGTTTTTTTTAAGGATATGGTCATATATATAAAAAAAAGGCCGGACGAGCTGGCTTCGTATAAAGGCTCATTAAGGCGATCTTAATAAAAGCAAAGTGACCTCGTTGATCCGTGCTCTCGGCAGTATAGCAGAGTGTCGCGCAGGCAGCTGTTAAAGGGCGCATGATGTTAGCGCGGGCAGCTCACGTGCACATATCGCGAGTGAAAGCGCATTGTTCGCCAACCGCGCGCGCACACGAGCGCTGGACGCTATATATATACACAGCATATAGAACAAGAAAAACTGTATACCAGCTGACTTGCATTACATATGTATATACTATGCGTGCGATTCTTCGTCGATTATCCCCCAGCGAGGCCGTTGTGGGGCCTAATGTAATTCGTCGAGACTATATTATGCAAATTATACTCGATTTTAACGAGCATTTCTCAAGATTTCAATTTCGCTGCAAAAATTTTTCCGACGTTCACTGAAGCAACCCGCGGCTAATTGCTCGTTGCAACGCGCGCTACACTTTCGATATACAACCACTACTATATGAAGAAATCTTAAATCTATAAAAAATGCACTTTTTTGAAGCCAGAAATGGCACAAAAAAATTTTAACGCTATAGAGCTTCCGGAGTTTTTTCTTCTTCTTCCTTGAGGTATATAGTGCCGAAAAATGCTCGTGAACATTAGAAAAGTCCACAGGAACAACTTTTTTTCCGGCTTTTCTATATTTTTGTCAATTGAAGTTTTTTTCGATAAAAATAGACTTATAACTTTCGTTCGTAGCGTTTTTTGATTGGTTTCTACAATAAAACGAATAGCACCATCGTAATCTACGTGAAAAAATACATAGAAAACATGTATCGCAATATTGAAAATGATGCTGGATGGGCCTTGTACTTCAAATAAATAAAATTGTCGAATCTGCACGTTGCAATGCGCTGTTATTTCGAGCGATCGGCCTATGAAAGCCATTTATTTATTATTTTTTCGGAGGACCCCTAACAATCATTTCCAATAATGCGATACATGTTTTCGATGTATTTTTTCACGTAGATTACGATAGTGCTATCAGTTTTATTGTAGAAATCAATACAAAAACGCTACGAGCGAAAGTTATAAGTCTATTTTTATCGAAAAAAATTCAATAGGCAAAAATATAGAAAAGCCGGGAAAAAGTAGTTCCTGTGGACTTTTCTAATGTTCACGAGCATTTTCCGGCACTATATACCTCAAGGAAGACGAAGAAAAAACTCCGGAAGCTCTAGCGTTAAAATTTTTTTTGGCCATTTCTGGCTTCAAAAAAGTGCATTCTTTTATAGATTTCGTTATATACGTTTTTTGAAATTTCTGCTCCTCGTCTTCGATAAACGAAACACTTCGAAAACGAAATATAACAGCTCTTTCTAATTGACGCGTAATTTTTCACGCGCGCACCGCGGAATGTACATACACACAGCGTGCAGCATGTATTTATGCCTTATAGCGGAATAATCTCCGAGCTCGGACGCACCACAGCCTCTTTTAATTAATGTGCGAGTGATTTTGTGGATATCTCGGCTTCTCTCTCTCTCTCTCTCTCTCTTTTTTACGAGCGTTGGGGTTTTCAAAGTATAATTCAGACTATACACGCAGAGAGGAAAAAAACATTCCTTGGGTCTGCGCGTGTGCTGTTGTGCAGGATACTGCAGAGTGCGCAATGTTCTGTCTGAGGGGAAAATGGTCGCTTCCGCTGCAGTTGTCGGAAATTCGTTTAAATTATTCGTACGAGTACACGCGCGCAAGCGTAATGTTGAAAATTATATTTGTTAAATATTGAATAATTATGCGCGTTGCCGACCGTCGTAATCTCGCGTAAACTCCAATTTGCGAAGAGACAAAAATATAATGCTCCGTTTTGAGTTTGACGTATAGGAAAAAAAAAAGCTACGTTCGGTACGAAACATCTGTAAGAAATTTTTCTAAATACAGTAAAATCTACTCGTGCGCCGTGAATTTTGAGAAATTTGTAGCATGTGTTGAGCTACTTTTACGTCAGCATCAGTCAGTGTCGCTTTTTTAGCATTTTTTATTGGCCTAAAAGTCCACGTTTAAAGACTATAAGCTCTACGCCGAAGCAAGGAAATTTTAATGTCGTTGTCGTCAACAGCTTCGTGCCGCCTTTCAAATACTCTTGTCGGTCTAATATTTTGACAAATTTTACTAGGTAAAAACGACCCATCAAAAGCGAAGAAATGTTCATCCTCATTTGACACAAAGTATTCGCTTCTCCTCTATATGAGTTACGCCCGCTTAACGCGGGAAAACGAATATTTTCCTTTTTCAAATAAATTAAAAGAGGCGCGTTTAAAGTCCTAAGATGCTTAAAGTTACGGCTAGTCGTAAATAAATCATTGTGCCATATCAACCTACTTATTTAGCTTTTATATTGCATTCTTTTATAGCGAGATAACTGGCGCTCACTTTGTAATTGCTATTTTTTTTAATTAGCTTGAAAAATATTTCTGCCAAAACTATTTCAATTATTTTATTCGCGTGCGAATTTGACAAAGATTAGAGTGTTTAGTTGATATTTATTATGGGCATTTATCTACTTGAAAAAGGTCGAAAAACTTTCACTCTCGCAGCTATAATAAACAGGATGAAGTGTGTGTTGATAACATCAACAAGCCTAATAATCTGTTGTAGCTCATTTGTAAGTTATACAGGTGAGCATGTCTTTCCGTTGATTATAAAGGTATACGGAAACAAACATTCATTTGCACCTTTATCATTCACCTATTTTAAAAGCCACTATATAAAGAAATAATCGAAATAATTTTGATTTTCATTTTAAAAGATGTAAATAAATGTTATGCTCGTAGTTTTTCTAGGTTTTTCCACGAACCATAATGAAAAAAGATATTTCCCAACCAATTTGTTTACAAACACCTTTTCAAGGCTATTGAACTCCAAAATGTTTCCTTTGAAAATGCTAAATTTGACCTGACATTCGCATTAGGTGAATGACACTCAGAACAACGCTACTTTTATTAGCTGTAAGTGTAAGCACTTTGTAAACTGACTTGACCTGACCCGAGCTGGCAATAACTCATTTGAATTACAAGATTTTTTTCACGGCTCTTGAAGTTTTTCGAGAATTTTATATTTTTTCGTATCTTTTACGATGAAACTATCTAGCTATTTTACTATCCGATTATTCACGCAACTAACTTCAGTCTCGATAGAAAGTCAAATCAAAGTTGAATTTTTCATAATAGGTAAAAGCAGCACCAAACACTCTATCAACGAAAGACAACTCTTAGGAAAGGCTAATAAAAGTAATCCTTTTGATTTGGGAAGAAGAGAGAAACGAGACGACACAAACCGACGTGATTTCCGACAAGGTAAACATAACCAAAAGTCACCTTGTAAAAGCGTTGACGGACATGCGATGCGTCTGCACATTGTAACATATATTTGCGTGTCAAAGAACTCACCGATCATCCGATAGAACAACAGCGTCGAATCCACTGGCAGTTTGATTTGAGAGAAACTCGAAGCCAGCGAGTTCCTGGAAATGCTCGGCCCCCTATGCAGCTATGCGGCCTGCCGGTGTTTAGAGGTTTGGTCAGACGGGCTGCAGCAGCAGCAACAGCAGGTGTGGAAAAACCAGAGGCGTCTCTTCAATTCGGAGTAAGTCTGTCACGCAGTCAAGTACATATAAGTATAAACACAACGCCCAGCGCTGAATACTCGAGAGAGAGAGAGAGAGTGAAAACAAAGCGTCGCTCGCGACGCTTAAGTATACAGCACAGCGATCGCGTGTTTTATGCGGCTATACAACAATTGAGAAGCAAGAGCAGAGAGCTACTGTGGCAGCAACGACGTCGCGTGAAAACGGGCGCGCGGCTCGCGACTGCTGTTCTGTTCTGTCTCTCCGGGGCCGAAGGCGGCTCGCAGCGTGGCGGACTGGCGGCGGCTTCCAGCTCCCATCAGCAGCAGCAGCAGCGCGCCGCCGCCGCCTCTCGTACGCGCGGGGAAGGGAGAGAGCGGGACGGCGGAGAGAAAGAGAGCGCGACTGGCGTCCTTGTCGCACCCTCGTGTGCTGCCTGCATACCTCTCTTTCTCTCTCTCCCGCTCTCCCTCCCTCCAAAGTACGGCGGCGGCCCTTTGCGCGAGATACTGTATGCCGGCAGACACCACGTGCACTTCTCCCTCTCTGCAGCCGGCGTTACTATAGCACCGCCACGCTGCAGCCTGCTCCGCTCTGCTCTGCCTGTGTGTGCGAATCATCGCGGGGCAGCGAATTAACGAGGACCTGTGGGAGAACGATTGACGGCCGGCAAGAAAAAAAAGTGTGTAAGGGCTATGTGCTTCAGGGGGGCTTCTATATCCTATCCACGACAGCGGAGCCCCAAAGCAAGGGTTATTCTAGAAAGAAACGGAAAGCCAGTCCTGTACTCTCTTTCTCTCTCTCTCTCTCTCTGGCAAACTTCCAGCCGTTTTATTTGCTTTTTTTTTTAATTGGCTCGACTTTGCCGATTTCCCACGACGAACTGCCAATTCCGTTTTCATTAAATATTTCAAACCGCATAATCCGCCAAAACTTTTTGTACGTTCATTCTACGTAAATTTTTTTTCATTTATTGTCAATGCAGTCTCGCGTTGACGTATCAATGGCAAATTCATCGCGCGACAATATAAACTTTTCTCGTTCAAGTGTATCTCGTATATAATATGACATTGCGTCGCACGATGGGGGGGATATATTCTCTCCCCTCGGGAAGCAGCAGCTCTAAATGAGAAATGATATAATTAGAGCACAAGATGGAATGAAGAGGTGCGGGAAGGCAGGTGAACCTCGACCCTCGAAAAAATTTTATCACCCTAGCGCTGCGCCACAGTCGCGCTTTCCGCTCTCTCCCTTTAATGTCATCTTTGCCGGAGGCTGCGCAAACCTGCGCGCATGAGAGTGTTTTTGTAAATTGAGCTCGCACTTGCTCTGTACGTTTATTCGCTTTTTTCTTAACTTTTTGTTGACGATTCTCCCAATTAGCTTCTCGAGTTCCCTTTTTAAATTATTTCAAATTAGTAATCGCGTTTTCAAACAAGTACATTAATCGCGCATACAAATTTGAACGGTCATTCTTGTACTAATTATTCGAGTACATCGTGACGTGAAATTTTTTAAAACAATGTGCACGTGCTTGTGTAAGCCTTTGTAATCCAGCATCTGTCTTTCACTGATTAAAATGCGTAACCCAATCGAATTCATGAATATTCAACTGAAAATTAATCACTCGATTTTATAGGTATACGAGGGACACTAAAAATCACTTTATATCAATGACGACGATTGAATATGAAAAATAATTCATAATTAATTACTTGCACGAGTGAGCCTGTCACAGTAAGGCTAACTAACAAGCGCCCCTTCGCGTAGATTAGCTTTCTCATGCTTACGGACCGCAGTAAAAGCACTGGAGAGTGTAGTGCTTCGCCTACACACATACAGCGCACATTCAAATTCAAATGCGCAGAGCGAGACGCGGAGAGCACATAGTGCTGCGGGAATTCCACATATAGAGCTAGTGAAGGGGGTTGAAAATTCCCGCGAGAGGAAATCTGCATTGGGGCGAATAATTCAGCCGCGAGTTCGGCATTTTGGCATGGAAGCTCAGATTTTTGCGGATGCTAAACGTCATCGTGGCGATATAGCGCGCGCAATAAACGGAAAGCGCCGTTCCGCGGTGCGGCAAAAAGAGGGAGAGAGAGAGAGAGAGAGAGAGAGAGAGAAACGAAGAGATAAAGACACGACAGATCCCTCTCTACGCTCGCCTATATCTCGGGCCCCTTTTAATCAATACTCGCGCGCCCTCCGAACCGAGTTTGCAGCACTAACGCCGCAGAGGCAGCAGCAGCAGCCCCGCCACCATAACATCCCGTCGCCTCCTCCTCCTCCTCTCTTTCTTCACTTTCCCTCCTTGGACCACGCTCAAGCCCCCTTCCTTTCTATATTTCTTGCCAAAACGCTCCCCCGTTTCTTTTGCTTATCTGCGAGCTTTTTTTCCTTCCTTTGCCGCGGCTCTGCGTTTCTAACCGACCTCCTTCCACTCATCGCTTTTCTCTATATATCTCTTTCTGTCTTTTGGCTTGGCCCCACGTGAACTTGCCGGAGTCAAGTTCAAGAACCCGCCGCTCCGCACGACCTCTTGAATCCTTCATACTGGCTTCCTTACATTTATTATACACGCGCCCCGGACTTCTACTTTTATTCTCTTCCGAGCTTTTATTCGAACCGACTTTGCACAACACTTCACGAAAAATATTAATCGTAAAATTTTTAACATGATTTGCCTGTTATGCAATGAGTTACCTCATTTCTACAGTACTCTTCTGATTTATACAATTTTGACTCGGTATCTTTCAGTCCTATTGTGTAGATGACCTGATGATTTTAATTTTTCAAAGTAACCTTGCACATCGGTAGTCTGGGAAATAAGTAAATCATCTTGTTAATTTGACAATATAAAAGTAAATTAATAAGGAAAAAATTAATGCTTTATTACCTTAAAAAACTTAATAATTTTGAACAATACGTTTAGTTTATGCAAACCACTTCTCGTAAAACTTCTACTTTTCATGAATAATTCTACTTAATAAAAAGTAAATTCAGCTTTAAGCCTTCTTACCGTGCAAGAGAGGACGTTTTTCAGAAGTCGAATGAAATTACTTATAAAGGATTTTCAAGTAAATTTTTCGTTAGCTTTATGAATTCATGAATACATTAAATTCTTTCCGACTCGAAAAAATGCTGCAAAAATTAGAATTATTTAACTAGAAATTATTATAGTATTATTTAACTAGAAACAAAAATGTTATGAGAAATGCGACACTGCAAAAATTGAACAAGTTTATCAAAATAGCAATTTTTTTATTAAATGTTGAAGGTTTAAAATTTTTCGATATTCTTTTATGCAATATATCAAACTTTGCATTCATGAATTAATCATTATCTAATTAATTTTATCGGTAAGAAAGCATTTTCATAGTTTCATTTGATTTTTTGCTACTTGAATATAAGTTTCAGAATAAACAACAAACTTTTTATACAAACTTCTTTGCAATCATAGTTTTCATCCGTATATTTTATGGAGTATATTTTTTTATCGAAAAAATTTTTTCCTGTTAGTACACATGAGGTTTCAACCGAACTAGATAATTATATGCAGTATAGTATAAATTTAAAAAATTTAGTTGGCTTCAAAATTAATTACAATAAACCTGGTAAAATAACCGCACATTAAGCATTCCGTTGAAAAAAATCTCAGTTTTCTCATGAGCATTTTCAAAGTCTCATGACCTTTTGCAACATTCGTCCATAGTGATAAAGCATGTTATAATGGTAACAAAATTACGTATAATGATGCCCGTCAAACATAATAATGCCACTAAAAACGGAGAAGCTTACTTTGGTTTTGCACGCAAAGAAATAACGGCTCACCATAAGTCTTCATCTACGTTACGCACTTACGCGTCCGAGTATAATGCTTGGAAAGGCAATATTACTTGGCTATAAAGACTTTCTATAAATTTATATGTAAACATTTCCGCTGTTATGTTCTAAAGAATAATTATAATATACCTATGCACAACCGCAAAAATTGTGAAAAAAGTTCATCATTTCTCCGCATCTATACATCATTATATTTTTATTTTTTGATCCTGCTTCGTATACATAGTTGTATCTATAGTTTGACGGGCAAAAGGAGACTTTGCTTCCTAGTATTTATTAAAAATATCCATGTAACGGTGATTTAATTGCTTATTGCAAAAAATTTGATGTCAGTCGCCAAAAATTATACTTGGCAGAATTATCTTAATTTTTTGGAGCACAAGTTTCTTCTGAACCTGAGTTCTTATAATCATGTTATGCTTCTATTGCTATAAGTATAATGAATAGGGAAATTTTGCCTCGGATTCCCTTCTATGGTTTGACTAAATTATATAAGATAGTAATTAGTAATTGAAGAAATTTCATCGATGAAAGTGTTTAAGTACAACATCCTCCGTGTTTTAAATGTATATTAAATGCAATCGGCTGACAAGGAGGGAGAAGGATACGTTAGATCTTTATTTAAACGAATTTTTTAAAGCCTCAGCCAATCGAATTTAATATACTGCATTCATTGATAAAAGTTTCTACCTGGATTACGACTATCATTTTTGGAGTATTCTGTGCGGTAGATTCTTCACCAATAAATTCAAAATCCATCGATGTTTTCCAGGTATCAGGCGTTTTGGTTATTAACGCGCGCTAACATTTTCATCGTTGGATGGTTGAAAATCATGGCTAAATTTTAAATTTTCTTGTAAAGCAGCTATTGCATAGAATGAATGCTCTTTCAAGCTTTCGATGTCTGTAATTTAGGCAAACAATTGAGGCAAACTAAAGTAAAGTTTTCTCATCCATCATAAATCTATAAGTGTTTATAACGGGGTCTTAATATCCATTGGAAAATCTATTGCTAAGAATGACCAACGGGTTTTGCGGCATTCTCTAAAGTTTAAAAATAGCTTGCGATATACGCAGATTCTTCTTTGTGCCGAGAGATGTTCAGGTAAAAACCATTTGAAACGACAACTTTTCAGGCGGATAGCATACGTCGGTAAATCGGTGCGGCAGGTCACTGCACGACGCGGGATCTTTAAAAAATAAGAGCGTTGTTAGCGCATATGTATAAATATAATGAATTCTATAATATTATTTCATTTCTTATTTCATGTTTTTGTATATGACATTTTTTAATAAGCAGATTAATGTGATACTTTTTGCAACTAAAAATTCGCTTACTTTATTCTGAACTGTCCGAATTTCATACTTTTTTTGTGCAAGTTTTACCTTTAATATCTCTGGGAATCTTACTCTCTACTAACCATGTTTTAATATTAGGGTAAGATCTTAAAATTTATTGAGATTATGTTTGACAAGTAGTGTTGATTTATTTGAAATTTGTGAGTTTAGTAAGATTTAAGTATCAAGTTTTTACGTGTCTCGAAATTAAGTTTTTGATGTTCAACTGTTCTCGTTTTATTCGATGATTCTTTTGCTTTAAAGATTTTCTGAAACTCGGAGCATGTTCGCTGTGATTTTATATTTTGGTAAAACCACACCAAAATCATATTAAGACCTCCGCTTCGTAACTGCCAAAGACCCGCCAATGACAGCAAGACCACAACGGCTCGCTCCTGACAATGGTTCCAACAACTTATACTTGACCAAAGCACCTGCAGAACCGTCGAACAGTCGCTAAGTCAACCCTCTTCATTTTGGAGATTAATGACCTTGCGGCGACTACAAAAGCCTCAAAATTCAAATTATTCCAGACCGCTACCTGCTCATGTTCAAGATATTTTACACCCCGTAACCATGTTTTTCACGCTTGACCTAATTACAGCAAGTAATCAAGTCCCAGTGGCAGAAGATGATACCACTTGAACCGCTAGTATAGCCTCGCCTTCGCCAGAGCAATACCTTAACCACCTACTACAGTCATCAAACGCTTCATATAACACGGTTTATGCATCAAACTCGTCAGATATGAGTTACTTTTATCAAAAATTGAGTTACAAAATTCTCGTTTGTTGAAAATAGAAGAACTTGTATCCATTAGCTCACAATTTTTACAGTGTTGTCCGGTGCGATTTATTTTATCCGTGGGTCGCCACACCAATATTCCAAGGCGAAATGATTCTGGTGTCCAGTATTCGATCTGAACTTTTTGCAAAATTTTTGCAAATTATTTTTGCGAATATTCCCTTTTTTTACCTAAGACAAAGCCGACGTCACCACTTCTTATGGGCTGTAGATGATGGTTCGAAGCTCTTGTATTACATAGCATATTATGCCACTTATACTCTCAAACAAAAACTGAAAAAGAAAAAAGGAGTTTGATTTCCGTCATAACCGTACCAGAAATCTCTAAGCAATTGGAAAAATTGAAATGTGACATTTTATTAGATGACTGAGTAGCAGCTTCAAATACTCAAATTCAAATTACCAACGATAATTAGTACTTATTAAAAGGAATTGAATTAACTAAATTATTAACTTAGGTTTGCATGAAACATTGGCTGACTTATTTTCAATAGAGAGAGAGAAGTTGGATAGCTTGATGAAGCTTAAAAGCAACTGATTTAATAATATACTCAAGAATTTCGGCTACTGAACCTCTGTAGAGACTGAAAATTTGTAAACCGAATAATTTAAGAACTGTCATCTATTCCAGGATACTTTCTGCTTTGGCCGTCACAGTCAGATCCTGTAGGACCACAAGTCTGTTCCTTGTAGGCAAGAAATTTGCAACTGCACATTTACAAATTTAAAACTATAACACTTACTTCCAGAACTGCACGTTCGAATATACTCTGATGTAGTTGAAGATTGTACTATGGACATCGGCAAGCTTACTAGTCGTAAGTTTGGTTTATGGTTTAAGCTTTCGCGACCTTAAGTTTTGGATTATATACCCTTTCCCACCCACCGTCTACCATCTATGACTCGCTGGTACATTGAAAGGAATGAGTTGACTGGTTGTCAGTTTGAATTATTCATGACTTCATTCTTTCTGCGATCCAGATTTTATTGTCTGTAGCTTCTCCCGCACTCCTGCTAGATGCATTATAATTTTGAGCTTCATCTTGTGACGGGTTAAGTTGAGCGTGTGACACATGTTTTTGCCTGAACGCGTATTCTACTATCGAGAGGTGAAATACTAATTTTCTCTCATCCGTGAGGAATTTATGGCTCCCAAATCTTATTTTGATTGTCGCGCCTAAAGTAGTATGCTGTCATACCGACTTACCGACTATCTATAACGGCCTGTGCCCTGTTACACCTACACGTTGCTTAAACTGTCTCCGCCTAGCGGTCAAGATTGAAAGCGTTTTCTGAAGTTGGTCGTTAAAAACTTTAGATTATTGAATATATTTGAAGATTATAATGAATTACCGCAAAATTTTAATAAAACAAAATGTATGTAAAAATAAATTACATTATAACTAAACTAAATTCATTTCGACTCTTATTATTATATTATGTCAAATTGTCAAATTGAAGTTTTGGCTTTTTTTGACGATTTTTAATACATATTTATAAACTGTAATATATGTAAAGGATTCAATAATTTTGAAACATATAAAACTATTACAAATAAACCAAGTGATAATGTGAAATTGTTGAAAGGTTCTTTGTTTTTGAAGGTTCTTTTAATATTGCTTTATAAAATACTATAGAATATATAGAATCATGGATAAAGGTTGAAATGAACATTGACAATCCATGAAGTAATTTTTTGAAAACAATTCCCCCTTTATTTTATTTTTTTTCACTCTTGCACAAATACATTCCAGTTCTAAAGATCTTTATTTCGGTAGTTTTAGTACGATTATTCTTGCATTTTGTTTGTTTTGGCAATCACTTTTTTTTATAATTTCTAAATTATCCGCAAAATGCTTGTATTTAATCTCTCTCTTTTCACTTGTATTTATATTCAAATAAACAAATAATAAACTATTATTTACAATATTTCTATATTTTTTTAATTTTAATTATCTCTTATTTATATGTACAGAAGTCATTCGTTCGCTTAATAGACGTAAATTGTAAAGACTCTAGAAATATTGAGCTTGGTCTGGTCAGTATACGTAATTAATAATATTTTTCATATTTTTTTTTCGCTATAACTCTGGATGAATAATAAACGTTTTTAATGTCAATCTCGTTTACGTTTCAAATAATTCATTAATTTTTGTTAAAATTGCTCATACGTTGCTCATTTTTTTAGCGGTGTAACCAACACGTACTTTGTCATGCATAGGGGTCTGAGATTTGCTTTTATTAAATTTTGTTTTAGTTGATACGGAGCGGAAAGAAATTCGCATTTACTGCGAGATAATTCGGGCACGTTACTGTTGATCTAAATTCGCGCTCTTGTATAACTTTAGTACTAACTTTCGCATTAGCAGCAATAAATTTCATGTTCTCGTAATAAAGGTACCTTGTTCAGTGAAATAAATATCCTCGAGTTCACTAAATGGGACGATTTTTGCCGTTGAGTTACGCAATATTGATACCTGGTACTTGTGTTCTGTTCGTCTTTTAACATAATATATATAACTAGAGTCGTTTACGCAACGAAATCCATTTTTCAATAGATATTCAATATTCAACGACCTCACTTTTGCCTCCGAACTTAGTTATTTTTTAATTGAAATGGTTCATATATCCTATATCTTTATATATAGTTTTAAATATATCTGATACAAAAACGCTTAAAGTTAAGGAAATAAAATTCAAAACTTCAACGCGATCTTTAATGGTCTAGAAACATAACAATTGCCATTCATACGCGACCTGCGAGTTGTGTTTGGTGCTTATTCACATAAAATCATTTTAAACATCTAACGTACACCTCGATTATTAATAATTACTCTTTCTCAGGCACCTGTGAATATTTACAATCGAGAAAAATGAAAATAAGTTTACATATGACTTGACCTTGTTGTTCTGTGCCACGCTTTGAGCCTCAACCGGACACTCAACAGCGGAAAATCTGTGTCATAGATACTTGGACTTGTTTTTTTCTTTCTTTTTTTTTAACCATTTGGTATACATACAAAAGTAAGTGTCGGATGGGTATAGAAAAATATGCAATCTACGACGAACCTAATGAAGTCTATTACTCATACAAAATATCATTTGATTAACGCATGCTAGACCAGAAAGATGCTCCATTCGTTACATTTTGTTTGCAGATCGTTTTTTTTTTCGCCTAGATACTTTAGTATACGTGGCTTCGAGAAACAAAGAGCAAGGATAAATGAAAATTAAGAGTACTTGAGAACCGATAATTGATAGGGTATCTTTACTGATTATTATATAATATTTACAGTCAATATAGAAGCTACGCGTATTGGTGAGTGACTACTCTTGCCTTCTAGAGCTTTATTTTTTTTTCGTTATTGTATTTGTATGAATATTTGTTGTTGGCGCGGTACACGTTAATGAACGTTCGTTCGGATTAATTTTGTTCGAAGCATTTGTTGTGTTCTATATTTGAAAGCTTGTCCAAGTAATCGAGATCACTGTAGTCTTCGAAGAAGGCATATTCGTTAAAATCCCCGTTTATATAAAACATGCGCGCTCATCGCTACTGAAACTCGCTCTCGCTCTCGCTCGCTCTCTTTCACACGCGATTAGGAATTGTCGTCGAGTACAAATTGGTTAATTGTGCAATCGGCTATACATATCGTAATAAAAGTAACAACAATTCGGCAATGAGACGTTGGGGGGCGCAGGGGACTTTGTACAGAGGAGTAGGTTGGGGACGGGTAAACGGAAAACCGCAGAATAACGAGTAGAACAACGAGGAGTATTGCTGGCGGCGGGTGGGAGGGGGATGGGGGTGCGATGGGGGGCAGTTGGTCCGGGTGGCAGGCTGGCAGCAGCGGCAGGCAGTCGGGCGCCTCGGGTTGATGCGCTAGGAGCCCTCGCTGCTGCGCCGCCGCTTCTCGAGCTCGTGCGCGAGCATGGCCACCTCCCAGTTGTTGTGGCCCGCGGCTTCGATGAGGCCGTCGACGTCGGGCTCCAGGTCGTCCTCGTCGTCGTCGCTGAGGCTGCCCGCGGCCCGGGCCAGTCTGAGGCCGCTGGTGCCCGGGGCGCCGTGGGCCCGCTCGCTCTCCTCGTCGCTGGACTCGACCTCGATGGCCACCTGGTCGCGCCACAGGCTCTGCGGGCTGATGCTTCGCGGCAGCTCCTGCAGCTCGAGGGTCTCCTCCTCGGAGTGCTCCTCCCAGGAGCGCCGGTTGCTGTGGTTGTTGGACGAGTCGGTGGCGGAGGAGGGCGAGGAGCGCCGCCGCCGCGGCCGCGCCGTCAGCACCGTGTCCACCGAGCCGTCGCGCATGAACGGGTGCTCCTCCTGCTCCTCGTCGGCGAACTCGTCCTCCTCCAGCGAGGCGCCCTGCTCGGTGCTCGAGTCGCCGCCGGAGCCCGCCTCGCCGCCTCCCGCCGCCTCCTGCCCGTTGCTGCCTTCGCCCTCGAGCCGGCCTTCCTCCTCGTCCTCGAGACTGCTGCCCTCCAGCTGCAGGATGCGCGCCTGCAGCTGCGAGATGATCTCGTCGCGCTTGCGAATCTCCAGCTCGAGCGAGGTGAACTCGCGCTCGAATCGGCCCTCGATGCCCTCCTGAACATTTCAGCGCTGCTTTAGAAACCATAGCTACGCGGAGAGACATAAGATTATCATTCGGCACTTGTACTCACGAGTCTGGACTGGACGAGCTGCCTGATGCCCGAGACGATCTCGCCGAGGCACTCGTTCTCCCTGGCCCTGGTGCGGGCGTGCGCGTGGTGGTGGTGGTGATGGTGGTGCTGCTGGTGGCTGACGATGGCCCCGCTGGCCGAAGAAGAAGAGGGACGGAAGCTGAGCTTGCTGTGCGACAGTGCGAGCGGGGCGAGTGGCGGCGACGCGTCGCTGGTCGTCGCCGCCGCCGACTGATGGGGCAGAGCTGCGGTCGTCGTCGTCGTCGTCGTCGCGGCCGCCGCCGCCTCGTCCATTGAGGAGGACGAGGAGGGGGGCAACGGCGGCTGCAGTGCCGAGGCTGAGGCCGAGATACGGGCCTCGTCGTTACCAGGGGGACTCTGCAAAGTATACTTGTTAAAGGTGACGCTCTTGGAGAGCTTGGAGTGGCGGGCCGCGTAGCCCTCGAGGGTCGGGGCGCGCATCAGTTTTCTCAGCTGGGCGCGGGCGGCCGAGGCGGCGGCCTCGCGCTCCGGCGAGGTCTCCGAGCTCCCAGCCCGACTGCTCACCGAGAGCTTCTTTAAGATGCTCTTTAGATTTCGCCGCTCTAACGTTTCGTTCTCGGGAGAAAGCTGATCCGGCGAGCCAAGCGTGCGCCGACGACGCTCCTGCAATACCAGCAACCATATCCAAGCTCAAACTCTCTCTCTTTCTCTCATCGCTCCCCCTCTTTCGATCAATCAGTCAATCAACCAATCTCAGCAGGCCACATTCACAGCGATACCTAGCTCACAACATATCATATTGCACTCGGCCGCCGCTCACGTGCAACACACAACCATGGCACAGCTAAAGCTCTAAAGCTCAATCGATCGATCAATCAGTTTGTCATTGTGCGTTTCAACTTGGCTACGTGCGCGCTTGCATTGCTGAAGTCTCTACTGCTACTTGATTATTATATTGAGAATCGAGTTGCGTGCTTCATTACTCGAGGCAGGTCCGCAAGCAAGCCCACTTTGTCCTCGGCTTTACGTCTTTTCAGAGAACCAAGCGGGCTACGGCCAAAGCCCATCACCCATAGGTGTGACGCTTTCCTCGTAAATATCACCGTTGCTATCTAACGCACATAACAAGAAGCGTGGAATAAGCACATTAGTATTATTATTCTTATTATTATTGTTTCGTCGCTATTTATATGTGCTCTTTTTTTACTAATCAGTGCAAACTAATTTCGATCTGTATTCGATCATCCATTTTAAAAAGTATACAATATTAAGCAACGTTCATTATATTGTGCAGTAATTACGAGATATTTACTAAACAAACTAACGAAGCGAATTTCGTTTACTCAATTACTGAAGCAATTTGCGGCGGACAATTCAAGCTATTAAATAATTTTCACTTGCGAAAGCGACAGAAATTTGGCAGCATAATTTCAGGTGCATTTAAAAGCCACAGCGTGCAATTAATGTCGTGTTACAGCGGGTGCATATACTTGGACAACTTGCTTTTGTACTGTTATGATAATAATTCAGTGTCGATGTAATTTTGCCAATAAAATGAGTTGCGCGCGGCGTAACGGAGTTGCGGACACAGGCGGGCCGTCTCGTAAAATTACACAAATCGAATGAATGCTTTATAGCGCGTCGCTTGGCTGTAATGCTGTGTAACTTCGACTTAACGATCTTTTGCCAGCTAGGTTTTACAGCTAAACATTTCCAAGCGGATATTACGTGCGTGCGGCAAGAGCGAGCGTTTTCGACGTTTAAACAATTAGCGACACAAGTATGCATTTTTTTTTCTTTTTCAGCGAGTTGATAAATTACGTGCAGTGAAATGAAAAATCGAGCTTTATTTGCATTAGCGCGCTTGCGACAATATAGGAATATCGATCAGCCAGCTTGTACATATATGCAGCGACACAGCTGCAATGTATACGGCAGTTAGCAGCTCGCAGCGCTAAACAAATATCCCCGTGATGTAAACAAGAACGCGTCCGCGACGAAGCGCGCGTGGTGTGCGCGGACGGTTAATTGAATAAAATCAATGCCCACAGTGAATCAAAATATAGCGCCGCGGAGATTGGTCGAGAGTATTCGAGTGTCGTAGAGAGAAGACGATATATGTCGGAGTGTTGGTATCTGGTGCAGATAAAACGTAATATAGGAATACCGCTGGACACTTACCTTGTTGAGCTTTGCGAGCTTGCGAGCGTACTCGATGGCGCAAGCCTCGGAGTGGCTCCTGGTGAGGCTACCGTCGAACTCGGCATCGGCGTTGGCATTCTCGCCGCAGTCGAGGCTTGAGCTGCGCACCACCTTCTCCAGCTCGGCCAGTTTCTGTCGCTCGTTGAGGATCTTGAGCTTCTTGACGAACGGCAGGCCGCAGTACTCGGGCGACAGGTCGTCCACGGAGGCGTACATCTTGGTCCGCTGTCGTCTGATGTGCACGAGGCTCTGTCGCTGGCGCTGCAGTCGCCTCGCCGGGCCGCTGCCGCCGACCGCTGACGAGGAGGATCTCCGCTGCTGGTGATGCGAGTGCGAGCTGCTGCTGGTGGTGGTGGTGATGGTGGTGCAGCGTTGCCTCGTGGCGCCATTGGAAGTCTTGATCGAGGCGTCCTTGAGCATCGCCCACGGCTGGCGCGGTCGAATGCCGCTGATGACGCTCGTCTCCGCGATGGGCACGTCGAGCGACGAGCTGGCGGTCAGCTGTTTCGGACTCGGCTCCACGTCCGGCTGGTCCGTCGACGCGAAGCTCTCGCTCTCCTCGGGGATGACGCTGCGCGGCAACAGCGGCTCCTTCGCCACCATCGACTCGCGATCCACCAGCGTGTCCGGCTCGGCCTTCGACTTCATGTGCAGCAGCCTCTGCAGCAGCGGCACTTCCCGCGGGTTTGGCGTCTCCACGCTTATCGGCGCCTGAATACCAAACGAGATTGTTATTGTTGTTATTGTTACTGTTACTTCGCGGACTAAGTTCATTGTAAATTCTGCAGAGGTACATTAGGTAGCTCGAGCAAGATTAGTTTTTCGAAAACAAATATTCAAGAGATGACTATATATACGTTGGTTAACAAGCTACGAAAGACTTTGCCGGTAAGACGCTTCCTAGTCGTACGAAGTATTATACATACGATGGGCTTTGCGATAGCTATTCAAGCCAGCGAGGAGGAGGGTAGGGAGAGGGAGGAAGCTGGTGCATTATCGTGGCTGATTATGCCAGTGATGCGTAAATACTAATTTTGTTTGATCACCGAAGCTGGTTGATGCCCGTGCGAGATAGCGTGTGCCGCGCCGCGCAACAATGCGCCAGGTCAACGAGAATTAATAGCCTATAAAAGGACACCCAAGCTAATAGCTATAAAGTATAGGACGAACCTGCTCGTGAATCTGCAGCGATCCGTCCATGAGGATGCGTTGTTTCTCCTCGCGATCCTGCTTCTCCTTGAGCAGCCTAAGTCGGGAGATGAGCGGCAGGCCAGCGCCGATGGGCGAGACGGGTGGCTCCGAGGCCGAGGTGCAGATGTCGGGGCTCTCGTCGATGCGCGTCTGTCGTCGGAGCTGCGGCACCTTTGCCGTCAGCGGCTGCAGCTCCAGACTCTCCTCGGGCCTGGTGTTGCGTCGGCTCTTGCGCAGCACGTTCTTCAGGCCCTTCACGTCCACCTTGAACTTGTCGACGATGCGCTTGCCCGTGCTGTTGTCCGACGAGTCGTGGCCGGGCGAGCCGCCGTGCGGCTGTCGAAAGCTGCGCGCCACTCGTTTCGCCTCCTTCAGTCGCTTCTCGCCCAGCTTGCTCAAGATGTCCTGCGCCTCCGGGTAGTCCTTCAACGCTGCCAGCACGTCCTCCCGTGACAGGCTGAACAGCTCCGAGTAGCCGACGGAGCGCACGTCCGCCGTTCGCCTGCGTGATAACAAGCAAATTAATGTGAAAACTGATTATTTTCAGTTGGGGCTGAGAAAGATAAAGTATCGCGCGGGGAAAGAGCGTGATTGCGCGCCGTCGAAAGCTGTCGGCAATCAATGACGAAGAGCGAGCGTGTAGTGTCAGATGAAGGCGCGAAAGCGAAAGGGTAGCTCTTCTCGAATTGAAAGCCCATCAGCCCCAAAAGTGGGGTGACGTGGGGTGGTACAAAGCTCTGACACGTGATTAATGACGGGTCCAACGGCGCGTGAAAGATCGCACGCCGAGTATATATTTCTCTCTCGAATTAATTATCAGCGCGGATTTAGAGGCTGATCGACCTACTTATTGAGTCCGTCGAGGTTGAGGATGCCGATCTCGCCGAAGAAGTCGCCGGCTTTCATGGTGGTGAGTACCCTGCCAGTCTCGCTGATCACCTCCAGGATGCCGTCCGCAATGATGAACATCTCTCGTGCAACTTCGCCTTTGCGGCAGATCGAGTCGCCCGGCGTGAATATGTAGGCCTTCATCTTCAGCACGAGGTCGTGCAAGAATTCCGGCTGGCATTCCTATAAATATTCACCAAAGCCCATTTTGAGCCATCCGCACGCTTTATACCTTCATTTTACTTTCAACCGAGCTACTATGCAATTTTCAGCTTGTGCATGCAATATTTATTCGATCAATTCGCTTCCACTCAATTCGCATTTTATTTCCAAACCAACACGAGAAACGTTTTGTTTAACACAATAATAAAAAAAAAGAGAACACAACAGGTCAGCGGGAAATCGTGCAACTACCTTTGGAGATAAAACTGAGGATATCTCGACGCAGTATATGGAGTAATAGTCACGAACTGAACGTCCATTGATAAGGGAGGAAAAAGGCTGCACACTTAACGACACGGCGACAGGATTCTCGTTGGACTCGATCTCGCATACGAATCCCCTAGCGAACGCGCACGCTGGCGTAACTTTGATTGCATCGTGTCGAGTATCGCGAATTCGGCGACGTCAAGTTTCACTTGGTTTACGGGTGCTGCTCTCTCTCTCTCTCTCTCTCTCTCTCTTTCTCTCTATTGTATGTATGTATAGCGTTCATATCAGCAGGTTGCGCGCGGAGGTTTCATAACGCGCTGTACGCTCAACGACCTACATCGTCGTTAAAACGGCTGTTCCGGAGCCTGTAGACGAGAGAGAATAACGAGTTTCATCGAGGACCCGCGAGGAAAGCTCTCCAACCGAATGCAAAGTCTACAATTCTGCCAGCCTGCGCAACATGCCTGTCAGTATTTATAACTGCGCGCATCAAGCTTGCGAATGTATGTGCGATGACAACCGTACCGCGCGACTTTGTCTTCAATTTACCAATTAAACTCGAATCATTCTTGCATGTTCGTGAGCATGTTTTCTCGAGCGAAAAGCCTTTTTTTTCTAAGCCTATTGTCTAGCATTGCTGCAGATCGGGCTGCTCTATTTTCATTTTTTCCCATATTTTTTATGCATCAAATCATCGTGTCTCACGTGCGTCATATTTTTCTTACTACATGATTTTCCTTTTAACATATTCATATTACAGTGTAGTTGGAAAAATAATATATTATGTATTTTGAAAAGTCACTTTTGTCTGTCTATGCAATACATTTACAATATTTTGACGCCGACCTTGGGAATTACAGTTAAGTGATTCAGAAAATAATGATAATATGCAGAAATAAAATAATATTTGAAAAGTTGAATGAATTGAATACAATAGTAGAATTAACGGTTTGAAAAGTTCTTTAAATTAACCTGTCGCAGTCATTGTGCGAATTCATTTCGTCATTTTATCGATATGTTTCTGCATTTGTTTGCAATCGTTTTATTAATTCCATCTACAAGTTTACTGGAAAAACAATTCAAATAATAGTTCTTGCACTACTGTGTTTTCCGGAAATAGTGAAATTTGTTGGCAGAATACGCGAGTTTAACTCAGACAGCCCGGGTTTTATTTCCTCGTTCTACACTTTTTCACCAGCTTTACCAAGGGACAGGGCTCTTAAGTGAAACGAAAAAATTGTCTTGGCCAAGAGCAAAGGCTATTGCTAAATTAAATTGCTTGTAAACGAATTCCCTTTCTCCGACTATAAATTTGGAAATAAATACTTTTTATTTTCAAAATGAAAATTATAAGAACACGAAGCGAAAAGGGAAAAGTATCCAAGGAGTTATATCATGAAGACAAGGTTCAGTTTTCAAAACGTAAGGTGGAAAGAGCGAAAAAGGATAACTGGCGCAAAAGAACAGAAAAAAAAAGAGAAAAACTAAGGGGTCAGGAAAAGTCGACAGTACAAACTTTTGCTTGCGTATATTGCTGAGGGAGGTTAAGTGCGGGATACTACTGTAACTAAGTTTGATCTATTTCAACTTTAACCGTGCGCGTGCGACGCGCGCCTGTTACCGAACTTCCTTCTCATACTGTAGAGCTTTGGAATATATATCCGACTTTCTCTCTCTCGCTCTCTCGAGGTATTATCAGATCAAATCTTACTTTGCCAACTTATTCTACGAATAAACTGTATCGCTGCTGAAAATATCATTATCCGTGTTTACACTCAGGTTACGCTCGAAATTACGATGCAGCTAGATAAATTTTGATTGAATTCAATTGCAACTCTAAACGAAGTGTTGATTGCAATCTTACTAGCGTAACTCGAATTCTATTTGATTTGGTTGGCTATTCCTTTTTTTGTCGCTGAACCAGTAATTATTTCGAACGAAGTGTAACTTTTAAAGGTTGGCAACAATTAAAAGAAGTTTCACTCTCTAACAACACGTGCTCTCGACGCGAATAAAAAAGCAAACGAGAAGCGAGTCGAGCGAATTTCAGTAAAACTTGCGGAAACTCGTTTGTTTTAATGATCATTTCTGTAGCGGAAAATAAGAAGAAAAAAAAAGCAGGAGAGTTGAGGTGAGTTGGTATGAAAAAAGGGGCAAAAGCGAATGTTTAGAAAAATTGGCCTAACAAGCATGATAAAGTCGCGCATCAGTTTCTAACGAGTTAACTCGAGAAGATAGAAGAAGACGCGTAACAAAGTGGCAATGCGTTACGCCTTGTGCCAGGAAATAGTAGGCCACTAAAAAAGATTACGCTCTTGGCGACGCGGATAGAGTACATAGCACGGACGCGATAGCCCGTCCTTATCTTGGCTTGACATTGCGATCTTTGCCATCTGGCGCAAGCGCAAACGTTCGCTCGCGTCCTATTGTTTTCGTCCTCCGTCAAGCTGTACGATATTTCTCACTTTTTAATGAAAAAGAAAGAGACCCGAGTTCGTTCTAATGGCAGCTCATTAAATTTCCGGCAAGCAGAAGTTGGAATAGCTTATCCGCTAATGGCGTTATATGCACTAATTATTCAAGAAACAAGTTGAACTTGATTAGCATAGATCCAACGCTATTAGAGCAAGCCTAGAGTTCATGAGGCATAAACAGTTGTTATAATGTTCGAGAGGAGGGAGGATTGGATTGGCAAGTTTTAATGATCTCACACACATAGACAAGAAGGTGCAAACAACAGAATAAGGGAGATTTAGGTGAGAAAGAGCTGACTGACCTGGAAGATGGTGACCTTCTTGAGGACGGTGAGGTTGACGTGTAGGGCGAGCTCGGTCTTGAGCTTGTCGGGCAGCAGTCCGAGGGCAGTGTTGATGTCGCCGCCGCCCTGGATGCGTCCGCGCGACCAGCTGTAGTCGTACCATCGGAGCACTCGCCTCTTCATGCCCCCCGGCACTTTGTGATGGCGCATGTACGTCTTCGCGCCGTCGAGCAGACGCTCGAACTCCAGCCTGTTCGCGTTGCGGTTCGTTATCACGTTGCCCACCTGGCCGACTATCGTCGCGAAGATGAACACGCCGATCAGGTAGCTCACTATCGTGAACACGTACCTGCAGGGTCCCCCGGCAACAGACAACACACAACAAGGCCCAACGTCATTTATTTGCTCACCTCGCAGACGCGCATCCACCGTCAGCTCATCGCTCTGCTTTTCTCTTTTTCTTTTTCTTTTTTTTCTTTTTCATTAACGGACGAGCGGCCCCCGCCGGAGCCCCCCTTCCACATCCTCTCTTATCTTTGCTTTTTTTTCTGCTTTGCTGCGGCGATTCTTTTCTGCTTCTCTTTATTTTGCATTTTTTTTTACTATCGCAACACGCGAAATCGATGATTCTCACGAAAAGTCGCGTATCGATCGGATACGCTTACTTTTCATGTGAAATATTCATCCAAAAAATTATTCATCGCTTTCGTTCGATCGAGCTGAAATAATAGGCTTCGGTGAAAGCTCAAAAGCTAAAGCTCGAACGATTTAATAAGTGACGCGTTCGTAAAACTTTCGATTCTTTACAAAATACTATACGTTACCATACATGACAAAGCTTTGAAAAAAGCTTTACCTGAATAAATTTATTGTAGAAAAGGTGTTTTTTTTTTGTTTCGGAATCTAAAGTTTAGTTTTATTTCGTAAAGATTATCGAGCACGCATCACATGCACTTTCAATTATATATAAATGTTCTATTTAAAGACAGAAAGCTATTGGAGTTACTGATTATAATTATTCGCTGGATTAAAAGTAGTGAGATTATATCAAGTTTGTACAGGACGAAATCGTGCAATTCTATTGTTCATTAAGTCAGACCATTGTATCGTACTTGTGTATTCACATAGCTACGAATTATCGTACAACCGCATATACCTACATGTACATAAAAAGCAAATTCAATCTTATTTATCGGTTGATAAAAATATTTCTCATTGATCAGCGTTAATGCCGTAAAAAATTGATCGCTTAGAAAAACTTATCAAAGCCCGATTATTTACGTCTCTCGTCGATTCATCTCTTTGAAAATATTCAAACACTCGCGATTGATAGAAGAAAGAAAAGTTTGACTGTTCTCAACAATCGATAATACCCAGCTGCTATCGCTTTGAATACTAACTCTTTGTATACACTATCCCTTCTTCTTTCTTTTTTTTTTCGTCCCGCGCACAAAAGATCTTTCCGTCATTACGTCACCAGTATCATTTGCAAGAATTTCTCCCCCTCCCCCCTTTATAGCTGTACTTGGAGAGGAGATTGCGCGAACTACACGGATCTTCCCCTAGGCGATACTCGTTTACAGATCGTTCACTTCGTGTATACCTTTGAGGAGAATTTTTCTTTTTGAATCTCTTGTCTTCGTCGCCTGCCCCTCCCCGCGCTGCCTGTTTACCTTTACGTTGAAAAACACGTCATTACTTAAAGCTTGCTTGCTTGCGAATTCAACGATTTGATGCGCTTACTGGAAATTGATTACTTTTCATCGAGTTGATTCAGATCGCGTTTTTTTTTAATTGAAAGATTATGATTGAAAAGGTAAGTATCAAATATCAGTTATAACGTCAAGTGCTTCTAAATGAATTCATGGAGCAAAAAAATTAAGCCTGAACAGCGATGATACCATCGTTAAAAGTTCATTGCTGCAGCAGCTAAATATTTTGCTGGGGCCAGCGATAGCCCATTGCTGTTTTAGCCACTTGAAATTCGCTAAGCTAGATTTGGACATAATATCAGTCACTCTAGTGTCACACTATATAACAACTGTAATATTAAATAGTTGATATTCAAACCAGCAGCATTAATATCTTTGCGTGTCTACTATTTATTGTAAAATCGGCACGAAAGTACGGATACGTGTCTTGATTGTTGACCACAACCTAACCTCGGATGGCCTCGGATAGTCGCGTTATTTCTCCGTTTTACAGTATAAATTATATATAATAACGTGTGTGAATTCGACTAATATTACTTTTTATGTGCAAAATTTGCGCAAATCAAACTCACTAAGTTATTTTGTGCCCACAATCATTATGGGTTATATAGCGTTTGGAAAAATTCGTTAGATTTCCAGCGATTGAGACGGGCTAAAACAGCAAACATCTTCCGCTGTCCGTAAATAGCGATAAAAAAATCGTTGGATTAGCTAAATTTTTAGCTGTTCCAGCTATTCCTTTTTCTCCGTGAAGTGTTGCGCGAAAGCCCCGCAAGCGTGAAAAGCTTGTAATAGAGCGAGAGAGGGGTAAGGGTAAGGTTTGTACTTGGGGGGTATATTATATCACGCAGCGCTGGCTTATTAACATCATAATGGATGAGTCGGCCCATAGTCGTAAAGGAAGTATGAGCTGCAGCGCAATATGGCGCGCGCGCGCAAACTGGCGCTATAATAGACAGTCGAGCGAGCGCGTGCACAGTAGTGCGTAAAGCCCGACAAATCAGCGGAGGCGAAAGTTGAACGCGCAATCAACGGAGTATCAAGTTCTCGTCAACAGTTGATGACTGAACGCTCGTTTGGTTTTCGAGAGGCGTAATTTTGCAGCTGACGACGATGCTCGCGGCTGCAGTAGTTCTCTCTGTATGCCGTGCTGTCAGTTTAGACACTCCGCAGCTTATGCATATTAATTCGATAGGGCGAGAGAGCGCAGTTTACACGAATAGCGAGCTTTGTTCAGTAGGTCAAATTATAATCAGTTGGATCGTGTTGTCGGAACAACGTAACAGACCGACTGGTGCTATATTTGGAAAAGGTCTGCGAGAAGTGAATTAACCCACGTACTGACGAGACTGGATAGGTATATATTATCGACCCGAGACCGGGGCTTCGGTTCTCGAATCCTGTTGCGATCATGAGGCTGCGGGAGCTTGCGAGTCTGAGCTAATGCGCCGCGGCGCTCCTATGGACCGATGAAGAGATTAAACGGAGAGTTAAGAGAGAGAGAGAGAGAGAGAACTCCTCCAACCCTCCCTATATAAGCAGCGCACACACCACTCCATCGGCAAACTCCACTAAATGGAGAGGATTACCGCCACCGACAAAAAAAAAGAAAAGAACTGATCCTATTGCGCGACCAGCTCAAGCCATTGAGTCGCCTTCATCTTATCTTGCTGCTGCCTCTTCTTCTTTTTTTCGCTGACCCCGCGGCTTTGATGTTTATTTCTTCCTAACTTTGTCAATTCCGAGATTCGCCGTAAAAAGCAAAATCCGCACTCTTTATTTTCATCGAGCTGTCTTCTTGGAATTTTCTTCATTCTCTCTCTCTCTCTCTCTTTCTCTGCGAGAATTGCGACTTATCAAAAGTGAAGGTATAGTTGAATTGCGCGCGCTTTGAGGTTTTCAAGTGAGTCGTTAGCGGTGTGAGGCAAGCGTGAATTACGAGTGAATTCTCGGAGCAACACCGAGAACAAGAGCCGAGCCACACACGAGATTCCACGACAAGTTTTTATGTGTATCGGCCCTGATGCCAATACAAACGGTTTTATTTTTGTTGCTGGTTTTATGATTGTTTCGCAAAACAAACATAAAAGTCCAAGTTTTTTGATGATCGCGAACGTGTAGTTTCGAATAAAAATTATATTGAAAATTTTTACATGAGATTTAATGAAACTTGTACTCTAAGGATGTTGTTATATTGAAAAGAAATAAAAAAATAATGTCGTAGAGAAGTAATTAAGTGATTCGTCTGAAGAGAGAAGAAAACAAGAAGTAGACGTAGTAAGAAGCTTAGAAAAAGCTGAACTCTTGACAGAGTTAATTGATAAATTGAGCTTTAGTGAGATAAAGCTGTGGGAGTTACGGAATGAACGACGAGCTCGAGGGCAATGATACCGCTCGAACGCGCCAAAACTCAGCTTCGCGGATTCCAAGTGTCTTGGCGAATTCGCACGCGCGCTCATTTAATAACGATCGCTGGGCATCCGGCCAAGACGCAAGCAACCAACTACACAACTACTCGGCGAAGGACTTCATCGAGTCCGCGCGCCTCGACTGTTCATTCGTAAGCTGCTCTCATTATTCAGTTATCGATCGTTTCAACTCGCTTGTAGCTAGCAAGAACTTCCAATAATTTCAATGAGTTATACACTTCGTGGCGGCTTGGCAAGCAAACAAACTTTATTTATGTGCAATGACCATTTAATTTAATGTGACTTAATTGACGATCGACAAACGGAATTTTAATTGCAAAATTGACAATACGATATTTATTTTTATCACTTTTTCGACGCTTCTCCTTTTGTTCTTTCTATTTGACTTTTGTTCTTTCGCTCTTTTTATCTCATCTTTGTGCGCCGAGTACGTTGACTTCGAAAGATTACTCGAATAGTTCTCTAATCTTTTTATTTATTTAACATCACGAATTGTACTTTGACTACTATCTCTTTTGAATGATTTTTAAAAAGAACGTGTGAGACATTTAATTCGATGCCACTACAACTTTGATTAAAATGATTAGAATCCGCGAAGAATAATACGGCTTAATCAAAATGAGAGAACAGCTGATATGCTCATTTTTTTCGTGTCAGTCAAGCAACTGATTTTTTTCCCTTCTTTTTACTTGGTCTTTTCGCTTTCTCTCGCTCTCTTTGATTATCTTTTGCGCTTTCTCTGGGAGTTCTTGATTGGCCTATTTCCGGGGCAAAGTAGAGAGAAAAAACTCAGAAGCGCAAAACTTGATTCCCCTTGGTGAGCGACGAAGAGAGAGAGAGAGGGGGGGGGGTAGAAAGAGAGAGATATAGGGTGATTAGCGCAAGCTCAAGCAGCAGTAGTAGCTTGACTTATCCGACCATAGGCGCACAAATTTTCCTCTCCTTTCTCCGGCAAGCAAAACTCCTGCCGTTTCCAATTCTCGCTTTCGTCGCTTAAAACTGCGCCTTCCGACGATCCCCTAGCTTTTCTTTTCAACCGACCGTCCTGCAATTTCCACAAATGACAAAACTCAAAGCTCATTCATCACCAGAGCTGGCTTTAAATTTTCTTTCCCCTTTGTAGTCTTTTTTTTTTATACTGCTAGAAAGAAAACGATTGTTATTTACGCAATAGATTCATTTCAGAAACTCTCTGTACATTCACGAATAATCAACTAATTTTAGGTCCCTCTTACATTTGAAACGCTATTTTATTTTCGTCAAGGATACACCGAAGATCTATCAAACTCCGACATAATAGCACTCAATAATTCTTATTTTCGTGCGGGCATGAATATTTGACATGTAAATATAAAGATGTCACGTGCATATAACACATCGCGAAGTATCGACGGAACGAAGGGAATTTCTTACGCAGGCGAACATTCAGAAAGAGCAGAAGCCATACATATCACTCGAAATCTCTCGAGGGTCAAACGAGGAGGGTGTTACGTGGCAATGTCAATTTAATGATTAATTCATGAAGCATCTCCTCCGAGACTATGCAGGCAAAAAGGGACGAACGATAGTTACTATGTAAATAAAATTCTTGGACATTAGAATGATCGTGCCAAAGTTGTATGTACGTGAGTGTACGATATTTCGGACTGGACTCTGAAAACATATCTTCACTCGTAAATTTGCTTTGTATTCTCGCTTTGATCAACGAATTGAGGTGATCATTGACTGCGATTCCTTTCATTTGAATTATTCAAGCGTACAGGCTATGCATCAATCTGCCTACACGATTATTTTTATAACGTATACGAATAAAAGTTAATCAATATTTCAAATTTATTATTAATAATAATGGAATTGGATTTGACCTATACAGAAAATACGAAAATACGAACTTTCAGCATTTTTCTCTTAAATGTATGTTTTAAACTGATCTAACGAATGATTATATTTACATCAGCCCGTAATACATGCATATTCAAGATCATCTGGAGTGGTCTTCGGTGCCGATTAATACTGCGAGCGACTACACGAACTTGTAATAACATTCTGAAGTGTTCCTGCTGTAAGGGGATGAATATAATTCAATGAAACGTTATTGCATATTCAGGGATGAACGATCCTTTTTGACTCGTATAAAGTATAAAAGTCATGGAGCTAAATCAGTATTTTATAAGTATTTTCGAAAGTTTCAAAGACATTCTTTGCTTTGTTACTACACAGCAATAAATGAAAATGTCGAAAATCTTGCAATTTTAAGACTACTTCGTACGAGAATAATGATGGTTACAAATGATTGATAATACGAATAATCAATTATCTTCTAGAAGTTTTCAAAGCACTCAAGATTAGCGCTGACGTAAGCATGACTTTGACTTCTAACGCTACAAGATGAACAATTTTTTTCAACAGGAACTATCGATAATGCGCAAGCGTTCAGATGCGTATTATTTTATTTATGTAGTTATTGTGACGTATTATTATGAGATGCAGCTGAGCGAGTACTCCATTGAAGATGTTATTAACACCTGTTCATGTACTTTTAGTGATAAAGAAAATGTAGCATTCATTTTCAAGCACGATTTAAAAAATAACCTTTGACAACGCTATAAATTTTTTAATTCTGCAAATCTTTTACGAAAATATTTTATTTTACGTACGCGAGAGCAGACTAATGAATAGAAAGAACACATAAATTAAAAATAAATTTCTTTCAATGCCTTAAATATTTTATTGAATATTTATAGAATAGCGAAATGAATGTGCTGATGACTGCAATCAATAACAACATTTTATAAGCTTGACGGTTACTTGGATGCAAAAATATCATTGGTCGAGATAAAGCAGAAAAAAAGCGGGCACAACATCGTTCAGCTTGAAAAATGTATATGCGGGAAAAATCCGGCGAGACGTTACTGCATATTCAGCTATTGGGTGAAAGAACTATCAATCACCCTTCTGCCAATATATTTTATCGACTCTTTTAAATTCAAATTTTATTGAAAGTCATCTCCGTGCACATACCTACGTACTTCTATTTACACTGATTTAATACTGTTATTCTATTACTTTTATAACGAACGGACAACAGTCATGTAAACGTCTAAATAAACAAATTATAAATTTGTTTCTGGTTCAATGATATTTTCTTTTTGAGCAATTTTTTTATTTGAACGACTATAAAGATGTTTTAAAAACGTTATTTACGTTAAAACTCAAAAGTAATTAAGTAGAATTAGAATAACCTGTGTAGATTTGTGGTATCAAACTTTTTTCATTTATCATTAGTAACTATAAATAAAAAGTTCATGTAATGAAGACCCTACTGAGAACTTTGACAAGGTCGACAAATGATTTCGAAAAGTTGAATGCCTCGTTCTTAAGTTGTGGATTTGCCTATAACTTTGATAAACCTTTTCGTATTCGAAAGTATACAAGAATGATATTTTTGATGTTCTATTTTCCTGTGAGTTTTTGAGCTTCTTTCAATAAGTATTATTAAAAACTTCACTTACATTAAGTCTAGTTAAATTTATTGACAAATTGTTAAAAGTTCATTCATCAAAAGAAATTGCATAGTAACACTCGCAGTTTGCCAATATTATAATAGCAGCATAACTTTTGGTAATTTACTAGACGTGAAGTTATCTTGCACCGATAAGATGTCAAAAGCAGAGATAACTCGGTATAATTGCCATTGTAAAGTAATGAGATAGTAAAAGAAAAGTGTAAAGAACATTGAAAGAGTTTAGATGACGATTCGACAATAAGATTTAAAAACTGGTATTCTCTTTGTGGTCATTGTCTTTTCCTTTTCCTCGGTCAATCGAGGGTTTCAGCCGTTCCACTTTTCTCATTCCCACTCACTCTTCCGGCGCCGTCCCCCCATTCTGGCTCTCTTTCTCTCCCTCGTCTTTTTGCTCTATAACTCATCTCTTGGCCATTTCAACTCCGGCTTTCTCTACTGTTCGTTCCATTTATCTTTTATTGTATTTCCTAACCTCGAATCTCAGCCACTTTTCCCACTTCAATGTAGCTTTTGTCGGCAGCCAGCATATCGCGAGTGTTCGATTATTGTTCCTTATACTTTAGAGCTAAATTGTCTAATTGTCATTTGATTAAAACAATAAGAAATAAGTTTATAAAAAGAAAATACCCGCTTAAGATTTCTCGATTAGCTTAGTCATCTCTTTAAGTAAAAAAACATTTTTCTGACTTAGTTTGCGTTACACCTTATGTAGTGTTATGAACGATAGAATTGCGATTTCGTGTATTTTAGTAAAACAAATCGATTGAACATACGCATGTGAAAGTCGGTCTTTTTACTCTCTTTGAAATAGGCCAGAAAGTCATGAACGACTAAAAAAGAAGAGATAAAAGAATCGCCGCAAGCAGGTGAAAGACGCGGTCTATTGTATAAGATTTTGGTCTGTGATAAACTTTTTGGGAACGATACAGATACCCTCCGTTATGCTTGAACTGCAGAAGTCGGGACAGTCGGCCGCGACGTGCGAGGCTCCGGTGGTTACCGCCCGCTACAGCTCTGCCAACACAACAACATACCGCTCACGAGTCTAATTCCTAATTGTAAGAACTCTGCTACTTTATTTTCACTGGACACTTAAGAGACAATGGAACTTTGTTTTTTCTTCGTACTTTTCGTGCTTTCAACTTTTTGAAAAATGAAAATTCACAAATTCATGCAAATATCCTGCGCTTCTCATTTCAAATCCTGCTTCCACTCCCTCCCCCCAAATTACGAAAACTTTTATTGCTAATAAAGCGCGCTAATAGATGATGTCAATAAGCAATGAGCATGTTGCGTGGGTATAGAGCTGATTATGTAAAATTTAGAGCAACAGCCTCGTCAATTTTTATCGCTAAAGAGGTCGTTTTCTCATCCCGAATGGCCGAGTTTGTGCCATTTCTCAGTCTTTGGGGAGCGATTTCTACGCTCACGGTTTGTCGTTTACCACACCGCTGTGTATTATCGTCGCGCGACGACGGCGAGGGTGCACGGCTAGCACCTTTGTGTACCTTACGTTACGACTCTTTTCAACCATTCGTATATATAACATATTCTTCAGATTATACGCTCGGCGTTCTCTCTTTATTCTGCAGTCTTTTTAGCGAGACGAACAATTGCGTTCTAAACTGCCTTAACCTTGCTTACCGTGTCATAAATTTGTTTTGACAAATTTCACATTTATGAGAGATATAATTATGATAATATGAATTTGAACTAGTAATAATATACTTCGGCAACGATCCTATTTATTCAATTTTAATTCTTTTAATCTCTAACATGTGGATACTTTATAAATTTATTTTTATTAACAATAATGTTCTTAGTAAAATAATTAACCCGGCGAGAGATTTTTAATCGAATAAAAATTGCAACTTTAAAGCCGTATTGCATTATTTTTGAACTTTGTAAAAAAAATGATTAAACTATTGTTAAAGTTTTTCAAATAAAAACAAAAATAATCGATGCTGCACGTTAAAAAACTCCGCGTCCGCGTGCGATAACTCACTCGTCGGCAGAAAAAAGGAATTAGCATAATAAAAATTTGTATCGAATCGGCGCGCGGATTATAATGGAAAATGTTGGTACGTATCACGGTAGCCGGCCACACCGAGATAAAGTTCCGTGTTGGATCACCTTTGATCAAGTTGATATTGAGCGTAGTGGAGGAGAGAGTGACCGAGAAGCGAAACGGAAATCTACATAGAATGGCGAGAGCGGCGGCAGATATAGGGGCTATCGACAGAAGCTTCGAAAGTGTTGGGCAATAGGTATAATGAAAATTCCATTCCCTCTTAAGTCTCGCACGGAAAAAAGCTTGGAGTTTGAATGATTGTAATTAATAGAATAGAATGAATGCAGCTAGGATTGGGTTAGAAGAAAGAGGCGAGAGAAAGAGATTGGTGGTGAACTCACTCGGCGTTGGTCTCCGGAGTGGGCAGGTCGCCGATGGTGGTGAGGGTGAGGGTGGACCAGTAGAGCGAGCCGAGGTACTTGCGCGTGAGGGTGGCGTACTCGCCGGGCCGGTAGGGGTAGACCCAGTCGCCGTGGAAGCCCTCGGCCTCGCTGAGCAGGTAGTAGAAGCAGCCGAACCAGTGGGCCAGTATGAGCAGTATGTGGATGAGGTTGATCACCCGCCAGAGGTTGGGGTAGACGGTGCGCGACTCGACCATGTAGTAGTAGTTGTAGACGCGGTAGACCTTGAGGAAGCGGGGGAAGCGCAGCATGGGGTTGCTGCCGAGGTTGACCTGCAGCAGGTCGAGGGGCATGAGCGCCAGCAGGTCCAGCAGGAAGGACTTGGACTTGAAGTAGTGGCCGGCGAGCTTCTTGCTGTTGTAGACCATGAGGCCCTGCTCGAGGTAGCCCGTGCGCACCTGCACGCCCACGTCGAGGAAGAACACGAGGTCGGTGAAGCCGTCGCAGCCGAGCCACAGCGCCGGCGCCATCTCCTGCAGCTCGGGCATGCTCTGGCGCACGATCAGCGTCCAGAGGTTGTACAGCACGCAGCTCGACAGCAGCATCAGCCAGTAGTAGTAGAAGTTCTCGTCGGGGTTCACCACGCTCTTCGGCGGCTTCTGCGCGCGTCGCGGCCTGCGCCGCCGCCGCGCCGAGCTCTTGCCGCCGGCCTCGTCGCCGGGCTCGCCCTCCTCGCCCTCGCCCGTGTCGATGGTCTCCTGGCTCTCGGGGATCTGCCGCGTGCTGAAGCGCTTCAGGAACGAGTCCTCGCGCTTCAGCGGCGGCTTCTTCTGGATCGTCGAGATCGCCGAGCTCAGCTGCACCGTCGTCCTCAGCTTCATCCATCGCTGGTTGCTTTTCGTTCTGCAATCAGCACAACCCACCTCAATACAACCTTGCAACTCACTCTCGGCCTTACTGCCACTCGGCGTCCACCGCCCCGGCCACATCCAATCAATCAACGATCCCGCCCACTGACGCGCTTCTCCTTACCTGCTTTCTCTATTTATGCATTTTACCACTAAGCTCACCAAATTTTCATCATTTCTTTTTACACTGCTTTTATTGCCTATTCAACTCAATTTTTCGCAAATCTTCTGTATACACTCTACATAAACATTGAACAACCAGCTTCTATTCTAAGACAATTATATGAAGCACACATACATGGCATCTATGACTTTGCACCTAAATTTACATCATATTTATCTTTCATTGTTTAGATTGTATATTACAATACGCACGTCGTTCTACCCAATTCTCAAGAATGTTCAGAATGTTGTACATAAATACTTCATGAAAAATTTTATACATCTATAGTTTGAAATTTGCTTTAACGTTGCCTTGCATTGCTGCGATTTCAAGATGAAGTAAGTAAAAATTGCATAAACACCGTTTTCTTACCAATGTTAAACAAGTATTATCAAAGATTACCAATAATGTAAAATTGAATAAGTTAAAAACAGATATATAGCCATAGTTTCGGATAAATGAGAGATAGACAGACAGTAGACAGACAGACAGATTGATAGATTGAGGTTTCAAAGTAAAGTTATAATCTTAAAAATATTCGAAATCAAAATCAGACACATACATTTCGATTATAACAAATATATGTATAGATCAGTTATTTATTCATAACAGCTTTTTATAGTAAAAAATATCGACATATCGTTCATGGAATATAGAAGAAATAAATAGTTTTGAATTGGAAAGAATTAAGTAAACGCAAGCATAATAAAAGAATCGCAGGAAAACCACGTGTTTAAATTTAAAAGTCTTGAACATGCTTGAAATGAGATCAGCCATAAAGAGTACATTGACAACGACTTCAAAGACTTTGTAACGATTGGGATTGCTGGTAATGTATTTATTATGGGTAACGCATTTAAGATCCCTCGCCGTTACCATTATTACACTGAAATGGAAAAAAATTGGCCTCTCTATAATCGTTTGCCTGAATAAAAGATGATCGACAATAGGAAAGATGCTATCGATAAATATTCATAATTGGAAAACGACTAATTATCCCAAGATATAGTGCACTCATTTCTTCGTAAAAAATATGTAAAAGTTAAGCTTGTTCTCATCCTGTAATTTTTGTTCACATACGATTACATGTTGTTTGAGTTGTTAACATGAAAATGAGCTCAGTTTTTACATTTAAAAAAAAAAAAATGACTACACAAAATCCTTTGTCAATTAATAGTCATATTATTTAGGTGTAAAAATTTATTAATGTTACTTTTTTTCGAGTACCAATTATATCTTGTGGATCATCTCTTGTCATCGATTATGAAGGGGAACCTTGAAAAATGTTCTCCATTTCAGTGTGCTATTGATATTGGTATAGGGGATCAAAAACCTTTGAATTCAAACATACGATTTTCCTGTAAATATTTATCGTTTTTCGTTAAAAAGAGCATTTAAGGTTCCCAGTTTTCGTGTGATACATTTTCATTATATCCAATCGGTTAATTCAGCTATCTACTTTTTTCATCAGACATCCATTTCAAATGGCATTCTCTATCACATTTAATAAAACTGAGAATAAATGTCATGTCGATTGAACTCAATAGCAATGAAACCATACATTTTTCCACCGATTCTGCAGAATAGAAATCGACATTTATTCCTCAATTTCATTTCTCTATAAAAAGTTTTCATTAATCAAAAGATCTCGTAAGTGAATGAAGACATTGCACGTAATACATATTTCAGTTATACATTATTTCGTTTGCAAGTGATCGTTTGCAGATTAATATGACCGAGCACTGATCCAGATAATAAGATTCCAATAATAATGATAATAATGATAAGAAGAAGAAGAATATTATAGTAATATATATACATCAATGTATAATTAATGAAAATTTTAAATGATCTAACACACAGTATTAAATAGCCATAAAGGTGAAGAGTTGTTTGAAGAAGAAAAAACTAAAATTAGCTTGGTCATACACACACTATTACATGTATTATAGAAGTTGAAGAGAGAGAGAGAGAGAGAGAGAGAGAGATATGGCGAGATATATATATATATAGAGAGAGAGATAGACTGTTCTACCATAGCTATATAATAAAAACTGAGTCACACATATGGACTATACGTAAAAATAGTACGAGAGAATAAAAAAAGAAGAATGGGGAAGGAAAGAAGGAAGTGTCGGATTTGTGGGGTAGAGGTAAAAGAAGATAAAAAGATAATAAAAAAGGTATATGGAGGTATCGTGGTGAGAGAGTGAGAGAGAGAGAGAGGAGTAGCGAGAGAATGGGATCGACGCTGCGGCACAGACGACGTTGAAGAGGCGTTCACAGACAGGTAGAGAGCGACTCGCTGAGAGATAGAGAGCAAGTAGGATATACAGTGTGTGAGTGTGAGATATATATGTATAGAGAGAGAGAGAGAGAGAGATAGAGAGAGAGAGAGAGAGAGAGAGAGAGAGAGAGATTCGAGCATTGCTTGTTGCAGAGAGAAGAAAGAGGTCCTGATACATTTGGGGTGGCAGTCGGAGGTTGCAATCAATCAGTCAATATACATTTCAGTCAGTCGCGGTATATAAGGTATATCAATCAGATGATCAGGCTGCAGAATGGTGATTGCGTGAATACCTCTTGATCTTGCGCAGAGAGGAATAGAGGGCCATGACCGCGCGCACGTTGCTCCACTTTTGCGAGCCCCTGGTGCTGCGCGGCCGGTTGGCCGTCGCCGGTATCTCCGAGTTAATGCTGTCGTCCAGCGAGTTCTGCGAGGTGGTCTGCGAGGTGGTGCTGTAGGTGGTGGTAGCGGTGGCCGCGAGGCTCCCACCGCCGCCGCCGCCGCCACTCAGCGACTTGGACAACCCGTAGCCGCTGCCACTCAGCGACTTGTTCAGCCGTAGACGGCCCAGCCGCTGGCTACCGCTAGCACCGAACGACTTGTTCAAACTCGAGCTCCGACGATAGCCGCCCAACATACACCTGCGAATAATAGCCATGCAGCCAGCCCTCTTTGGCTATCTCTCATACAGCTCTTACTTCCGCTCTACCTCGCGCTCTCCTCCTTATTTTACTCCCCTTTCGCCGCCATTCGCTATCTCACTTACGCAACGCACCCTGTGTACTCTGTCCGTCTGTCGACATCTCTCTCTGTCTCCCGATTTAGATTCAGTCCTCTGCACTATCCCGCGGTTCTTACTCGCTATATTTCTTACCATTTATTATACCTGCCCTAGCCATTTATCTCAAGGCTAAACTCATGCCAATTATGCTTGGGTCCACTTTTTCTTTTTATTCAACTCACCACTCTACGTAACTCGTCTAGGTCGGCTAGCGTATAAATATTCAACCACACATTGTTCAAGCATCAATGCTCAATTTTTTATTCAATCGAAGAAACAATCAATTTATTTGATTCTTTTGTTAAGTCAAATGATTATGAGCAGTTTTTCAAGTCAATGCGAAAGCTACGTACATTCCCAAAAGATAAAAAATAATGAGATGCCGATGAAATGGCCTTGCGTACGAATAGATATTAATTTGTAAAATGCACGGTGATAAGACAGATTATATAGCGTAAAAATACCTTATCACAGTGCGATCTTTGATGTGTTCCAAAAAAATATCAACGAAGAAATTTAGCATCTACGACGAGAACGTTGACTGAGCAGCTTATGTATGTGACCAATTCCACAAAAAAACTGCATTAATTTGGTTTGGGTTTTGGCAAATTTACAACTTATTATATTTTCGATGTACTTTGAGGCGTAGAATTCGATTCTAAAGTCAGATTAACGCTATTTTTTTCTTTTTTCGTCAGATTAATGCTATTTTTTTTTCATTTTTTTTTTCAAATTCCAAAAAACTATGGAATTTAGTGTATTATTTTTTGACTGTTTTAAGACTTCTAAGTTCAAAAAAGGGTGTCACAAGATTACGCGGCGTGGAGCACTAGTGTTTTTAGGTTCTATTAATGTTGTAGATTGAGAAAATATAATAATTTGGAGCGTACCCCCGAGTTTTTAATTTGCCAAAACCCGAACAAAGTTATGGCAGTTTTTTTGTGTAATTTGCCATATGTAGTTATGTCAATGTTTGAATTTTCTATACAAGTCATTAGTTAAATTAAAACCATTTCAAAAAAGTTGAGTATAACCACTTGCGACAATAAACACATTATTTGATTGCTTTATGATTCGGAGAACGTTCCTTACGAATATTATTTCTATTTGAAATTTTGAACAAATAAAAAAAGATATTATTCATTTATTGGGTTATTACGATAGACGCAGATGATGAGATGTGAAAACAATATATCTCGTAAAACATGTTATATTTATTTATAGAACTGTTTATCTTCTCAAGAGACATATTACGTGATTTCGACGAAACAAAAATCAAGTAAGGCAACGATTATATTACTGTCTGGAATCAATGCCCTAGGGTATTAACTGCATAAAGTCCAATATAGTTGATTGAGTAATCAGTGTTAAAGTGAAGCGAATAGCCCCACCCGGACGTAGCTCTCTAAGCGTTCCCATGTGTATCGTTACATTTCGCGACTGAGTTTTAATCGTCTAATCAACAATGCCAATCACACGCCCGAACGTGATTAATTTTTGTCAGTTCTATTTTAATGAAAATGGATCAAATTTTTATAAACGGTTGATCGAGTTTGAGTATGAGATTCATTCATACAAACGCGAATGTTAATTTCTAACGATTATAAATAAGTAATTGTATTTTCTTTGCAACCGTAATTTTATGTTAGCATTATTTATTGAATTGGATCATATAGAGATTCCGTTATTATTTGTAGCGGAAATGGGCAAATTGAATATCAAGGTAAATTGAATTTGAGTAGTTAGCAAGTAACAAGCAGGTCTAAGTATATCTAATTCCCATCACGCTCGAATGCATCACTCTCTCTCTCTCTCTCTCTCTCTCTATCTCCCTCTCGCTCTCTCTCTCTCTCTCTCTCTCTCTCTCTTGAAGATCAGGAGCTAAGATATAGATTCGGGTAGCCGAGCGAGCTCGCGGCCGCCGCGTACTCGCTTATCGAGACGCCCGAGCGTACAAATAATTCAATAAAGCCGAGTGCCAGCCGAATGACGAAATTTGCCTCCAACTCGAGGAATTGATGCAAAACACCCGAGCAAACTTTCGAATGTTCAACTATCGCAACCTGCAATGGACATTTTGCCGAAGGCTATTCAACAATTCTATTACCCCCCAGTAAATTCTCTCGTCGTCTTCGGAAATTGCTGACTTTTCCTTTTTCGGGCTTCGGAAAATTCAGCTCTTTCCTTCCAGCGTCTATCATTGGAAAGTTTTATAAAGCAACCACTCTACGCTGCTTTTAGAAGTAATCCAAAGTGCGCCTCTCTTGCAGCGTAAATCGAGTGTATACATTTAAGAAAAAAACTACGTTTAGCCACTATTCATAATTTAAGATTATAAAGACATTTTTGAAGATTTTTAACTAAGACTATTATTAATTTTGAAATTATTTTGGCGAGCAAGCTCATGAGTAATACTAATGTAAAAGATCAACTTTTTTATTTACAAAGAATTTCATGTTTGTATTTTTACTGTATTAGAATCTATCGAATAGTTGATGCTATGCATGAAAACATGATTCTTTCATGAATTCGCTCTTGAGAATGTATCAAGCTGAATAAATTTGAATCTTCACGTATTTCGTTCACAAAATTAACATAAATTTCGAGTTTGAGATCCAATGAAGACGCATCATGCAATTTATGGAATTCCCTGTTCGATAACCCAATTTTCGATATAAAAAGGGCAGATTGAAAATTTATTATTTCTGTAAAATTGTATCATAAGACGTTTCTATTGTACAATATTTACTCGCTTTTTTGTTCAAGCTTTTCATGTTCTTTAGCATATATTGACTCAAACCATCAGCGCGATTTCCATAGAGACTAAGTCTTGATTACGTGCGTTTGCTGTTATCCACGAAATTACGCGTCCGGCAAGATTCCGACGGAAGGATTTGACAAGTAAATACTGAGATCAACGTACCCTTTCCTTATGATATATAGAACAGAGATAAAGCGAAACAACTATAAAAAAAAATCTTGCAAAAAAAGTAAATTGCAAGCTGCTCACAACGTTCAACTGTATATCGAATATAGAAGCATAAAGCAATCAAATAACTCATGTTGATTGACGTGCACTGAATGCTTGTCAAAGAAGGATTAAAAAAAGTATGAATACTGGCGCTGTACGATCATGGGCGGCGGTGAGCAAGAATATCGACAAAACTGCCTGTCACACATAGGCACGCACATCACAGAGCACTTGCAGCGTATATGATAATGGCGAATATATATAAGTGAATATAATAAGTAAAAAGCGCTGAATGTAATAAAAAATCAGTTGGATGAGGTGAGTATAGGGGGGGGGGGGGGTGAAGCTTGCTTGGCGTGATCGTACCTAGATCCTCCGCGGCCGTTGGAGCGACGCCCACTGCTCTCCTCCTCATCGTCGTCCTCCTCGTCGCGCGACGTGGCCAGCGAGTGGGGCACCGATGACGGAGCGCTGCTGCCCGAGTCGGGCCCAGGGCCCATTCTCGAGCCTGACGCAGCGCTGCTGTGGTATGCGGACGACGAAGGCGGGCCCAGTCCTCCTCCCTGGCCCTCCTCGTTCTCCGCTCGATCCACCTGTCCAACACACCACCATTACATCATTATCTTAACATTCCTTGCCTTTTTTTTTCTCTTCTCTCAACTATGGGTTCAACTATTTACACTCCTCGATACACACAGTTCTTTTTTTTTCTCTCGTTTCATCATTGCAATTCTTAATCTAAAGTGCTCGCTCAGACTTCGCGTATAAAGCTTCGATATTTTTATGTACGATCAATAGACGGTGGAATAGGGGGCTACACAACACCAAAGGGGTTTACTTATTGCTGAGGGGGTTGAGCATTACCTCAGATTTAGTATCGTTGCTCCATGTAACTGTGCGTCTAAAAAACATCATATTTATTTTACTCACAATTTCTTTGACTATTTCCATTTCACTCAATTTTCACACAGTACAATCAATTGCCAATCTATGGTTGAACTATCTAAAAGCCTATACGAATGACAATGCGTGTTTCATTGGAAAACTGCATTAAAAAACATTAAATTTGCGGTTGGGTTTGCGTTAAAAATGTGATTTCTATAGATTATTTTGTACAGTGAAGTGAATCGGTGATCAACCCAATGGGATTTGTTTATTTGGTACATCGGAATTTGCAACGTCAATATTGCGGCCTGATAGTAAGCAGTTGAGAGCGCAAGTATTTGTAACTGTGTAAGTGCCTACTAATGTGTATTAGTATCGTGACTATTTAAAAGCTTGTAATGGCCAAATAGTTCCAACTTGAAATAAAGTTATTGTGCTTTTGAAATTCAAGTAGTTACTAGATAATGAATTACCTTAACAAACGACTTCGATCAGTTAGCGATCAATTTATTTTATCTACGTTACTTTTAAATTACAACTTGTTTGATTTCTAGTTTTAGTATTAAGAAAAAATGGATAATTTTCTATTGACAATGAAATTTAATTATTTTACCGTCTCTTTCTTCTAATGCAAAATACAAACATATTCGTATGTCTTTGAATGCACCACAGTAGATCCGCTCGTATTGTTTGTATGAATTCGAACATAATGCAGAGACCACCGAATTGCGGTGTATTCTGAGAAACATGTGCTGGCACATTCTTATTCTTATCGTCCGCTCATTAATTGCAGCTGTTGAGTTTATCAGTTTATTTGAAGAGAAAGTAAATATCATTTAGCAAGCTCACAATAAAGTCTCGTGCCCGTTAAAACAGATGTCCTGATTTATTCATTATAGAATACATAGAGTTCAAAAGTAAAATATTTCTTTTTCTAGACCACAAACGTACCTGTATATTTGACGAGTTTTTATTGATTTCACTTCTGTTTTTTTGTATTAAAAAAAATAAAATTGAAAAAATGAAATTTAAATACAATGGTGTCAAAAACATAAGCACATTTGCCAGTGTCTATGAGCCAGGGGGGTTTTCGTAGGCGATTTATTTCCATGGAATTTTGTAAGCGTTTTCTATGTATTTTGACCTCCTCATTCCGAATTTCGAAAGCAGCAAGCTGAAAATTCGGTCAGTAATTTGTTATTAACAATTTAATTGTTTAAATGGTCACAACATTTTGTCTAATAAAGTTACAGCTTCCATAAATACGAAAAATGATTTCTTGATTCATGACGAATAAGCCGAATTTTTCAAATTAAAAAATATTGATTAGGTCCACAGATATTGCAAATTGACTAAAAAAACGTTTCGGCGCGAAATTTATTTGTTTAAATAGCTATAACTTTTTCGTTAAAACAGTTACAGATCCCGTGAGTATATCAATCGATTTCTTGTTTCATGAGAAATGCGTTGAATTTTGGAAAACTCCAAAAATTCGAATAAGAAACAAAGTTATAGCCATTTAAGTAGCAATAAATATCGAAATTTTGAAGAATTTAATTGTTTATACCGCTCTACTTTTTGATATAAGTAGGTAACGGGAGTTATATATACGTCTGTTCTTTCAATTTGTAAAAATATTGATTACAACCGAAGCTATGTACAGAGTATTAACCAAATGAAAAGGTATGACCGAGGGTATGACAGCGCGCGGGACGATGATCGTGCCATTGTCTTTATACCTTTTTATTTGGTTAATACTCTGTATTATAGCTTCGGCTGTAATCAATAATTTTACAAATTGAAAGAACTTGCGCGTTCTTTATGAATTAGGCTACCATTTGGCGTACATACAGCTCCTGTTACCTTCTTAGGTCAAAAAGTAGAGCGGTATAAACAATTAAATTCCTCGAAGTTTCGATATTTATTGTTACTTAAATGGCTATGTCTTCGTTTCTAATTCGAATTTTCGAAATTTACAAAATTCAATGCATTTCTCATGAAACAAGGAATCGATTGTCATGTTTATGAAAGCTGTAACTTTATTAGATAAAATGTTATGGCCATTTAAACAATTTAATTATTAATAAAACATTACTGACCGGGTTTTCAGCTTGACACCTTCGAAATTCGGAATCAGGAGGTCAAAATACATGGAAAACGCTTATAAAATTCCATACACATAAATCAGCTACAAAAATCCCCCTGGCTCCTAGACTATCATATAAGATAGTATTACGAAGATGATCGATTGTTTAGTATAGTTCGTAAGAAACAAATGTAATGTTCAATTTGATTCCATATTTTTTCAACCTTCAGAAATAAGGAATCATTTCCTATTATTTATCCTTGGCTCTTAAATTACTAGTATGACTAATTATTTCCCTAGTTAAGTATATAATGGATGACATTTTAATGCATTCATTTCAATCAAAGTTTGCATCAAGTAATTTTAATTTGTGCTGAATTCAAAAGCAACTCGATAGTTAATGCTGTTACTTAAACTGTAGGTCCAGTCACGATGCATGTAAAAAGACTTTGCCTCCCACACTCTTCCAAAAGTGGTGGGGGAGACTAGTCTGCATGCCTCTCATGACTATAGGGAACCAAGCCTGCGTACAGGTACCTCAGGTACCTCTGCAGAGTTCAAATTGAACTTAGTCTTGAAGTAACAATAACAACAATAACAACAATAACAACAACTTACAAGTTATTAGCTCAAGTATTTCAAGAATTAATTTTCCCTGCTCAGAGGTAATTTTCTTGATTTTAAATAATATTCGTTAATTTTCGTCCCGACATTCTCAAGGTGACAAGATGTTTCTTAGGCTTTTATATATTCATGAAAACTACTTTTACTTGGTGTATATTCTTAGAGTGCAATTTGGTAAAATCTACTGTATCTTTTATGTCTTTTTGAAAGATCAACCGCTGTAGATAGAACGTCAAAAACCTTCCCAATTTGTCACATATTTCAATTTGGTTAAAGCATGTTATATCTATCATCTTGCCTCAATTGGAGTCGTGAACGTAAAGGTTTCATTAACTTCTTTTCCGGTTTGTAACGCTTCATTTGGCTGAGATCGCCATCTCACCTCTTGTAATATTTTTTTCCGCAAAAATCCGACCAAAGCCTCGATAATGCCTGGCAAAAGCGGCACTTGAAACCGAGCTCTCGGCTCATTAGTTCTAAAAGAGCTGTATGCACTTACACCACCTCACAGACTCTACTTGTACACCATTACACGTACTTTTCGAATACATAAATTTTGAAATCCCTACTCGCGTTTCAAAGACTTTCTTTGTATCATTCACTGCAATCTCTGCTCTTTTCGATGCTCGAAGGAAGAATTTTTTTTTCTCATTTCGCAACTTTCACCTCTTACGCTCATTATTTATACGCTTTCCGACGAGGATTCCGTGACCTTTTTCAACTTTAAAAGTTCTCGCGCTCATTTGCTATGCCACAGCCGCCACGGAACGTCGGGAATTCTAGATGTAATATCTTGTAACTGGGTCAGATTTATTCGCATTGAAGTAGAGCCATTACCCTCAGCATTCTCTAACGTACGTCGTTTCCACGGTCATTCAATACCTTTCTCTACGATTGCTTACCTCCTTCGTCGTATCAAATACCAACTAAAACGCGCGTATCTTTTATACCCGTCTAATGGCACTCCAATCGTGCACTATTGTTAGTGCAGATTCGAGATAGTTAAGCACAGCGCCGATTGTTGTCGGGAACTTCCGATTGTCAATCACTAATATCAATTAAAAAATGTTCAATGTACATTATTGCGTCAAATTTTACATTTTTCAAAGATAAATTTAAATTTTATTTTACGTTTTCGACAGCATTGTTTGTGATGCGATAAGGGTAAAATAATACTACGTTTTCATGGTAACATAAAGAACTGCAACTCCCTATCCATGTACTTGGTATTCTGCTGAAGTCTAGGAAATGTTTGCGAAAAAATCAGGGACTACCCAGAAGGCTCGTAAAAAGTTCTACATATATTTGAGGCATCACTTTTTTCTTGAAAATCTCTTTTAATGATGAATTAACTTCTCTGTAATTGAAATATTCGAGTATTTGACCAATTTTGACACAATTCGAATATAATTTAAGGGATAAAATTTGTGCTTGGCCATTAATATCCAATTGTATAAACTGAGTATTCTGAGAATTTACATAAATTTATCCAGCATTCCATCTGCAGTACATATGAATGTCGGGAGTGTCGCACTAAACTTGAATATTTCCACTTGGCGCGTTCCGTCGACGTGAAAAAGCGCAGTCTAGTCGAAAGTAAAAAAGTTATATGCTCCTGGCGATTTGCAAGTTGAGTAAAGTTTTTAAACGGGATTTTGCTTGCAGTCGCGAGCGCCAACAGTTGATAAAGTGCAAAGTATTTCCTACTTCGCAACTATGTAAACAAAATCAAAACTATTTTCGCCCTGGTTCGCGCGCCTGTTTTCTTTTTTTGAAATTTAAGTGTTTGCCGAAGTTTTAAGTTGAGCTCGATGGCTAATGGATATGCTCTGTACGCTGCTTGCAATATAAACGCCATTTACACGCGCTTGACTTTGAGACGCAAATCGTTGCAAATTGCAAACATCCGATACGCTGGTTTTTACCGAAGGTACTTAACAATTAATGTAGCAATCAGTTTGGATTTTTCTCCGGAATAAGAATTTTTAATTTTACAATATGAATGGAAAATCTAATGTACAGAGAAAATTAACGTATCCCTGTGTGTCGGACTACCTTCAAGTGTTCCAATTGGAAAATGTAAATGTTTGTTGAAAGGAGATTGATGAGGTAGCTGAAAAAATAGAGGTAAAAAAAAGGATGAGACGGAGAACAGCTGCGATTATGAGTTAAGTATATTTGCTAATGATGGCTAAATATTCGGAGCCATTAGAGCTGACACTGAACGATCGGATCGATAAATATTTCCAAGTTGATGCGGGGGAGGCGCTACGGCTGAGAAGAGAAGGGAGAAGGGATACGTTCCGTTCGTTATCTTGCGATTCGAGCTACCACCGCCGTATTTTCATTAGCGCCACGATAAATAGGCAGCTATCGTTTTCTCTCTCTCCCCCCCCCCCCCCCCCCCCTCTCTCTCTTTCTTTCTCTCTCAGCTTCTATCTCCGAGCTGAGCTGAGTAGGATATGTAACGCGAGCAAGCCGCTATATGTGCTTTCTCGACTCTCTGCGCGATCGCGCTATACCTCCTTCCGTCTCTTCATGTTTCTTTAATGCGAATAATCAATTTTACACGGCACATTTTCCCCGGCGAAACCATGAAATTCATAATTATCGAGTATTTCTAGCTTGCTATTTCAGGATTACTCTCGTGAATACTTTTCACGTTAAAATATTGAGAACAACGGAAATTATTAATCTGCGGAACGTAGACTAAAGCATTTTGAAGTTAAAAACGTGTTATAAATTATAACAGCCATACATTCGCGTATATGATGATATAATACTTGCGCTATGAATGAGAAAATTGAAAAGACCTATGTACTATAAGAAAGACCACTTTTCTCTGTCTTTGAAGCTACATCACCTGTCTGCATAAAACTATTTGAAATGTGTATTTATAACACAGTGAACTTGACAAATTGTTGGCGTCATTTTGTAAAACATGAACGAACGTAAAAGAATAAATATTTCAGATGCCGAGCAAGCAGAACAATTAAATGGCATGTTCTCAATAGCAACGTAAGCAAATATATAAATATATTGATCTGTTTTAAAATCTACAGCATGAAATTGTAAAAGGAGTCAACGCGTTTCGTGAAAAATATACTGACAGGCGATATCCACTTGCACAACATTTCTACGCATTTCTAAATAAATGAAACCAAAAAAATACCATTCTCTTTTTTGCCGGTGCATGTAGTGTAGAAAAATATTGAAATGGTCTCGGTAAATTTCTCGGAAGTAGTCTCTGTTAGAGTCGGTCTTTTTGTTCCTTATTTTCGTTGATTGTTCCCATTCGGGATACTCCAGTAGAATTCAAATTTTGAAGGTAGTAGAGAATGAACTCATTTATCCAACTTGGAGTAACAATTGTTTATTGAATAAATATGTCGACGTTTCGGGTTGCAAAACAACCCATCTTCAGAACAATCTGAAATATTTTAACATTGAACAAATCGTATCGAAGCGCAAACTTTATAGTTATTTTTCTTTTTCGCACAACTCACGACAGTCTAAAGGATATGTCGTTCAGATATGTAAGTTTTCTATAATAGCTAATGCAAATTTTCACTGTCATACGACACTGATAAAAACTTTGAATTTTTTTGTATTCAGTTCAATAACAAAAACATTTTTTTCTCTTTATCTGTTTGCATCTTAGGCTAAAAAAGCTTACATGCATGGAGATTCCGTGTGTCCCTTCTGTAAAAATTAAACATCTCTGCGAAATTACAGCGACAAAAGAGACTTTGACTCTATGTTGTACATAGTATTTCGACTGTGGTGAGTTGTGCGAAAAAGAAAAATAACTATAACGTTTGCGCTTCTATACGATTTGTTCAATGTTAAAATATTTCAGGTTGTCCTGAAGATGGGTTGTTTTTCAACCCGGAACGTCGACATATTTATTCAATAAACAATTGCTACTTCAAGTTGGATAAATGAGTTCATTCTCTACTACATTCAAAATTCATTTTCAATAAACTTTTTTTCCAAACGGAAGAATTTAATCTGAGCTTTCTATTAGTAATCTCCAACTTGCGGTAGACCCATTCCTTTAAAATTTATTTAAGGTTAAAAAGGGACTTGATTCTTCCACATATTGGATATCAGGCCCCAAAGTCCCCAAAACAGACCTATAGGCAAAAACTGGAAGACACGTGTATTTCTATTTTTTATAAGGAATATTTACCTACAGTTTCATCAAAATCTATTTCTGGCAAGCCTGGCGGTCTGATTGTTAGTCAGGACGGTATTTGTGTGAAAAAAGGGAGACTGATCACATTCAAAAATTGGCACTCGTTATGATTTCAATGCAGGCATTTTAGAGCCCTATAACGCATAAGAAACAAACCTTTTTGGTTTAATTTTTGTGTTTTTGTTGCAATAGAATCCAAAATTTTTTTTATCACAAACACTTTTCTGTGGTGGTAGAAACTTTTGGTTACGTATGGCTAATTTTAGTATTCTAGATTAAACTAAACATTTGGTTGAATATTTGTCTTGCAAAAACTGAACACCATTTCAGCTAGCTTAACATTTCAATAAAATGTTGTAATGCATAAAACCTGAAAAAAATAACGAACAAATATTTCTATTGAATTTACGAAATCACCAAAATTTCTTTAACCAAGTACAAAAAAAATATGATCAATTAAAATTTAAAAAAAATCACTAAATCAAATGAACAACGAGATTAACGAATGCAGCTAATTTTCAGTTATACGAGTTTGATGAAGAGTGATATTGAAATTTTGTCTTTAGTATCTATCAATGTACTTACCTGACATACATGCATTTCTTTTCGTTGGTTTTCAACTTAGCTTTGGAAGTTACGTTTTCTAATAATCGAGAATTTTTATGATCAATTATTTTTTTCTCAAATATATTATAATTTTTTTCATCATATTGGACTGTTACATCTATTTCTGGACTGGAGCCCTGAAAAGAAATTTCGCTAATCAAAGGTATAATAATAATCCTTACATGTGAATAATTAATATAGAATTTTTCAACATTCTTTAATAACTTGTCAATGTAGCATCTCTATTTTCACTATAATTTTTGATGCGGGATTTATGAACAATATTTTCAAAACATTAGAATTGAAAAATCAGTTTTTTTTCGCTTAATTGCTATTTTATATTGCCTCAGTATCTTTATACGCAAGGTGCATCTTCACCTAAGTGATGGGGAAAATGTTAGTTTGGCTTATATCGCGGTTTTCGCTCGGCAAAATTCCGATTCTATATTAACGAGAGGAATTGTAGCAGCAGGTTGCGGTCCTCGACGTGGGTTGTAGGAAGCCTGACTCGGTAGAACAGCGATTTTGCTTAATGGGCAGCCTTGCCTATGGACCCACTGAGAGTGGTCAAAGTTCAAAGCTAGAATCGCGAAAGTATAAGCGGAAACGCACGAGAAAAATCGCAAGAAAAATGGAGAGAGTCAAGCGCGAAAATAGACAAGAGCCCAATTAAAGTAATAGGAGACTTTAATGAATGAAAATAGAATATAGTACAGGAAGGGTGAGAGGGGTAAGCTGCACGGAAGCCAGAGAGAGAGAGAGAGAGAGAGAGAGAGAGAGAGAGAGCAAACAAAAGAGGTGGTACTTGCAAAATCCTTGGCCTTGGACGCACGTGGGGATCCACGACACATGCTCGATATCGTTACAATTCCCGCAAAAGCGCGCCAGTCCCGAGATTTGGCATGGACAGGAAGAGCAACAGCAGCATCAAGGGAATCTATCCGTGTAAAAACAAGGGCTACCTCATGCAGGTACTGACTTAGCCGAGAATCCCGCCGGCGATTCCGATCTGGTGCGAGCGCGGATACTCCCCCGCCTCTTCCCAAAACCCAAGGGGCCAGTAGTGGCACGAAATTATCACTAGCGATACGATAGAATACTTGGTCGTGTCGCAGAGTAAGACTACAAATGGTACTAGGGAGGGAGGAAGTAGTGGAGGAATGCCTGCGCAGTCCCGACACCGTCGCTGCCGAAACGTTAGGACGAGATAACAGCGACGGAGCAAGCGGAGCAAACACACTTAATCTTCTAGAAGACAGGATGGAGGCCATAAATGGAGTGGGAAGTAATGCCAGGAACATTCACAAATCAACAAGAGATGTCTTAACAGCTGCCATGTTCTACATGAGGCGACTTAAAAAAATAGACAGGTGAATAGGGCAGCTGAAATAACTTTCGAAGAAGAACTGGAAATGATTTTGGGGTAGGCTGAAGGCAGTGGCAAAACCCAGAAATAAAATAAGAAGAGATCAGCAGTCCCCCTGTAGCAACTAGAGCTTGGAAACTGAGTATAGCAGAGGACCGAAAAGCAATCGACGCACCGAAGAATTAAGCTTTTCAATGAGCCAGCGGCAAGCAGACAAAACAGCATCAGTGAGATCACCAAATCTGCAGATAGATGCAAATTTGGAGGTGGTCAAACGGTCGGAAAAGAACAAGAAAAGAAAGAAAAGCGAGGAATCTCGAGAAACCCGGAAGGAGGCGGCAACGGAGAGAACGCGAAGCAGAGATCGGAGAAAGAAGGGAAGAGATATGAGGAGGATCCCGAGACCCAAGATTGAAGTGGTCATTACTAAGAATACTGCAAATAATAAATTGACCTATCCAGAACTACTAAAGGCGGCGAAGCAAGAAGCAAGCGCGATAGAGATCGGGTCGAAGGTGAGGCATGTACGAGAAACCAAAATCGGAGACTTGCTCATTGAACTTCAGAGAGGAGTAAACTTAGAACTAGTGAGTGGAATCCTCCACACGGCTGTAGGCAACAAGTTACTGGTGAAACCACTGCTGTCAACTCTCTGATGGAACTCAGAGAACTGAAAGACGGAACCTTGAAAACGGAGGTACAAAAGGCAGTAGTGGTGGCACTAAGAGAAGTTAATCCAGCACAAATAGAGGTACAGTCCCTCAGAAAAGGTCCAAGAAGCACACAGGCAGCGATGGTCCTGGCACCAAGAGCCATAGCAACCGAGAACATACTCAAGCTCGGAAAAATCCGAATAGGTTGGGTTTATGCTAAAGCACGCAAGAAGAAGCTGGTCCTAAGATGCTTAAAGTGCCTTGAGTATAATAAAATTGCCCCAAAGTGCTCCAATGAAGTTCCAGATAGAGTATGTCTCAATTGTGGAGAGCCGGGCCATTTAGCGGCTACCTGCCGAGGGGATCAAAAATATCTGCTATGTAAGGCAGCTGGCTGACCTCATGCTCACAGGACAGAAGATTCCTCCTGTGAGGTATTATGGGTAGATAGGGAGAAGCTAGACTTTAAGGTGCGATAGAATAACTGAGATTCCTAACATAGAAATCCGGCAGATTAACCTCAATCGGTCTAATTCGGCAGAAGATCTTGTCATTAAGATCGCAAGGCACAAAGAAGCAGTTGTAATGATCATCTTGGAACAGAACCGAGAAATTCACGAAGTCATGTGGTTTCGAAATAAAAGAGGGAATGCGGCAATATACGTCTGCGAAGGCAAATTCTATGATGCCAATGAACTGTCTGCAAGAAACGGCTATGTAGAGGTAGCATGAGGATAGTTAGCTATATGCAGCTGTTACTTTTTTCCCAATGCCCCAGAAGCGCTAGTGGAGTTAGATATGGCTGACTGGTACAGGAGATCGGCAAGTGGAAAGGACCAGTTATAGTATCGTGCGACTTTAACGTCGAGGCAAGGGCATGAACGGGCGAGCCCCAGAATACGAAAGGCAACGTCCTAGAGGAAATTATGGCGGCGCAGAATTTCGCGATTTACTTTCGCTATTTACCAACCAGAAAGACACACCTACGAGAAAGGAACTTCCAAATCGGCCCTGGACTTAGCATTTGTATCCCCGGAGGTGATGGAACATATCCTGAAATGGGAAGTATTAGAAGAAGAATCGCTTAGCGATCATCGATATATATTTGTGAAGATCGCAAGAAGCAGACACCAGAGAAAGAAACATCAAACAAAAGTGACCAAAGATGAGCAGAGAAATCTTTCTAGACAGAATTAGCGTAACAATCGTAGAAGACCAGCAATCCGCGGAAGAAGCAACAGACGCCGCTATGAAGGTCATAACAGATGCTTGTGATGCATCAATGCCACGCAGACCGCCGATATACCACAAGAAGTTGGCTTACTGGTGGACTGACAATGAGAAGCTGGCTGCACTGAAAAGAGTATGCATCAAACGAAGGAAGATACATTAGAGAGCGAGGATAACGAACCGGCTAGATGCGGCAGAAGCACACGAGACTTACAAACAAGCCAAAAGAACCTTGCTGATAGCGATACAGCGAAACTCATCAAGCCGATGAACCAGGACCCACGGGGACTTCCTCACAAGATGGTAATGGGTAAGCTCACAAGAGCAAGAGGATCAAGTGCACCATATGTCGAATTAAGCCTGAGAAGCATGGTGGAAGTTCTATTTCCAAGAAACGAGCCCCGGACTAGCTTTCCGAGCGAAGCAGATGGAATAGCAGGAGAGCCCTCCAGCCAGCAATAGCTGAAGATTGCAGTGAGCAGAATGTCATCTGGAAAGAGCCCAGGACTGGATAATATTCCTAACAAGGTGATGCGTTTGATGGCACTAAAAAACCCGCAGCTCCTACTGAGCGTTTACAACAGACGCCTAGTCGAAGGAACTTTCACAGCTAGATGGAAGAGACAGAAATGGGGTTTATTCCTCCACCAGGGACGCTGGGAAGCACATGGGGATCATAGGCGCGAATATTCAAAATAGTTTATATTGAATATTAATATTACGGAAAAGAATCTGTTCAGAGTGTTAATAACTCTTCTCATTAACCGTAATTCCTTATAAATAAGGTATTTTCATGAAAAAGATTTTTTTTGGAAAATTGAAAGAAATTCATTCGTCATAACCTGTAAATTCAGTGACAGAGCACTAAATGGTCTGCTTCATGTCTGTTTACTTTTTTCTGAAATAGTTTTTTTTATAAAATAATAAAAGTCGTTCATTATTGGTATTACCGAAACAATCATACACACAAAATCTGAAAAATATATCTTGTAGTGAGATCAAGTCTTGTAAGAAGTTATGCGATAAGTACTTTTCAATGAAAAATTAGTAAGCCAGCAGGCTTCATAAAATCTTTATTACAATCCTAGAGAAAAAAGGAAAGTAGGGCATATTCTTGATTGATCTTGTTATATGGATGGGCGCTCTCATCGAGTATCTAAGGGGACCCAGGTCAACGGGAAAGGTCTCCAGGTTAGGCGCTACAGGGCCATTTGGTTAGAATGGTTCTGGGCGCTCTCACCGAGTGTCTAGGCGCACCAGGGCGACGGGGAAGGTCTCTGGGTCGTACACTGCGGGACAATGAGTTTAATATTGCTCGATATTTTTTTCGAGTGTCCAGGTATACCAGGTCAACGGGGAAGGTTTCCAAGTCGGGCACTCGGTGACAGCGCCCAGAACCATTCTACTCAAATGACTCTGTAGCGCCCGATCTAGAGACCTTCCCCGTCGCCCTGATACACCTGGACACTCGAAAAAAAAACCTCGAGCAATTTTAAACTAATTGCCTCGTAGCGCTCAACATACAGACCCCGTCACCCTGGTACACCTGGATACTCGGTGAGAGCGCCCAGAGGATGATCATGCAGATAACCCTGTAGCGCCCGACCCGGAGCTCCTCGCCGTCGACCGGATGTACCTAGACACTCGTCAAAGGTGCTCAAAGCAACTTGATGCAAATAGGCCTGTAGCGCCTGACCCGGATGCCCTCGCTGTCGACCCGATATACCTGGACACTCGAGCTGGTGTCCAGAGCATCCTAACGAAAATCATTATGGAGCACCCGACCCAAATCTCTTCGTGGTCGCTCAAAAAATCTTCGAACATGCGTAGCCTGCATCAATTAACCTGTTTGATGTTCAAATTTTAGTGCTCAAATGTAGCCCCGTATCTTAGGTCTTGTGTAATGGGGTAATCAATTATTCGCTTTTAATTAGCTTAGGAATCAAGTTATCGGGAATGTGAACATGGGCGCCGTTTGGGCATCTCACTCCCAAACGATTTGACTATTTCCAAATTAATTTTGATCAATTTTTGAAGGTTTTATGGCCGAAACAAATTTGGGCGCTGGGTTCCAAGAGGTTTTTTGTTATTTTCAGTGGCTAAATGTTGACGAACAAACGAATTGCATACAACCTTTTTCATTGTTTTAGAAACGCCCAATCTAATTGCATAATTAGTTTTACGATTTTCTTACATTTTTTTATTTTTGGGCGCTAACTTCTTGGCTATACCTAAATTTCGCTTTGACTTTCTTTCAACTTGAGCACGCGCAGAGTTACAAGTTTTTCTTGATTGATATATTTTTCTGAGGTATTACATACGCACATCTATTGTGCCAAATATCTGATATATATCTGACACTCTCGTTTGGATGATTAATGAAGTGGTTCAAATACCAATAAAAGTTCTATTCAGATTAAAAACCTGTTGTGTACTTTGTTTGATTTCAGTATTCCAGGCAGACTCTGTGCTAGCTGGGTATATGACTTACCAAAGAAGAGTTTCAGATTTCTTTTTTGAAATCAATTTATACACTCATTTTGTCACTATAGTTTGCTACTTTACATAAACAACAATTTATAACAAATTTATAAACTATTTTTTCACCAACACCCTTTGCACGCATCCTGGGACCTTAAAATAAAGTCTCACGAACTTGAAGAGTCGAACTTTTGCCTTCTGCTAAAAGTTACCCAATGCAGCTTATATAAAAAAATTATTAGTTACTGACAGAGCTGTAAGAAAAGGGCGCAAACCAACGCAGAGTTGTTGAGAAAAAGAGTTTTCATTGAGACTTCGAAAAGATATCCGTGCAGCGCGAGAAGTCGGTCAAGAGAGGCGTCGTAGCGCCAGTGTTCACAGAGCGGAGCTCGCTTACGCATACATACACTCGCACGCTATACATGAGTCATATATCTAACAGTATAATACTACTACTCTGATACTTTCTCACGAGAATGTATAAAGTGCCTACATAATCTATGTAACAATATAAATAGTTTTTCTTTACTAATTATAAAAATAATAATATCGCAGGCAGAGCAGTCTTGAACATCAGTCAACCCAACTAACATTACTGGCGTTTCTTGGTTTGATACCAAGCAGAGTCGTACTGAGCATCGAAGTCTTCTTCTTGCTGCACAGATACTAGTTCTTCTGTATATTCTACGACTTCATCGTAGTCATAGTAAATCGGACCTGTAATCAATCAATATTAGAATTAAGGAGTAAGCTTGCAAACTTACTATGCATTGCAAATATTAATGGCTTCGTAAATATATCGGCCAACTGATTTCTTCGATTGAACCCATTTGATTTTTACCAGACCTTCTCTAACGCATTGCTTTGCGTAGTTTTCTCTAATCGTTCTTAAGTGTCTCAATCTTGCACCGACTTACACTTCGGTACTGGACCTGGCAGCATTATTCTCACAAAACAATGTGACTGGACTAACTAAACTTCCAGTTACTTTCTCTACAGAGTCCATCAATGTTGCGAGTTCCAGACAAGCTTCACTCATCGCGACGTACTATGCTTTACAAGTCGATACTGAGACGCTTATCTGCTTTTTGGTTCTCCAAGCTATTGGATCACCATAAAGCCTAATAACATAGCCGTAAGTAGTCAACGAATTTTTACTATCTGCCCAGCTAGCATCTGAGAAGGCATCAAGTACCTGCCCTACCTCTCTATAGGTAAGCGAAACGTCTTTAGTAGTGATCAGGTACCTAAAAACGTGTTCCACGTTTTCCAGTCACTTTCGGCAGGATTAGCTTGATATCTACTCAGGATATTCACTGCGAATGTTATATCTGGTCTGGTGGCGTTTTCCAGATATAGCAAGAAACCTACGGCTTCACGAAATTTCGTTGGATTTATCGTGTTGTCGCTTTTACCTTCTTCCTCTTCTCTGTCTATTTTGAACTTGATTTGTTGGCATTGGAGTTCTTTGACCTTTCGCGTTTTCATCACCAAATCACTTAAACATTCGTTCAATAAATTTCGTTTGATTCAACTTCAGTATTTTCTATTTCTGATCAACTTAATTCCTAGAAATTCGTCGGATTCTTCTTAATCCTTCATTTTGTATCTTCGCTGCAATTTAACCTTGACATCATCAGTCATATTCTTATCGTTTTCAGCTATTATAATGTCGTCAACGTAAAGTACGGCTTTAACCAGGCTTTCACCTCTCACCAGAATAAATGGACACGGATCATTGTCATCCGCATTCGCGACAAAGCCCGAATCCTTCATAGTCTCCGCAAATGTCTCATACCAGTTTTGAGGACTGGTTTTTAAACCGTACAGAGATATTAACAAACGCAAATCTTTTTTACACTTATCTTCACGACAATCATCCATCCCGTCGGGTATTTCCATATAAATTTCTTCCTTTACAGGGCTATTGAGAAAAGCAGTCTTGACGTCAAGTTGGTACATAATTAAGTCATGTTTGTTCGGGTAAGCCAAAACAGTTCTAATTAGCGGTAGTCTCGTCACAAGTGCGTAAGTCTCTCTCAGTTCGTAATAAATTTTATCCTGGAAACGCCTAACTACTATTTACGCCTTTTTAAAGTCAGAACCATCCGTGTTAAGTTTAGTTTTCAACGCCCACCGTGAACTCAAAATATTAGGCTTGTTGCCTTTTGTATCTCTAATTGGTCTGTCTACTATTTCATTTATAAAATTCATTTATCCTTAAGGTAGGATTTTAGTGGAATTTTGGCGAAAAAATCGAATTTTTTTTATTACAGAAATGTATTCTATATATATTTTAGAGTAAGAAAAATCAAACCTTAATACGGGAAATAATTTTTTCACCGTGAAATAAATAAATAAATAGAAAAAAATTTAACGAAAAATCGTATTTTTCCGATTTTTTTTTGTTATAGCGCTTAAATGTTTAGGGCACATTTTTTTTACATTTATTGATTATATTATTCGCAAAGTAGTTATTCCAATTTATCTAAAGTAATATTTCAATGTGCTATCGAGTACCATATTTGTAATTTCGTATTGTGGAACGCAAATTCAAATGTGACGCTATTTGCTTGAGCTGAAGTTAGCTGGCTACCGTCCGCATGCCAATGAACACAGCAGTACATAGAGCTGTTGGGATGCACTACAGCTGATTGATAGTGTTCAATATTTTGATTATAAATTAAGTATATAAACTTGTATAAGTAGCAGTCAACACGGTGCTCTTCAAACAACTTTAGGTTTACTTAAAATGTCACCTAAAATGGATAATCCTACTGTTTCCTGTACTCTTTAAGCTTTCGAAAGCTGCTTTATACGAAATTTTAGCTGCTCATTTGTGAAAATGGCATTAAAAACTAAATTATCATTTTCAACCGAAAAATGAGTATTTTTAGAACTTCTCGTTGATCCAGTTGTTCTTTATTTTATTATTATAATTGATGTAAATTAGTAAAATTATAGTCGTTTCTTATTCAAAATCATCTGCTTTTTATGATTCTAAGGTCAACATTAAAAAAAATTATATCCCAAGTTCAAAAATTGAAAGTAAATATTTTTTTAAAATAACAAAAAAAAGTTTATAAGAAAAAAATGGAAACCGCCATGCCACCACGCAGTGGTTTCTGGATTAAAACTGAGAGTTGCATTAGGTTAATTCAAAGTGTAGAAAAGTTTAAATTTTAAACTGCTCTTAAAATAAGAAAATAATTTTCATACATCACCAATCTATACAAATTAAGCTCTAGAAAAATTCCGATATTTATTCCATAAAAATGGTAATAATGTTATTAATTTACATCGATTATAATAATAAAATAAAGAAAAACTGAATCGACGAAAATCCCCCTATAAAAGATCGAAAAAAACGCTGACATAAAATCGGTCAGCAAACACGTGATTTTTCTTTACAAAAATACGTACGCACGCTTTCATACACACGTACATACATCCCTCTATGAAAAACGCTGACATAAGAAAATCGGTCAGCAGTCACGTGATTTTTCTTTACAAAAAATACGTACGTACGCAC
>JAWWMK010000022.1:900077-937328 GCA_035047105.1 Galeopsomyia nigrocyanea | reverse complement strand
TCTCTCTCGCTCTCTCTCTCTCTCTCTCTCTCTCGCTCTCTCTCTCTCTCTCTCTCTCTCTCTCTCTATCTCACTTGATTTATTTTTGAAATCAGTGCGCTAGATATCAGTGTTGCGTTGATTTATTAACTAATTTCTCTCTCTCTCTCTCTCACTAGTCCGGCGACCGAAATGAGCTGAATGAATATTTAATGCATCTGTGTCTATCAGCCAAAATTTTCCCAATACGGTTAATCCATCGCTACATAAGCAATAAGTCATTATCGTGCAAGCTCTCTGGTGTAGCGGATCAAATTTATTCCGAGAGCAGATGTCTTTATTTTGTTGCAAACTTATGTTCTTCAATTATCTAGACATGAATTTCCCCATGTTAATATTTATACAACATAGCGACTCGTGAAATTGAATCTGATTGTATATTCTTGATTGTATATTATATTTATCTCCGTCTATTGCACGTTTCTTGAGGTTAATCATCGGACTCAATGTCTACTTGTTAGGAAAAAGTTTAATGATTTCTTGAAAAAAAAGGGGGGGGGGGAATATTCTCGACACTCTATAAATTCGACATTTCGTTGAACGGTGCAAACAATACATTTCGCCAACTGGCGCTGAGTACAAGCTTGATATTAATGCCGCGCCTGTCTCGCGAGCGAACGAGCAGAGTTTCTTTTTTGCTCTCTTTACTCGCGTTCAGCTACATATAGATAGTCGAAAGTCCAAAAATAGAGCAAGCGAGAGATACAATCGAGTGCAGCATGGAAGAGTAAAAAATATTCTCAGCAGTAGCAGCAGCAGCGGCAGCAGTAGACTGGGGTGACAAAGCGCGAAGAAGAGAGCATGGCAGGGTTCGCCGAATGAACAAGAGACGAGAAGAGAAAAGAAAGAAGCAGCGCGCGATAACACAGCGAAGAAAATCAATCGGGCGGGATGTCCGGGGTGGCGGCCTATAGCAAGTATTAGGAATTGCAAATGAGTCATCAGCCGTGAGGAAAGATTGGGAGGGGATCGCGCGCGCACAACCCCTCTCGCGCACTCTCAGAGAGAGAGAGAGAGAGAGAGAGAGAGAGAGAGAGAGAACGGCTAATTCTAGGCAGTACAGCGCCGCGCGAGTCCCCAAACGATCGGCAGCAGCACCGGCATCGCCAGTAGCCTGCCACTATACGGCGACGTGGCAAATTGGATTTTCCGAAATAGCTGGCCTAGTGCTGCTGCTACTGCTGCTACTGCTGCTGCTGTTGCTGCACGCCGCCGAGCGCTAAGCGGATTGCTGCAATTCACATGATTCCCTCTTTCTTCTTCCTCCTGCTCCTCCGTTTTTTTTTTCTACCTCCAGAGGCTAATATAATGAGAGATGCCGAGCAAAGCTGTGCACGTTCTCTTTGGCCGCGCGATGCTCATTTCATTCGGACTATTATTCCGCGCGGCTGATGTCGATCTCGTGGCGTATGCTCTTCCCCCCCTCGAAAAAAAAAAGAGCAAAAGGTTTATCATTCTCTCGTTGATTCGCCGTCAATATTCTACTTTCCATTTTTTTCTCTGTTTTGAGAACGATTTTGTCATTAGTTGTATACACGACAAGTCAAACACTCGCGGATACTGCAGCGAGATTAAAGTTTAGTCGAGCAAAGTTTCAACTCGATTTCCTCGTTTTCTCACGCCTAAAGCGTGTCGCACTCGCGCGCAAAGGCCAACGCCGCAATAGCGACGTCTTTCTCGCTTTAATTTCCTCGAGTAAACAGCGAGAAAAGCGGCTTGTGATCACTCACTAGCGGAGCAAAGCAAAGCTAAAGCAACTCGCTCCCTCTCTCTCTCTCTTTCTATCTCACTTTCGACTAGCCCGAGCGCGGATTGTCTTGCCAAGGCAAACCAAACGCAACAACTTCTATCTGATGTCGCCTTCGAATTCAAAGTTCTCGATATTTCGGATGCCTCGACTTTTCGTTTGGCTGGCGACTGGTGTAGTTGTAAACTTAGCTTTCTCTAACAACAAACTCGCGTGCACGGGGAAACAATTTGTCGCGTGCTCCATTGTCTTTCTCCGTCGCGCGCGAGCTTGCAGCCTCCAACTCCCTCTCTCCCTCTCTCTCATCGGTCGGGATGCGCGCGAATGCCATTAAAGCCCTGACCCGATTCGATCAAGTTCGGACACTCCCCGCCCCCTCCTCATACCGCCTGCTCGCCCGCGATCAGCTTGCAACCGGCGATCGACGAAACTGGGCCGCGGACTCGTGCATTATAAAACTCACTATATCCTCGACAGCAAGCTCCTGCACTTATTTTTATATCCGTTCGTTACTCCTTTTACGAACAATCTCTGCACAGCTTTTCTTTCATTCTCTCTACCTCGTATTTTCGTGAAATTCGATTGGATTTTCAATCTGCTTGTTCATCTCATTAAAATTTTAATGCAACAACCTTTTGTCGTGATAAACTCTTGACAGAACTCTCGTAAACTACCTTAATGGTAAATATTTGCTTTCAATCGTTTGAACTGCGATCGAGATTCGAGCGAATCGTACACTACAAAAAAAAGTTCTTAAATTTGCTGCACTCTTAAATCAATTGTACTTAAATTAAGAACATTTTTCTTATTTTAAGAAGAAACAATACTTGATTTATGAAACACGTTTCTTATTTTAAGAAAAATTTTCTTAATTTAAGTAAAATTGATTTAAGAGTGCAGCAAATTTAAGAACTTTTTTTTGTAGTGTAAACAGAGTGGAGTCTCTTTCATACCCCTTGTGCCGGCATGAAAAGTCTAGTGGCTAATCGTTGAAAACTCACGGGATGTAGCAAGAATGAAAACAGAAACACAAAGGATAACGAAGAGAGAGAACGAGAGGGAGAGAGAAATAGCGACTGGGAGTTGAAAATAGATGCAAAAGCAGAAGGCGGAAATCGTATTATGGAATTCGTGGCACTTTACGCACCGTAAACGGAGCTGCGTAGTTAGTAGTTAGACGCGTACGCCTCTCTCTCTCTCCCCCTCTGGGCCGTAACAGCATTTTATTTGTCTTTGTTATTTCAGCGAAAATTGAAATGGGTGAAAAAGCAGAAGCAGCTGCTGCTGCTGCTTGTCGCCCTCCAGTGCACAACCAGTCTAAAAATAATTTGCGAGGCGAACTTTTTAGAAAACTCGACCTAATTAACTTGGCCTTGCTGACGCGACAGAAAGAGTAATTAGGGTCTTACGGAAGTTCTGCCGTTCCCGCAATATGCGGCGTGATATTTGTCAACACACGCGGCCAAATGAGTTGATGATCTTTATGATCGAGAACACTGCGACTCCTCTCTTTCAAAATGAGCACTGTGCGAGTTTATTATAACCTATATGTTTCCATTGTCGTCGAGCCTCGTATATATATATAAGCACTTGTGTCCCACTTTATTTAACCATTGTTTTCTCCAATTAAATTATAATCACCGTGTAATTATGAATAATTTCAAGGCTCGCATGTATAATTTAATGCTACGGACGTGAGAAAATGAATGCACGGCCTTATTTCACGAATGTCTGACCAAAGCTATGGTTGATCTACTGAAACGCGTGATCACCCGTTTCGAGTAAATATCGCTGGATCGATCAAGTTCAAACGTAAATGTAACGTATCACAATGAATACTAAAATCGTATACATTTATTAGATTGGCGAATATTACAGCAAAATCACATAAAAGCGTATATCATATCCAATTAGTGCAAAACTATTTACTTCAATTAATTTAGCCGTTTGCCGACAATATACATAGCATAGTACGTTGTATCGCGTCAGAAGCAGAAACAACGTTCTGTGTTGGAAGTTGCGACAGTTACATCCGCTGGTCTGGTCAGCTGTGCGGGTAGGAAATGGAGTATTACTGTGTTAAGCGTAGCCATCGTTTATGACAAATAGAAACTTTGATATTTCCAATTAGCCCGATCGATTCAAAGGGGCTTACCTTTCTATTGTTCCATTATTTAATATATCAGTTCAAAGTGAATCTACGCTAAACTTGAATATCCTATGCATTGAAGCAATAGCCGGGTTGCTTCAAAGGCCGCCCGTGATGTAATTCAATTGATCAAGACAGATTACGTCTTTTGCGCGGCAAAACTAATCGAAGCTAATGGATGCTCAACTGCATAATACCTCATTTACTCTTTATATTTCCATAAATAACGTTACCTTATCGTTCTATTAAAGCCTTTGCAGATTCATTATTTCAATCAATTATTTTTAAATGTTTTCAGAACGTCGACAATATTTAAATTTGATGCATACTTTAATTAACTCAGGAGTTAGTGATTTTTTACAAAATAATTCTTCATGTAAATATTAAAATTGCGACTCATTTTAAGAAAATCAATTTTAGAAATTTGCTACATAATTATTTCAAGATAAGTTCTTCTCAATGTTCAAACTATTTTTTTTTTGGAGTGTCGAAAGAAAACTACACCTGTTTACCGTTGGTATCAGAGGGCTGTGTAATTTAGATTAACTACTTGAAACATTAGTGATTAATGAAGTACTAACTCGCTCTGCCTCTCAGCTTCAGCCTGAATTCGCGCAGTGAACGCTGATTTCGACGCGCGTAAATTTAGCGTAGTGTACGCGTTGCTGTGCCATATTTACTTGTCACTGTATACCTCAAACTATTAGACGACTGATCGGCAAAATTGTGCTGCATGTAAAGCCTAAAAGCATCTGCAAGCTTGTTTATGACACGTTACGTAATCAATTCGTACTTGTGACTATGTAAAGCTGAAAGGCAGTGTACTAGTTGTTGAGAAAGTACTCGAAAAAGCTCTTTGCGCGCAAAAGAAGTTAAAAATGCGACAAGCGGGAGAGAGAGAGAGAGAGAGAGAGAGAGAGAGAGAGAGAGAGAGAGAGATTGGCATTCACAGTCGGTTTCCTCGCGAGCGATAACGCGGGTGGCGCGGCGTCGAAAAACGCGAGAGTTTGATAACAAAAGGCGCCAGCCAACTCTATGCGCATACGAAATGAGGTCAATCACTCAAGCTAGAAGCTTCTCGAGAAAGAGAGGGAGAGAAAGAGAGAGAGTTAAGACGACGAATGAAGAGAAGAGACGAGTGGAGTGTGTACGCGTACAATCAATCCAAGCGTTGAATTGCACACCCCCAAATGACATTTCTCCTCCGTCGGCAAACAGATTGGAGAGATACGCGATCGCGACTGCACGTAGAATTCGACGCCTGGCACTGCTACTATACTTGCACAATCCCGCGAAAACGTCCTCCTCCCTCTTCCTCGACGAAGATGTGGCTTCGCGAATTTCCGCTGTTGCCGTTCTAACGTAAAGCAATTTCTGAACCACCGCCATCGCCGTCGGCGGAAGCTTCGCGCGCGCCACCAGCTACGGAAAATTGCAAATTCGCGAACGCAGGTGACGAAGAAACGCCCACTTGATTCTACGATTGTCGACCAACTTGCATCCCAATCTTCGAGCTGCCACCGAGTTTGAATACAAAGATACCTCTTCTCTCCCTTCTGATTAGTCAAACCACATGTGTCTTGACGTTTCGCTCAGAGACGTGATTGATTGCTCGTCTTCTGGGAGTACGTTATTAATCTTGCGTTATAATTTTTTGCTGGAAACCGACGGACCGAAATCGATGTTCTACACTTTGACATATTCAATTTTCATATTTACTACGGAAATGTGCGCAAATTGTTCAAAAGCAGACTCAATTTCTGCGTACATACCGAGCACTAGTCGAGATGGTTTTGCGCTCAGCGAAGAAATCTTGCGTTTCTAATTAATGGATTAACGTGTTTACATAGTTTACTGGTAATGAAACTTGGGAACTTCAGGTAACCGAGTTGCGCAACTGTGACTTCAACTTTTCCGGCGAGGATCGAATCTAATTTCAAGCGAGTTTTTGCCTTGTCTAATTGGATTATTAATCTCGTCGCTGTTGTAAATTCTACCGAAACGAAGTTATTTCTAACGATCGTTACGATCTGTCCTGTCACTACGTTATACCAATCGAACTGTAATTTATCGCAACATTTTGAAATGAAGCAAAATAACTCGATGATGATTTTTATCGAAGTTTTACTCTCACATATATGTATCCGAAATGAAATCGACATGAGTGAGGAGTAATAAAAGTTTTGTTTTTTTGTTTTACAGCCGCGAGAAGTAGAAGAAAAAAAAGTTGAGAGCTGCTTTATGATAAAAGTTCAAAATTAAAAACAAAAGTAATCTGATGCTGGAAGAAATGGCTCGCGACGTCTGTTATCGCACTCAATGGGGGGCGAACTCTTAGCGCTTTCGTATCATTCAATACAAAAATCCTAAAGAAAAGCTCGAGCCGAGAAGAACGTGTGAAAATATGTGGAGATAATCTTTGAGTGCTGAGAGGATGTAGATAGTACCGAGCGAGCTGAAATGAAAGCGCGCGACTGGCAAAAGAAAGTCAAATAAAATAAAAGCCGTAAAAGAAGAGCAGCGAGAGAGAGAGAGAGAGAGAAAAAGAGAGACGAGAGCTTGCATTGAGGCAATCTCTTGAAATCGGATTTGGCGAGTGGTGCGCACAGATGCGCGCTCGCGATATATATCCGCGCTCGCGCCTGCTGATCGTTTTTGTAGGACGACGAATCCTCCTCCCTCTCTATTTCTCACCAGCGCGCAACAACACGTCAGATTGAGTATAAATCCCACGGCAGACAGAAAAAAAGAGAAAGAACGCGTGGGAACCGACGGCTAAAAGTAGCTCGATTCGAGTTTCCACGAGTTTCGGTCCTGAGCCGAAACAGCTGCGGCGCGCGCTCCGAGTATCGGCAAAAACTCGAGGTACAGTAGCAGTTGCACTTTGACACATCCACGCACACAGGCACACGAACTTTTTCACCCAAAATTCTGTTATAGCACAACAATTGTTTGAAAGAACAAAAAGATGGAAAACTGTCAAAATTTACGACGAATAAAGATGATTACAGTGGCAGGTAGTCGTGTGTCGGCAGGTTGGATTTTCACTGGTCCTCGACGATGTCAAGTCAGAACTTCGTGCCGAAGAGTCGAGAAGAGACGTTGTCGGCTGGTAACATCGGTGGGCGATCGGAAGAGGTCTCGCGAACGCGCACATGCACACGTGACCGCGGCGCCAACAGCCGACCGACCGGGCAGTAGCAGCAGCACTAGGCAGAGAGAGAGAGATGAGAGCAGCCGCAACAGCGGCAGCAGCAGCAGGCGCAGCGGGAAGCTGCAGGAGCGCGGAAGCGCGCGCGCGACAAAAAAACAACACAACTGACTGACTGACTGGCGGAGGAGCGCGGCTCTCTGACTCCGATGCTACTCTGCTGCCGCCGCCGCTGGCTGCTTGCGCGCGCACCGCGGCTGCTCTGCCATCCGCCACCACCACCACCACCACACCCACGGATTAAAAACCGAAATCCCCGCTCTGGCGGCGCGCGCAGACGAGTCTGTGTGAGACTCTGCTGTCGAGGGCCACCTCCTGGACCACGTCGCCGCCGCCGCCGCCGCCGCGAGGAGTTCTCGCGCTCTGCCTCTTCGACCGACTCCCACGCAAGCTCGCGATATTATATCTGCACGAGCTGCAATTTTTACTCTTCTCTACAAAAGCTCCCCCTTATAATCGCCTTCCTCACTTCGAAGCAGACTTATTGTCGATCTTGTTATGCTCAAGTTCTTCTATTACTGGTGACGATCTACTCTGTCGAATTAGGTTCTATCTTTTGATAATCGATTGATGATCATTCTAGTAATTTCAGTGAAATTCGTACGAACATAACCGATTATTACACTCGCGATCTTCAGAGAAAGTTTGCCACGATGGAAGATCAAATCAGTGCTCGACTTTGCCGACAATTACATTTACGAGAGGTCAATCAGTTTTCTTCCCAATCAGAAATTCAATCCAGCTTAAGTTTAGTTTAATTTAAAATTCCGCGCGAGAGAGCGAGATATCGTCACGATTTTGCGTGGGTGTATTCCAATTTAAACGGATTTGGAAGCAGAGCTTTCTCATCCCTTTGATTTTCAATAAAAATTTATGAAACTGCATGATATATGGAGAATGACGAATATAATATAAAAATGTAAAGCTTTCATTGGATTTTCCCGCGACTGTCTCGTGCGCTATGTTACGGTTTTGATTAGTTTTCGTTGAAATTTCATGGAAAACGATATCAATTAAAATAGCAGAAATTAAATAGTATAAGCGTAAACAAATTAACGATTAATAGTCATTTGATTTCGTGAAAATGAATATACGCGATATGAATTGAGGATATTGATAGCTGATGGCAAATAGAAAACTCATAGAGAGAGAGAGAGAGAGAGAGAGAGAGAGAGAGAGAGAGAGAGAGAGAGAGAGAGAACGACGTAGTGTCGCGTCAGAGGCCGATATATAACGTTATAACTTAAATATAATCATTTGCATTTGGTGCACAGCGGAATAGCAGGTACACATCGCGCTGACCAGCGAGCATTAATAATCGAAAGCGATGTCAGAGTAAAATCGAGATCAAACGTATACGCGTGTGTCAAGCAATAACGCGGGCGAGAGCTGCGGCGGCAATATAACGATATTAGGTATATACTTAACGGGCAGAGCAGCAACTCGCTCGAGCCACGTGTGAGTTCTCTGGGGCGTTACCCGATTCAGCTGTCGCCGCCGCCGCTGCTGCTGCTGCTGCTCGCAAAGCACATGCGCGCCATTTCTTTTCCTTTTGCCCTCTCGCTTATACTCACTCTCTCTCTCTCTCTCTCTCTCTCTCTCTCTCTCTCTCTCTCTCTCTCTCTCTCTCCCCTCGACTTTCATTGTACTCTCTTTCGTTTTCTTTGCATCCTCCACCCCTGGCTTCTTCTTCTACTTCTTTTTTTTTGCCCTCGACCACATTGTAACGCCTGCCTTCCACTCTGCTCTCGTATACTTCAACCCCTCGCACTCGGCACCACGCTTTATTCATTTTTGTGTTTACTCGACATACCGATAAAACGTAATTAGCTGGATACGCAAAAAAAATAAATTAATTAATTAATAAAGAAAGAAAAAGAATAAAATTGTCGCACTGTTTCCGGTTTGAAGGCTGCACGTGCTCGCTCAATCATTGAATGTACGCCAGTAAAATCCAAAACTATACGGCAAATAAAACGCTTAGTGGAGCAATTTCAAACGTCAATGCGTTGATACACACAGCAACAGAGCAGGAGGCAAACAGAAATGGACATTCGCAAAACGTCGGTCGAAATATTCAAAATAAATAACAGCGCGACATATATAGCGACTCGTCGATCGTTTGCGCGCGAGCAGTGAGCTTGTTTTCTATAAACTCGCGTTCGAATAAACTATACCTCCGAAAATGAACTATGGCTTATGTAGTATACGCGACGACGTGTATTTCCCTTCTTTTTTTTGTGGCGCGCTCTGTATGCAGGTGGGCCCGCGCCGTGTGCGCGCGTTGAAATATATATCTTGATTTGAGTTCTCCCATATAACTAATTATCCGCAGCGAGTTTGTTATTTTTTTTTTTCGTGCTATAAATCGTGATGCGAGATGACAGCTTAAATTGTAAGTTATGCCTCGGCGGTTTTGCGTGTGTGTACGGTATATACACAAGTTGTTCTGCTTATAACGGGCGGCAATATACCGCGATACGGGCAATTCGACGAATAATGCGGTATCAAGGTGTTCGTGTCGTGGCATTGCCGTATAGTAGTGTATTTGCTCGCGAGAGCTATGAGATAGCGAGTATATTGTTGTGCAAAGCGACATACATGTAGCGCGAGAGCGAAATCTGCATTTGGAGGAGCTTGCGAGCGAGGGGGTCGACGTCTAGTCTACGATGTTATTCTGTTGGGACGCTCATCGAACAATAGGATAGAAACTTAGGGCTGATTTGACTCTGTATTGACATTCTTGCCGGCGAGTTCTGCCATCTGCAAGTTAAAACAGCTTACGCGACAGATTTGCCAAGGGACTCTCTCTCTCTCTCTCTCTCTCTCTCTCTCTCTCTCTCTCTCTCGGCAGACACTGAGTTTCCAGTTCGACGGATCACTGCGCTTTGCTTGCAAACTTAACACCTGTTTACTTCCTATTTGATGACACCCGTTTATATTACAGCGGCTTTAACTGTCTTGCAAATTTACATTGCATAAAGTATTTAAATTTTTAGTAAACTTCGTGCTCGCTCTCGGAATCTATCACAGAAGAGTAATAAAGTGCATTCAAAATTGCGGTAAACAATCTTCCGGTTACTTTGAATTAAATGCCGCGGTGCGAAGCTAGGAATCCTATAAAATGTTAACAAGTTCACCGTTCGTGAATACTTTACAACTTGCAAGCACTGTACAGTGGAGTTTAATGGAACACATTTTACGACGATAAAGACGCTATAAATTACAATGAAGCACGCTTTATTTCCAATTTTTTTTTTCTTTCCACAAATGTAATATTGACTGAACGACGGTAAGGGGGAAAAGGAACAAAGAGATTTGTTTTAGATGGAAGAGGAAAGTGGGACAGAAGGAAAGATTGAAATGAAAACGTCGATTTGTTTTGCGTGAATAAATTCTATCTTGGCATACTTGTAATTAATGTCTTTGTCTAACAGAATTATTTGAGGTATACGTTATCAACTTCAAGAATTATTCATTATTTTTTCTGAATATCGCTTTTCAATAAGTAATTCGAAATTCACCGCCTTGAAAATTGAATGAACATCAATTTTTCAAAAGATTACACGGAAAAAATAGGTCTCTTGTAACAAGAGGACTTTAATATTGAGTAAAATCATTGTGTTACAAAATTATTCCTCTTGTAACGAGAATAAATTCCTCTTACACCAAAAGGAATTCTCTTGTAACAAGAATATTTCCTCTTGTATCAAAAGGATCCTCTTGCTACAAAATGAAATAATTTTGCAGCTATTTTAAGTGGAAAATCTTCTAATAATTAGAGGATTCCTCTTGTACCAAGAGGGGTTTTTTTCCAGTGTATGTGAACTCGAGATCAACGATTAAATTATTATTATCTTTATAAATTTATTGGTGCAAATCACTTCAACTTGCTTTCGAAAGCAAAACTGAAGTACTTTGAATATTTATGGATGACCTGTTTAATTTGAAAAAGAAAAAAAAGCGATATCCGAGTCAAAATGAAAAGCATATACATAATTTATTGCCAAGCTAACTAACAAAAGAAGAGCCCCGCAATATTAATCTTCTCTTCTAGTCAACGCCTGACTATTGTTTTTCTAATGAATGTTACCACTGAGCAGCTTCATCGATATCCGACACCTTGAATAAAAGTGAAATGGAAGAAGCAGCGAGCAGCACGAGAGTGCGATTAATTTGAAATGAAATGACGAGAAACTCGAGTGCAAGATCCTTGACCTCTTTTGCATTGGTCGCGAGCAAGGCCGAGGAACGTCGATGCGTAAATAAATCAAGCTGCATCGACAAATCAACGGTAAACAACGAACAGTAGAGAGAGAGAGAGAGAAAGCCAGTCGACAACTGTGCTCGCGAGCTTATCACATCGTGAAAGCGCGAAAATTAACAGTGGCAGTTAAAGTCCTCCAACTGCACGTGCACGACGTGTACGTGTGTACGTGTGAGCGCTGGCGTTTTCAGCGAAAAACTGTGTGTATAGTGCTGTCGTACTATCGCTGCGCATGCAAGGGACTTTATTGATGCTCCGAGCCGGCAGTCGATCGTAAATCCTTGTGTGTCGCGCGCCGCAAGCGAAGCGGAGCCTCCCACGAGCGACGCCGGCAGCAGCATCCCGCTCTCGGCGCAGCACACACCACGATCGATTCGAGACAGAGACGCCAGCAGTGAGTTGGCCGAATCGTCGTCGACGACGACGACGACGACTTTCGCGATCATAACGATAGAACCAAATAGCCTCGCCGACGCAATCTCGGTTACGAAACCTTTGCTCTTTCGGCCTATATGTGCACGCATTTTGCACTTTTACGCGCGAAATTATTTACTGCGGCTATAAATCTCCCTCTCTCTACAATATTGAAAATATTAACTGTGCGTCTAGAACTGATGCCAAAGGTGAGATATAATCACCCGAAATGCATTCTCACGTATCTTGTTTGTTAGGAAAAGTTTGATTGTCTCGAAAAACCATAACTCTTTAATATGAATCAGTAATTTATGATTTTTGAAACGATGGACAACAGAAAAACGCAGCACAATTTTATTTCGAAGGGGATAGCAATTTTCTATCGTCAAAATAACTTTATTTCGATGAATATAAGTTAGCTTAATAATATTAGTTGAGTAAACAAAAAAAAAATTGTTAACTATCTTTAATTCGAAGATAAAAATCTCAATACATTATTTCACGTACAATTGATATCTAACATTCAAGCTTGAGAATTGAATAAAATAAATTACATTTGAGAAAACATAGTCGCTGCCAAAGAATAAAACCGAATAAAAATGTATGCAAATCTTACTGATCGCATTTTCGTCTTAGCCTCTAATAAAATGTTCAAACGGTTGAAGCTTACTCCGCATTTCCATACTGCACGGCATCGCTTTCCTTTTGGTTAACATCTTGCGCTTGCTGTTGCGTTTGTAGCCAGTCATGAAACATATCGTAGTTATTTTGCCACATTCCACTTTGGCTGTGTGTAGGCTGCAGCTCGCTCTTCAAATCTGCATCATTTTTCACAAATTTTTCGTCATTCGAGGATAAAGTTTTGAATATCGCTTAAATTTACAATAACGCTACCTTCGGAATTCGGCTGTGGCTCCAAATCGTCGTTAAATCTGTCTGGAACATTCGTGGATTTCACAGCTGATTCATCAATAACAAGCGGAGGTTCGGATGAGTTGGCGCTTGCGTTTTCCTTATCGTCTTCAATTTCCCGTGAAAAATTCGGTCTTTTTCTCTTCCTCGAAAGCTGCCGCGAGCTGCTTGCACTTTTATGTCGCACCGCATTTTCTTGCAACGCTTGCTGATACTTTTGCTGATTGAGCGTTTGCCATTTATTGATAAAATCCGGATCCATCGTTGCCTGATAGTATTGATATAATTGTTGCTGCAGCTGTTGTTGTTGCAACATTTGTAGCATCATCTGCTGTTGCTGCTGTGGAACTGTCGGAAAATTACAATTTGAATTGTTGTTATTCGGTTGGAGAAGTTGTTGCGTCTGAATTTGCTGAGATAATGCCGATTGAATGTACGGAAGCATTTGCGGTGGTAGTTGCTGTGGCGAACCAACTGACGAATTGAAAGACATCGGCGAGGGTGAAAACTGTCGTGACGAAGAGAGACTATCGGGTGTTGGCGAGCGCAAATGATTTTGATGTTGCTGCTGCATCTGGTGTAATCGATAGAAATGTGGTGGCTGGTGGACCAGTTGCTGCTCTTGGGAATTACACGGCTGAGGCTGCTGCTGCTGTTTTTGCTTCTGTTTTCTCCTCGGTTTTTTCGTTTGCTCTAGAGTCGAACTTGTATTTGGTTGATTTGCCACCGGGGCCAATTGCTCGTCTGCTTTTCTCTGGAAAAATTGCAACTTTCGCTTCTGAATTTCAGCGGTGTTAACGACTTCGGGTCGATTGATTTGCCATTCGGTGTGAAAAGTGGCGTAGAGCGGGCCGGTTATCGGCAGTTTTTCACGACGCTGACGCCATTGGTGTGCCAGTACGGAATTAATGCTTTCCGTTTGCATATTGGCTTGCTGCTGCTGCTGTTGCGGCTGCACATTTGGATTATACTCTGCCTGTAATAATCAATTATAGCGGTGAGAGACTCATTTGTTGAGCTTGCGGATTATCAAGTGTACTTACCGAGTATGAACCGCACAATTCGTAATTGGCAAAAGTCGAGTCAGAATTTTCAGATTCCGCGCAAACTGGATTGATAGACGACGAAGTTGGATTGGAGCGATAAACAGGTGTGACTGTAGTGGAGTATTTGTTGAGTCGTTTGAACTGCTCTTGCATTGACGTCATTTCTTCTTGCCCCTGCTGACGGCGTTTTTGACAGTAGTCCTTTGAGTACATCGGTACTTTTGGAAGTTCCATTATCGCTGCTTCATTTTCGAATGAGGCTACATCTTGCTGTCCTTCTTGTTCAAACGTTACGTCCGATCCGATGCTGTGCTCATTAGTCGGACTAGTTTGCTGTCGCTGCAGATCAGGGTGTAACGTGTAATAGTCGTCGAGGACAGATGATTGTAATTTGTCATTGTTGTTGTTGTTGTTGTTCGAAGAAAGCACTTCTGTGTACTGTTGGCTGCCCTGAAAATCGTCACAATTGTACCCGTCGAGGTAGGTGTTGATTTTACTGGCGTTCTCGGCTAATTCCATGCTACTTGATTCGTTTGTAGTTGTTGGAGTATTTTCTCGACTACTTTGATATTCAGTATTTTCGTCATTCATTTTCAAATTAACGCTATTCTATTCGACTTCTATTTAGTTCTATTCTAAATGTAGATATTCGGTACACTAATTGTCGTTATGTAATTCGAGTAACTATCACTCTCTTTCGTTCACTTTGAAAACGATCGGTCCGTAAAAGTAGCCTACTAGTTTCTGAAAAATAGCAAAGAAAGAATTGTGTATTTGCTCGGTATATATTTTCCAGAATGTTTATTCAGAACGTAAGTTTGTCCTTCGTAATGAAAACTCTTAAAAATTATCAACTTTACCTGCTCATGTTAGTATACAACGACATGTTAAATTATTGTTGTTATGACGCTAGCCGAATACCACGCGCGATAGTAACTGAGCTAGATCGAAGTTAGCTTTGAAAAGTGAACACATTTGCCGCACGTGTTCCCTCTACTATATATACACGTATCTCAAGTACCGGATATTGGATCTATACAAATTCGCATTCAACGCTTTTTTGAAATTAATAGTAGTTTGGTTGTATTGCTGAAAAAGAAAAAAAAAAATTTACTCTTAGAACATGAAAATTAGAATAACAACGTTTTATGATGTGCTTATGTATGAAAATAACTGTGAATATTCAATATTTTAAACTTTTAAACATCAACACTTTAGCAGCAAATTGAAAATGGATTTTATCGATGTCTAAAATCTTTTTTTAGAAAAATTAATAATTTGTAACTTACATATTATCATTGCTTCTATATGGCCTTTAATTAACACAATTAATTTTCACAATACTTACAATACAAAATCAATATTTACGAAATTTCAAATTGCCATTCGATAGATCGAGAATCGTAAAGTTTCGAGGAGATTCCAAAAGAGGGAGGTAGTAATTAAGCTAGTGAGAAAATTTGTCCTCGCGCGAAAAACTTTTGTACTTGATGGGCGTATAACCTCAAAATTAGCATAGGCAAACAACGCGTTCATAATAATAACAAAGTGACGCGGGAGTTATCATATACCTTATCACAAATGTATATTTCGTGAAAATTAAACGTCGTTTGAAAATTTCTTTACATGGTCGAGCGTAAAACGTAGGCTTTTACCGTGCGCCATGGGTGATATTCGAGCCGGCATTGAAGATCTGAAACTCGACGGTACACTTTTCGCAAAAGTCAAATACTATGTCAGCGGTGAAGGCGATCCAAAGGTTTATAATATAATATATTATTATTTTATATTTTTTTGTCTTTTATTTCCCATTAAAATTCATTTTTTTCATATCGGTAATTTAGTAAGTTAAAGTGTTCTTTTTGAAAGACAAGTTAGTAGTGTTTTCATTATGAAATGTATTGAGGAACTTTATGAAAATTATATATACACAAATATGAATGTTTTAACAAATAAATATTGTTTTAGATCCTCAACTTTCTACAAGATGGAGGAGCAGAGCGATCAAATTATTTCAGCGATTATGTTACTCATCTCATTGCAGGAAACGAAGCACTGGAAAATGATATTTCCGTAGCAAAAGATCTTTATGAAGTACCAGCAGTTACTCAAGATTGGATAATATATTCTGTAAAATGCAAGAAACTGCTTCCGTATCCTTTTATTCACAAGTATGAACAAATAGTTTAGCATTGAATCAATTAATTTTCTTAATTTGACAAATTTTACTTCACTTATTTATTTTCTATGTATTTTTTAAATTCCAAATTGTACTTTATTCACAGCAAAGAATTATTTAATGACCACTCGTTAAGTTTAAAATCATATCAAAAATTATTGGTCATACGAGCACATCCCCAAAAATCAAACACAATGAAAGATTTCATTGTGTTTAATTTTTGGGATGTGCTTGTATGACCAATAATTTTTGATATGATTTCACAGCAAAGAATCACCAGTTTGAAATAGTTTTCTTTAACACAATTATTTACTAGAACACACTATTTTTCTCCAGAAGAAAATCAGTTGTTTTCCAATGTAAAAGCATGCATTTCCCAAGTAAGTCGAGCTGATAGCAAAGCTTTATGGGCAATGATAACTTTACAAGGAGGCAAGTGCCAATTACGCTTAGACAGCGCTTGTACTCACCTTATAGTTACTAAAGCTAGTGGAACCAAATATGAAACAGCTTCAAGGCATCAGATGCGCATTATAACTCCTGACTGGATTATAGAATGCATAAAAAAAGGAAATATTGTGGATGAATCAGAATTTCATCCAAAATTGTTAGCCTACCCATCGCCCAATAGTTCAACAGCTCTGATTACAGGATTTATGGATGAAAATACTGAGAATAGCAATTCCCAAGAAAAACAGGATCGTACAAAAGCCATGCTGGAGCAATTGAAACAAAGAATGCCATGGAACCAATCAAAGCCCCAACCAATAACATCTCCATCTGTGTCGCAAAGTCAAAATGTAGCATCTACTTCAGCTGCATTTCTTCCTACGAACACTCAAAGCATGTCCCATGTTAACGTTTCGGAGCAAAGTTTACAGCAGCAACCACAACAGCAATCATTAATGCAGCTAACCCAGCAAAATCAAATACCACAGCAAGCACAGTCACAGCAACAAAGCCAACAACAACAACAGCAACTTCACGCTCAGCAACAGGTACAGCAACATCAGCTTCAAACCCAGCAGCAGATACAGCAACAACAGCAGCTTCAAACACAGCAACAGCAACAACAGCAGCTCCAAACACAGCAGCAAATGCAGCAACAGCAGCTGCAAACGCAGCCATTGGTACAGAAACACGTGCCACCGCAGCTTCAAACACAGCAGCAAATGCAGCAACAACAGCAACTTCAGACACAGCAATCGGCACAGCAACAGCAGCTCCAAATTCAACAACAACAGGTACAACAGCAACCTCAGGCACAACAACAAGCACAGCTGCAGCAGCAACAACCGATCCAAACACAGCAGCAGCAATTACAGCAACTTCAAATGCAGCAACAGCAGGTCCCAATGCAGCAGCAACAGCAGCAGATTCCAACGCAGCAGCAACCATTGCAACCTTTGTCACAGCAACAGCCTTTGCAACAACAGTCCCTACAGCAACAACAATTGCAGCAGCAGCAAACCCAACCACAACATTTCCAATGGCCATCTGCTTCAACAAGTGCAGCTGCTTCACCGACTACATCTATGCCATCTACACCAAATACCATACAGCAGAGTGGATGGAATTCACCAGGAAATCAAACTCCAAACATATTACCTATGAAATCCCCTTCACAGCAACAAGAAATTCCAACATCTCAGACAATGAATTCCCAAAACTTGCATCAATCTCAACAGTTGCTAAATCAACAACAAGAGTTACTGCAGATGTCACAGCAATCGCAATTAAATCAACAAGCCATTGGTCCACAAGGAATAGTTCCTCAACAACAGCAACAGATGAACACACAATTGTTGCAGCATCAAATATCGTCGCAGCAACTTAATACTACACAGCAAATAAGTAATCAGCAGCAATTGACCACGCAAGCTCAATTGAACACACAACCACAGCTGTCTTCCCAACAATTAGTGCCTCAACAACCAATGGTTCAGCAGCAACAGCAGCAGCAGCAGCTGATCACGCAACAGCCGATGATTTCCCAACCACAAATGATATCTCAACAGCAAATGCAACCCCAACAAATTTTGTCTCAACAACCAATGGTATCACAGCAACAAATGGTCCCACAGCAGCAAATGGTTCCACAACAGCAAATGACTACTCAGCAACAAATATTACAGCAACACATTGGACAACAGCAACAAATTGTCCAGCAGCAAATAATACCTCAACAACCAATGACACCGCAACAACAATTAGGGCCACAGCAACAAATGATGCCCCAACAGTTGTCCTCGCAGCAACAGCTTGTATTACAGCAGAAGCAGCAGCTGTTGTCGCAGCAAGTAAACTTGAACCAGCAATCACCACAACAATTAGGTATGCAACAGCAGCAGAGCCCAGTTCAAAAACAACAGCCGCAGTTAACGCCAGAGCAAATGCTCTTGATACAAAAGCAACAACAAATTCAACAAATTTCTCAGCAGTTACAACAGTCAGCACCTCAAAGTTCTCAACAATTTGTTATTCGCGAAGGCCAACTACAACAGTCACCTACGCAATTAATAAATCCAAATCAGCAAGCTTTTATGGTTCAAAGAGGACCGCAATGGCAGCAACAGCAACAATATCAAATGCAATTGAGACAGCAGCAACAGCAGCAGCAACAGCAGTTAGTTGGACAACCAAGGCCCGGTGTTCAATGGGCCCAGCAACCTCCTCAAGCACCTAGGCATTTAATTCAATTAGATGAACAGACTCATCAACAATTACAACAGTTGGACCCTCAGCAACGAGCGCAATTCATACAGAAGATTCAAAAACAGAAAATTCTATTTCAGCGTCATATTCAACGTCAGGCACAGCAGCCAGGAGTGCCAGGACCACAAATTCTCATACGAAATCCTGGAAAACCTGGTCAACCTGGAGGTATCCAATGGGTTTCGCAACCTAGACCTCAGTTGATAAATCCTCAAGTAATTGCAATACGTTTATTTTTATAAATATAATTTTTTGCTATAATATCACTCATTAAAACATTATGTTTTATAAATGTGAAACGTAAATTTGACGTTTTACAACTTAATTTTCAAAAACTACACGATTTTTTTATTTTGTAATAGTTATTTATTAGTATTGTTTATTATACCATGCCGAGATACTCGTAAAAGAGGATGTTTATTTATAAATACATGAATTTTTCAGGTGGCAGGTGCAGTAGCTCAGAAGCCTGCTCAGATGCACCAAATTGTCCAGCCTCCTGCTTTAGCACCTATAAATTCTGGCCCCCAAGTGGTTGTTCAAGCTGGACAAGCGGTACAAAGTCCAACAGTCGTTCAAACTCAGCAGTTCCAGCAAGGGCAGCCATTAACTCAACAACAAATTGCACAGCTGCAATTACAAAAGCAACAAATGGCACGTATGCAGTTGCAGCAAATGCAACAACAGCAGCAACAACAGCAACAGCAGCAACAACAACAACAACAACAGCAGCAGCAGCAACCACAACTTATCCAGCAAGATCCATCACTAACAGCAATACCTGGTAACCCGCAGATACCAGCAGATCAGCAGTTAGTCGTGAACGCCAAAACGAAAACAGCACTGGCAAATATGTTGACGAATAGATTACAAAGTGGAACTACGGAAGGAAGTGCTGCTAGTCAATTGCGACTGATGACTGCTCAACATAGGCCTCCTCCACCGCCATCGCAAGATCCGCAACTTTTAGCTGCATATCAAAGAAGGACGCTGGGAAATATTACGAATGGGGCATCTCCAGGAGGACCGGTCAAATTACAATGTCCACCAAATGCAGTACCACAACCAAAGGCTCAATTTTATGGGCACAATCCTAACTTAAAACGTCAGTATAGTATTATTTAATCGGTTTTACTTTGCAAATTGATATTTCTATTCCAAATTTATCTAACTAATCAAATTTCCGATAGTGCCTCCCGACTTATTCTTACTTGGCTGTATTTTCGTGATCGTGGAACACGACGTGCGCAGCCCCGAGGAAGTAGCGATATGGAAACAAGTGATTGAGAAACACGGAGGTGAAATAGAAGCTCAGTATTGCCCGAGAGCGACACATGTCTTGGCAATCACGCAAAAGCATCCAACTGTAGTGCAGGCACTGCGAGAAAACAAGCGTTGCGTGAGCGCCTACTGGCTGTCTGATGTAGTTAACAAGCAACAAGTACTTCCACCATGGCATGCTCTTCATTTTCCTACGCCTTTTAGTTTGGCTGATCAACCCTGCGGTAAGCATATTATATCGATCTCTGGATTCGAAGGGGAAGAGCGCGCGAAAGTGAAATTTATGCTGGAGGCTATTGGCGCCAAGTTCACAAAGTACTTTTCTCGGCACAATACGCTACTTGTTTGCAGGAGGTATGATGCGATTTCGTCTTTACTTGAAAGTCAACTTATTAATAAAAAAACGTTGAATAATCAATAATATTTTTGTAATATTTTCTGTCTATTTCAGACCTGATGGGCCAAAATATAAAAGAGCGCGTGAATGGTTAATAAGTGTGGTTAATGCCCAGTGGCTAACCGATTTACTATGCGGTCAGATGACCGCTCTTCATCAGATTGATGCACCAAAGTATCAGCAATTCAGTTTGGGAAATCCATTTAGATTAGATTATTCGCTTGTTCCTCATCTAATGGGTAATTAGAAGTGATTTTACTGTTCTATATTGCATGTACTGTTTGAGCTTGTTTACTTATCTATGTTATATATTCTTCCAGCTGCGTGGAAAATGCCAATAAATGTTACGCAAGAATCTTATGACAAGGTAAAACAAGTTAGTCAAGGACCAAATGCCGTGAGAAAATATAAGAAGCCGAAATTAGATAGTCCAATGTTGAACAAAGATCCACATTTGCTGGGCCTCGATGAACCGATTGTGATAAGCAATCCCAATCCTCCTACTCCAGATAAACAACCTAGAATTCTATTTTCTGGTATTAATCCTAAAAAGCATGCCAAGGTGAATATAAATAATTGAAATTCAATTCTGATAAATTTTCTTGAATAAGTGAAAATTAATTTTTATGACTGCATTTATAGCGTATACGAGAGTTGGGAGGTGCACTTGCTGCAAGCTGGAGAGATGCTACGCATTTAATTATGAATGCTCCATTGAGAACGGTAAAGTTTATATGCTGCCTGTCTAGATGTAAATATATCGTAAGTCTTCAGTGGCTGCTTGACTGCTCAACAAATAATACATTTGTCGACGAAACTTCATACATATTAAGTGATCCTGAGTTTCAAAAGAATTTTAACTGCAATATCGAAAAAGCATTGGCTAGTCCTAACAGAGAGAGTTTACTCAAGGTAGATAATACTCCCATCGTTAAGATTTAAATAGTAATATTATTTTTTTATAATTTATTAACAAATTAATTTGTGCTCGACAGGGTAAAACATTTTATGTGACACCTAGTGTAATACCGTCTCCATCGGCTATGGCTGAAATTATAGAAAGTGCTGGTGGTACAGCAGAAAAAACGAGAAGATCGCTTGCGCAAATTCAAGAAATGAATAACGGAAAATTAGACTATATAATTATTACGATAGAGAGTGATTTGCATCTACTTAATGATGTCCTTCGAGCAGAAATCAGTAAGCATTTTTTTCTTTCGAAAATTGTATTGAATCCAAGTCGTTTCTGTGATGATAAAAAATAATTTTGAAATGCCTCAATGATTTTTCAAGGCAAGACTCATCAAGGCACTGTTTACTCATCTAGTTTAAGTCTGAGAAACCTATCAGTAGTTCTTGAAGCTTTGTTGGATGCTATAATTTGTGATTAATTTAGCTCAATTTTTATTGCAGGTGTCTTCAGTGCGGAAATCGTTTTAGGAGCAATTGCAAAGCAAAGCTTCCACCACGATGCGCCTCAAACTTCGTAGGATGTATGTGTTTTTTAAGAGTAAAAACTTATATATTTTATATTTAGTCGTGATATAGAAATTATATGAAAAAAATATGGATATAAAGTCAAATTAATTTAGATATATTGCATTAATGGGACAATAAAACAAATCTAGTTTTAAAATCGTTGTTTTAATTTATTGCATAATATCATGTTTAAAATGTGTCTTATTAGAGAAAGTTTTGCACAGAAGAACAAGCAAAGTATATATTGGTAGTAAACCGCAAAATGTTTGTGAAAATTGTACAAGACTTCGGAAAATTAAAAATTGATAAATTAAATACTTTTTTCAAATACTTCTAATCTACTACATTACGTTTGGTAAAAGTTAATTGTACGAAAAATATTGATTTCTTACCTATTTCGTTGAATCACTTCATAAATCGCTTGAAATTCACGTAGAGTATAAATGAAATTTGTGATATGGCTACTTTTGATTAGATATATATACAGTGTAAATACATCGATTATAATATATTGCATTTTTGGAGCTAGCGCAATTAATTCAACTTGTATGTACAGCAAATATAATATGCGCGGGTATGGTAAGTAACTTTTAACATATGAGGAAGCCATTTCAAATATAACATTGTAGATACAATAGTATCTTTAATGATACTTAACAGCAATAAAGGTAGTCTATACAATTTCACGTCGTATCCACGGTAGATATTTAGCGATGTCAATGAACACTACGTAATCTTCAGAATCACAGAAGTATGATTTGAAATCCGCCAACGTCGAAGAAATCATCCCTCTCAAATGATAGCGTTGATAATGAGCGTGAAACATGACCAATCCGCTACCATTACTAAGAAGACAAGAGTCAATTCCATCTTGTTTACCAGCACAGAAGGTCCGGCTTGAAATAATTTTTCTAAATCTATCATTGCTTTCCAGGCATTGTCTCTAAAATTGATCTTTTTCATTAAAAATGTTAAAATATTTGATAGTTAAACTAGCTTTGTTACAGACACAGTATTATAAATGCTCAATAGTACAGTTTACCTGTGCGACTACGGGCATTTCTAATTTTCTAGGCTCAAATAAATCGTGCTTATTGTTGACGCTACTTTCCCATCCAATAAGGTTACCAGATTTGCCAATTATGTCATCCAGATCAGGTTTTCCCATCCACAAGCATATGGGACGTATGTTTCGAGTGATAATGACAGGCTTTGCTAATTTAACAATTGCTAAGTCGTGATCAGAGCTTGCGAGATTTCTGAAGTTCGGATGTATAATATACTCAGCTACTCCGACGTTTATAGATCCGGGCTCTTTCCAGTTCCATAAATCAGAGCGACCCAACGATACTTGCATCATATCTGGAGAAATGTTATTTTCGCCTTCCTTTAGACAGCGTGCAGCTTAAAAATTATTTTGTAAAAGTCAATGTCAATTAATCGAATCACACAATGAGAACTATTAACAACAAAAATTTTTTTTTAATGTAGGATTGGTAAATAAGCAATGCTTACTCGTTAAAACGTGCTGTCTTGAAACGAGATTGCCCGAGCATTGAAAGTCCAACTCGTTTTTTAGAACGAAAATTGACGCGAGCCAGGGCCAAATAATAGGTGAAGTTGACTCAGCACTCGAAATCAACGGATTCGATTCGCTTATCAAGCCACACGAGGAGTCGGCTGGTTTGTATTTAACTGGACGAACTAAAGAGAAATCATTAGGCGCTACTGTTGTTTCTCTTTCAATTGGATTTGTTGTCGTTGTGCGCTTTTCCGTAGTGGCGTCAATAGTCGAGGGAGTTGTCGAAGCAAGAGTTGTATGATTGGTGATAATGTTTAGCAACTGGTCTGTGAGAGGTATAACTACTCTGGCTGGATAAAGTACATGCTCCAACATGATATTTGTAACGATAGCTCCTATTGCTGTGGAATAACAACAAAATATGATGCAGCTGAACATACAACGACGAAATCGAATTTAAAGCAAGTTTTAAGCACAATGTTCGAATTATTTTTGTACGATCAGTCCTTTCTTTTTCTCTTCAACTCTTAGAATTGTAAGGCATTGTAATATTTAACACTATGTGAGGACTAATGGTTGTTTCAAACCTTTTTGAAAACTGTTGTTGAAAGAAGTTATAGTTTCGATTGCAATAAGAACGAATGAAATATTGGAAAATGCAATATTTACCTGGTGGTCCCGTGCAGTATTGGTAAGAATTGAGAGCAATACTCATAACCACTGGAATTGGATGTCGAACAGGGAAATATATGCGATAATATAAAGAGGCGCCATGCAAAATTGATCTGACTGATTCTTCTTTTGATTTTGCCAATTCTATTCGACCAACATATTTCTGTGAAATTAAATATTAGTTGCATGACTGCAGATATTTGAAAGTAATATTTGAAAAAATCAACAAAATTAATAAAAATACGTCGGACTCACTGTAGGTAATACTGTAGCTACACTCAAGATAATCCGAAGATGCAAGGGCACCCCCTGCGGAGGATGGGGAATTTCCACGATGCCCATAATTTCAAAAGTGGTTTCATTACGAAAGTACCGAAAATATTCTGGACATTGACACTCGACGATGGGAATGAGTTCATATATCGTTAAAAATATTCCAATTCCATAAAATACATAATGCATTTTTTCCGTCACATTTACTGGAATCGAACATATTTTAAATGAGTAACGGATTTAAAAAGAAGTTGCCCTGGCTTATTATAACAAAGATATATATTTCTCACCAGCTCTGCTATCCTTAATAACTTAATGGCTTTTTGCTACGATTAACACTGTCGGCTATTTACGTCGGAAAATGAATTCGTCTCGGAATTTCGGTTTAAATTGATACTTGTAATCGTAAAAACAGTAATGTGGACATCCTTTATGAGGGAACTAAAAATAGTAGATAATTTAGAATGTATACGTCTTATTTTTCTTCGTAAACGTATAAAAAGTATCAAATTCATTCAAAAGTCTATTAAAATGATTTTTAAAAATGATTGTTTAGTTTTTGATTTCATTGACAGCACGGATGAGACATTAATCGTGTATAGCTAAGCAATTTTTACGTTCATTCATTCATAAATACATTGATTCACTTACCGACGACAGCTGCTTTCTTTTACTCATTCGCTTGAAAGATTTTCTTTTTTTGTCACACCCTGCTGTGAAGCACTTTTTATGTTTAGGACGTTTTTTCTGTGAATCTGGCCAACGTATGATATATTAACTTTTTGTATCACTATTCATGATAAAGTTGTACAATAATTATCAAATGTATCATTTGTATTAAACAACTGTTTTTTCAATGACATTAAAATACACATGATATCGTTCTTACATTACAGTGCCAAGTTCATGAATGAAATATGCGGTGCAAACTACTTAGTATGCAATGGCTTTCTGAGAAGTTTGTTTTATTATTTCTAAAATACGCGACGTCAGTATCATAATTGCATGATCAGCAAGTTAAAGCATAAAAAAGCGAACGACCTCGTTCGAAATCGACCAACGTAGAATAATGTTCAATAGATTGTGTTTTGTTCTTATTTAACAATTTACCACTGAAAGAGAACCACCTTTGTTAAGTAAATAACAAAATTAGGATTTCTTTATGTGGTCCAATTTGGTCATTACAGGAATGATTTTGTACGGAATTTTATGGATGCAAAAAAAAAATCTTCTCCGTTATAAAATATACATTCATTAATTAAATAAACTAAGTAAACAACATGATATGCAATAATTGTAACTGAATAACAAATTCTCGTATTTGCTTGCATAAAATAGTAAATAATAATTACCTGTACATCAGCTGTTATAAAATATATGTACATACCACTGTGTATAAAAATATATTACAATTTGAATGCAAGTCGTCCTTTAATACTTATCAAAAATAAAACTAAAAGTGTAAAAAAAACTACGAAATCATGAGTAGATTCATAAACTCCAACTATCAATATTCAAATACAATAATCTTAAAACGATTAATCTTTTTCATTGCTATATATGTTTCGATGCATGAAACTTTAATATAAGACAGCAAAAATAACAATGCTCCAAAAAACAGCGTTGCTCCAAAATCGAATACCGCGCCGCGCTCTCTGTACCTTGCACATGCGCAGATTGAGAGCGCGAGAAGCAAGAGAAAAACTCCGCACTCCGCAAGGAAAAGCGATTTTCTCCAACAACAAACGGACATAACCCTGGTAATTCGTCCGGTAAGTTTCATAAAAAAACAATTAAATCAATAAAAATATCACGATAAAAAGCAACTATTAGTGTTTTTTCGGTCTATAGATTATTCGTGCTCATTAGTTTTGGAAAAACTAACTGATTGCACGAAAATGGCGGAAAAAATGGATATGAGCAATCCGGCCGACGAGGAAGAGCAGGAAAGGAAGCTGCTCGAAGAGTCGTCTAACGATGAGGATATGGGTTCTGGTGGAAAAATTGATGATGAGGTCACTTTTGAAAGTGAATCTGGAGATGAGGCGAAGGGTGCCGCAGGTAACGACGATGAAGACAGCAGTGAGGATGACGCTGACGAGGATGCTCAAGATGAAGCTATAGCAGCTGATATTAAACATCTCGAATCCGTTCTGGCTCAAAATCCTTACGATTACGAAGCTCATGTCCAGCTTATTAGTACTCTTCATAAAATGGGAGAATTGGATCGGCTAAGAATTGCCCGAGAGAATATGAGCTCCAAATATCCCCTCTCACCCGAAATTTGGCTTTCATGGCTGAAAGATGAAATGAAGGTTGCGGTGACACTAGAGCAGAAGATCGCTGTTACAGAGCTGTGTGAAAGGGCAACTCAAGACTACTTGTGTAAGTACCTCATATGAAAATTATCAATGTAACATTGATTATAATTTACATTTTTTTTCTGAACACATGCAATAATAACTGACTACGAAAATTTCTGATTACAGCTGTTGAAATATGGTTGGAATACTTACAATTCAGCATGGGATTAGGTACTGAAAAGGAAATGATTGAGAAAATCAGAAATCTTTTTGAGCGAGCTCTAACTGCAGCTGGACTGCATGTTATGAAAGGATCTTTGATTTGGGATGTCTTCAGGGAGTTTGAAAATATTAGAGTGTTATTGGTAAGAACATTTTTCTTTATCCATTGCATTTGTACAAGCTGCTAACATTAAATTTTTCAACCATTTTAGATGGAGCCAGATGACTGTGAACTTAAAGATCAAGTAAACCGCACAGGTAAACTATATCGCCGCCAATTGGCTTGCCCACTTATTGGGATGGAGAAAACTTTTGAAGAGTACGAGATGTGGCGTAGTACTGAAGGCTCTGAATGTACCGAAGATGAAAATATTATTAAGAATGTGTACAAAAAAGCTCTGGAACAATTAGCTATACGTAAACCTTTTGAAGAGAAAATCGAAATTTGTAATAATAAAAATGAACAACTTGATGCTTACAAGGCTTATTTGATCAAAGAAAAGCAAATTGGTGATCCAGGACGTGTCACTGTACTTTATGAACGTGCCATAGCAGATATAAGTTTGGAGCCAACTTTGTGGATTGATTATACAGATTATGTTCGAAATAACATAAAAATAGATGAAATTACAGAAAAGCTATACAGTAGAGCGGTAAGAAATGTTCCCTGGTCAGTGCAAATCTGGCAAAACTGGATTCGTTTCTACGAAAAGAATGGAAAATCATTGTCTGAAGTGCAAAAGTTAGTTGAAAGTGCACTTGAAGTTGGATTTTCTACTGCAGAAGAATATAAAAGCCTTTGGCTCACATATCTTGAGTACTTGCGTCGTAGAATAGATGAAGGTTCAAAGGAAAAAGAAAAACAATTGGAAATTTTGAGAAGTGCATTCAACAGAGCATGTGATCATTTAGCAACTTTTGGTTTTGAGGGAGATCGCAATTGTGATGTTCTTCAATTTTGGGCCAGAACTGAAGCTATTTATGCAAATGATATGGAAAAGGCTAGATCATTGTGGGCTGATATTATGTCCCAGGGTCTTTCAGATTTTGCAGCTAGTTGGTTAGAATACATCTCATTAGAAAGGTAATTTTTCAGAATTTTGACTGTATAGTATTTTTAACAAATAAATAAATGAATACAAATATGATTTATATTTCAGATGTCTTGGAGATACAAAACATCTAAGAAAACTTTTCCAAAAAGCACTATCATCGGTAAAAGATTGGCCAGAGAGCATAGCTAATGCTTGGATAAATTTTGAGCGTGATGAAGGAACATTGGAGCAAATGGAACAGTGTGAGTCAAAAACAAAAGAAAAACTTCAAAAAGTTGCAGAAGAGAGGAAAAAAGCACAACATGGAAACGTCCAAGAGAACGTTTTCTCGAGCAAAAAAACAGCTAATAAAAGAAAAGTTGATGAAGGTAGATCGAAGAATCTAGAAGCTAAAAGCAAAGTAGCAAAGGTGGAGCAACCTAAATCAACACAAAAAACAGGTTCCAGTACAAATAATGCTGAACCATCCAAAAAAGTTTCAAGTAATACAGCAAAATCGAAAGTAGCACCTCCTCCAGGTTACCAAGAGGACAATGATGAAAAAATGGAAGAAGAATCACATAACTTACCGGATGTAGACGACAAAATCACAATATTCGTCAGTAATTTAGATTACGATACCACAGAAGAGGAAGTTAGAGAAGCTCTAGCATCAGTTGGTTCTATTACATTGTTTAAAATGATAAAAGATTTTAAAGGACGCAGCAAAGGATTTTGTTATGTTCAATTGAGTAGTCCAGTAAGTTGATTATTTATACAAATCTTCATAAAAATTAGAGGACTAATTAGTAATTGCTAAATCAACCATTCACAGGAAGCAGTTGAAACAGCACTCACTTTGGACAGAACGCGCGTAAAAAATAGGCCAATGTTTATTTCACGATGTGACCCAAACAAAACATCGAGGAAGCCAATTTTCAAGTATAAGACTGAATTGGAAAAAAATAAATTATTTATCAAAGGTAATTTTTCGTGTTTTTGTTATAAAATTATAGACTAATGAGTACTGATGATGATCTTCATTACTTATGGAATATTTTTTTATAGGACTTTCTCCAAATACGACAAAGGAAAAGTTAGAAGAAGTTTTCAAGGTTTATGGTAATCTTAAGGATGTACGAATTGTAACTTACCGCAATGGGCATTCAAAGGGCTTGGCATACATCGACTTTGAAGATGAACAAAGTGCGGCCAAAGCTTTGATCGAAACTGATGGAAAAACTATAGACAACAAAGAAATCAGTGTAGCCATAAGTCAGCCTCCGCGCCGAAATAGAACCACCAGCGAGGAGGAATCGCATTTGACAAAATCTCTTGGCGGTACTACAACCAGTAGATCAACTTTTGGAAATCCTAAAACTGTTTTATCATTAATACCTCGAACAGTTTTGAAGAACACTAACACGAAAATCGAGGGTGCATCTGGAAATGGAGTTGCACAACCATTGAGCAATGCCGATTTCCGAAATATGCTTCTCAACAAAAAATAAAACAACAGTATATTTACAAGTTTTATACAAGTATCGGTATGTTAAGTAGAATAACTTAAAATCTCAAAAGATAACTAAACATTAAGTTAAGGATTCGAATAGAACTTGTAATTATCATTTTTTTTATAAAACTTTTTCCAATTTTATTTATTTTTGGAAGCGTGAGTTGATATTGTTACAACTAATTTTGATTCAGTTACACCCTTTATTCTTTTTAAGATTTTAAGATGATCTTAAACGAAATAAAAATTTTGTATAAGAAATACTATTCTCTAATAGTGTTTGTATGTATGTACATATAAAGCGATGTTCACCGTACTAAAAAAAAAGTAACGCAGAGCTACAATCTAATTGCGTGAATAATATACAATATATGCATGAAATAAAGCCACTTTTTCTAAAAAATAAATACGTATTTATATTAAATTCAGTCGTATATATATACACGTACAGAGATACAGTACGATATACTTGTACGTTGAATAACTAAGATTTTTAAAAAATGCACAATTATTCGCCGCCCACACAAAATGCAACAGTAGATTCGAACGCAAAATGGTTTTTACAGCCAGACTTTTGCTGAAACTTGATAGTCCAAATGATATAGCTTGTTCGTCGAGCGTCAGTTCGTATCTGGACAGTACTAGGACTTGATAGTTAAAAAAAAGGTATAAAAATAAATATAGGATGAGGCCCTTTAGATTTGCATTTGATTGGGCGAGTTGAATTTCTTGAGCCTCGGCGGAGCTACAGGAGGCGGTTGCTCGGAGCTTATAATTCTCGTCGCCATGAGCCATTTCTTGGCTCGGCCGGCGTGATAGTAGTAGGTATAAAGCAGTGCCATGACCGCGAGCACGACCAACAGGCACGTACCGGCGATGATGAGATTGAACCACCAGAAGGGCCCACTGAACTCGGGCAAGTAGTCCGTTGGCTCGGTCGACGATGTCGGCACTGTGGAAGTCGACGGTCTCGTCGTTGGCCTCGTTGGTGGACGTGGCCTTGGTGGTAGCGTTGCCTCCTCGTCGCCTATCGCTATGTCGGCGCACGCCCGAAACTCCTCTTGCGGTCCGCAACCTACAGCACCTGTAAATCAATTAATCGTTCCGTTTTCTTATAAAAACTAATGTACTTCAAGTTGTCATGACAAAATCAAACTTTTAATCGCCATTAGTTTATCCGAGAAAACTTTTAACAACGCATTTACAATGTTTCTGCCTTTCAAGAATCACCGCAACGCGCTTCATCGCGCAATAACTTTTCCGGAGCTTTACGATGATTAGTCGAAAGAAGTTTTAGCCGGAAAAAAAGGAGGAAAACGGCGTTCGCGTACAGCAGCAACTTAAGTAAAAAGTGAAGAGTTCTTAAGCAAAGGACAACGCGACTACTATAGACAGTCGTAAAACTTCAGGAAGGTGACTTAATTGCACAATGTCGAACATGGTATTGCAGTCGTTAGCGCGTCTCTTCTTCGTCGCGTCGTCGTAACTCCGCGCATTGCCTTCTGAAATGACGCAATGTTGGTCGTCGTCGTCGTCGTCGCGGACACGTTCCAAGTATTTAATAACACTCTCTCCTCCTTGTCGATGTACCGGCCACCCCGTCAGAATGTTAATTCAGCGTGTTGCACAAAAAGGCGATGTCGCCGTTACGTAACGCGGCGGCAGAGTGCTGGCAACTGTCATAATGCAGAGGAAGGATATCGCTGTCTTACCGTGTCCATCGCCGCAGTCTCCCCAATTATTACCGGCGACGTATCTCCACTGAAAGACGCACTGCTTGCAAGTGAGAGCGTCCGGTAGCTTGTAGTAGGCCTCGAATACTCGGTTACCCTCGCCGGGATAGTAGCGTATCGTGCCGTTCTCACCACTCAGCAGGTATCTGTCGAGGCAATCCTGAGTGACCTCCTGGTCGCTGTAAGTCATCGCGCACGTACGGAACTCGAAGTAGCCGTGGTGGTTGGCGGTCAGTTCCACGCGTATCGGGATCACCGAGCCAGTCCTGTAGCGTCGCACGATCACCCCGTTGCCGTATTTGCCTCGGGTTTCGTGTGCTCTTGGCTGAAATTGTACACACGAATGATCATCAATGTCCTCTTTTGTATAATCGATCTGTCGTCAATTTTATTTTAACAGAATTATGAATCAAACGATCGTTAACTCATCAGTAGAAATAGACGGCTATGGTCAGACGCATTCTTTACCTTCCGTCTCATGAATACCTTCGATGATACACGCTTGTTTATTGGATGTATATTTCGATGAGTTATGTGGGTATGCATAAAATAAACACAAAATGCACGAAAAAAAAAAACATGTATGAATCACGTGTATGTGATTCATAATATACGCAGTAACGAATCGTATAATCAACGGCACTTTGTCGTCCGATGATAATTGGATGGTTCATGGGATTTCTCGAGAACTTCCATATACGCATAATCATTGATGATAGCGTTCTATTGCGATTGCATTCATAAAAAAAAAAAGCGCGGGATCAATAAAGTATAATTTTATACAGTCAACTACATCGAAGCCATTGATGTGATCGGAAGATAATTGTGCACTGCTCAATTCACCGACGATTAATTTTTTCTCTCTGTGAATTGACTTCATAAACTAACTTATAATTGTGGCCGTTTAAAACAACAAAAAATCATATAACAGTGGATTTAATTGATTTGGAGTATATAGTTCGATATAACTGTATATATCAGATTAATTATAAAAGCAGTAATTACCGGCTTCAAATCCCAAGCGTCGCCGCAAATTCCGCATTTTCCTTTGTTATTCTGCCACTGCCTGGTGAAGCCACCGCAGTACGACTCATGGTCATTGTAATCCGGTGGGGTATCGAAACCATACCTCCACATCGACGCTCTGGACGGTGGCTCGATCAGTCTTCCGTGTGCCGACACTTCTCCGAGGAGAAAATTCCCGACTATGGCCGATACGCAGGCTATGTAAAAACATATTTGTCGCCTGCTTATGGCAGCGCCCTGCAAATCGTAACAAACCAAACGGTCAAAATATAAAATATCGAAAAATTGTATAAATGTCGAAGTTCACAATTACAAATTAAATCTAATCGAATAGATATCCTTTTATTACGTACATAAATTACGCGCATTCAATTAGTGAGTGCTCGATACAGAATGATAATTAACACTGAATGAGACATAATGAAAGCTTCAATCACAATACAATTGAACTAATAGACGCACATCCGTGACCTATTGCAGATCTGGAATGCAATTTGTGATTGAAATTTCGGTGAATCTCGATAGTATATGCTTCGCGTGCCAGCATAAGAAATGGGTCAGAAAAGGAAGCGCCAGAGAACGAGTTCCGGTACTCTAAAAAGTCACGTGGCATGTGTAGGTGCTATGTATACACACTCACACACATATATAGTGCTTTACTCGCTGAATAATTCATACTAGTCACGGTATAAATCAGACGCGAGAGTTCCTCATTTGAATGTGTAAGGGGAAGCATTTGGACGGTAGACAGTGGCAAGGACCTCGCTATTGTTGTAATGGTCCACGCGACTAGATTGCCGGTTACGTATATTATATTTATATAGCAGAGTTTATGCCATCCCATTTCTCTTTACTTCCTTACCGCGCACTCGCGCTCGCCTTTTTCTTTTTCTTTCAATCGTATACTGTCTATAGTACTGCTCTCAAATATTGCCTATATTTTCTCTTTTTACCGCTCTTTTCTCTCGGGAATTTAACGACTCTAAGAATTCCAAGTTTCAGTTTTGAGATTTTTTTTTCAAGTTTCAGATTTTTTTTTTTTTGGTACTCGCGTGTGAGATAAAAGTTTAAGTCAATTTTTATTGACTTTCTAAATGCATTTTATTTATCTAAGCTATGCAAACGTTTTCGCGGATAAGTCAGTTATTTCTTTAAAAACATTGATACTTTTACAAATAGACTATTCGAGGTGAAATCAGGTGATCCACTTTTGATTTTTTATGTTATCGTTAATTAGTATTATAGCTGGATTCTTGGAAGATGAAAGTATCGCGACGTTGAAATAAAAGGACATTATCGAAAGTTACGGCCGAGCAAAACGTCGGAAAAACTTAACGAACTGTTAATTATGGACCAATTCATCTACACTTGGAGAAGTTTCTGCAAGAAACGTCTTAAAATTGTTTAGTGATCATAAATCTTTCATTTCTTTACATACAAAAAATGGAAAATTTCTTTTCAGGATTCACTCCTTTATCTAACCGAGCTTTATGTGACTCAAACGTGGAAATTGCATCTACAATTGTATGTTATTAGAGTGACTTCCGTCGTTTACATTATCAGTTCCGTCATTGTTATTATAAATTCATTGCGTAACGCAGATAATGGCAAGTCGCACGGCAAATAATTTCGTTACGAAACTCCCAATGAAAAAGACAGCTATGGGATTGCACGGGAAAACGAAGTCACGCAGGTAACGAATGAAAAAAAAATCTTGTGAAATTAAATTAAGCGATGCATGAAAGTCCAAGTTCTACTAATACTACTACTACTACTACTATACGCCTACAACGACAACGGCGAAAGGATGAAATCGATAAAAAGGGAAAGATGCATCGCTCAATTTACAAGCGGAGTATAACAAGCTTGTTACGGCGGATGACATCGATTAGAAAGTTATAATGAAATTGATTGGTCCCGGTATATTTTACTTCCCAGCGCAAATGATCATTTTATTTCTCCCATCTTTGGACGAAAGGCTTGATGCTTCAGTACTCTCGGGAAATAGCGGTACTGTCATGATAACTACATGACAATGCTGTGTTATAAATGAAATGAAAGTTGAGAAAGAAAATTCCTCGGTTTGCCTTCCAGAATACAGGCGTCAATCAATCAAAATATAATGCGAACGAATCGCCTCATTTTCAACGAGCATTGATATACACTTAAAAAAAAACATATTCTTATTGCAATAATTTACGATGTGGTGCTTATACATTTTAAACAGAGAAAGATATTAGGTAACAATTCAAGCGGTTTATCTAATAATTTGAAAAAAAAAACACCAGCATTGTAATTTTGAAAGAGTAGAAAGACAAAAAATAAATAATCAAAGAAACGTCGTTATTGTTGTCTAAAAATGAAAAAAAAACCGTTATTTCATCAAATCATTTTAATTTTAATTATATTATTGTGTGAATTATAGTTTTCAAATTATCATTAATCTAATTATTAGACTGGCACTTCGACGCAGATTTAAAAACAATATTTGGCGCTGAAAAATGAATTGGCTGACAAATTTTATATTAACCTATTGCATGATTCTTATAAAGTACTCGAAAGTTATAATAATATTTATTCTTCTTTTAAAGTTAATATAAAAACGCGTTTATAGATCAATGATAAGCGACTTTTGACATTCCATGTGGCACAACAGCAAGTGAAAAAAAAAGTAACAAAGAAATTGTAATTCGCTCGAGGATCAATGGCAACGTCACGCCGCACAAAAAAAGTATAAATGGTTCTCCCCAAACCTTGATCATGAGTCACGCTCAGCTTGATTTTATCGGTGCATTTGCAGGGTGACTCTACTATATATATATACTCTTTATCCGTGAGCTCTTGAAAGGAGTGACCTTCATCGAATGTTCAACGTATATATATCCACATTTTCAAAGTATATAGTTTAGATTCCCCCGAAGTGAATTCTTAACTGTATAAATGTAAGAATATTAGTGAAAAGCTTATACTTCGAGCGGAAACGTTAAAGTAGGAAGAAGTGCATCGTTGAGCCTTGGTCTCGTCGGCATTGGAATTAATATAATGACGCTCATTACAAAGCGGGATAACTCGCTTGAATATAAAAATCTGAAGATCGCACGCGATATATATATATGTGTTGACCCCGATTTTGCAGCTGAACACAAAGAAAGGGTCGCAAGAGAGTATAAGCGTTCGAGTCGCGATATAATGCCGCTGCGTCTGCAGCTCTCGCACGTATGCATGAGTATCAAACTGTATCACACCTGAAGCGGGTCAACGACCTCGAGCCGACTGTAGAACTACCCTCGCAAATCAAAAGAAAGACTATTCAGCACTAATAAGAAACACTCGACGCACATTTAAATGAAAAATTGAAAAAAAAAAGCAGAGATGTATAGTATAAAAATGGTACTCACCGGCTGGCAGTTAAATGAGCGTTCCATGGCTCGGGTTAAAGCGGCGTCGCTGGCATCGGCGTGAAGCAGCAGCGTGCAGCCGCGTGCGAGAGCGCAAAGCCGAAAGGACCCGGACCTCGGAACCGGTCGCCGACGACTGACGGGGATCGCGTCCCCGCGTGTGTGCGCAACTCTGCCTCGACTCGACGTTCTCTTCTGCCGCTCGCTCGCCGCTAGCTTGTTCGCTCGTTGCCGCTGCTTACTTATGCCTGCCCGCCCGTTTCAGCTTACTTGTACTGCTGCTATACGTGTAGGAGTAGGTCATTAGAGCAGCCAGTTGATACGAGAGCTCTCTGCGCCGCGCGCTCGTCATTCGACCATCGTTGTATACACGCGCGTTCGAGCAACCCGTTGCTTTTGCGCTTTTCGAGAGGACCGACTGCTTGTCACCGGAGAAATTCCACCTTTTTTTTTTGTTTTTTGTTTTTTTTTTGTTTGGCAGAAAGAGAGCTCTTTCAACGCTCGCTATACAAGCTACATCGGCTCATTAAATTTTCATGAGGTTCGCGGACTTTTGAAATTTCGCGTGGCTGAAAATATAATTGACTCGTGAATTTTACAAATATTTCGGTGGACGTAGATATCGTACATGCACATCGATTTTTTTTATCGCGTAGCCTAGAACTGTACCTTCCGCCAAAACATTTCTTTTGTTTATTCAATACCATCTTGTAAATGCAATTCTTCTCTAGATCGTGCGATAATCTTACCTGATTTCATTTTTTTTTTACGTGGAACTCTTCACAAAGCCTCAATTATAAAATATTTTTTATGTACAGACTTTTCAGATCTTACGTTTTGTTATCTCATAAAACATTGTCATATTGTCAAAGGAACACGCGAAAGTTCACAAGTCATTAACAGATACTAAATATTGCATAAGTACACATTTGACTTTATTATCTGTGAAAACATAATTTTTTTTTATAACTCGTATTGCTCAACGTGCATCTATAATGATTTGAGAAAATTTGCTTTCGAGTTTTTTCAACAGAACTTCAAAATTCGTTACAATGAATTTTCGTACATAAAAAACCATCAAGTATGACGTGTCGATCTTATCATCTAAAAAACCTCATATAGCAATTCAATTGTCCGAGATATACTGTTTTAAGTGATTATGAAATCCTTCCGTGGTACTTCATGTCAATCTTTTTAAGGAATCAAAATTAATAACATTTTTTTTTTTTCAAAATGTTTTCTTTTGATTAGCTGATTGACAAACAGCAAGTATATATAATTTTAAAAACAACGGACATAGTTCAACGTCCTCAAAAAAAGAATTTCCGAAAAATTTTATACTGACCTCATAATACGCGAACTCACCGGAATCACGCTGTTAACTCGCCCAACCAATCTCGACTTTCAAAAAAGTAAAGACATTCTTGGCTCCTTTCAAGTGCAAACTCGCGAGTGTGTGGACGTATACGAACAGCCACATATGCAAAAACACATCTTCGGTTGGCACAACGCATACGTTTGGAAACACGTATGTATAGTAGACGAGGAGCTGGAAAACAGGAAACCAGGAAGGTTCGAGCGCAATTGCTTTCACACAAACACACACATGCGCGATAAGTCACAAGTCGTATAGCGCTGTTGGTGTATAGGTCGCGGCAGAGACGCAGCAACGATTTTTGGTGTACACGCACACGCGCGTATATGTATGTACTTATATAT
>JAWWMK010000022.1:878473-899977 GCA_035047105.1 Galeopsomyia nigrocyanea | reverse complement strand
ATATATATCCGCCCGTAGCGCGTATATACTTTCTCGCGGGACAACTGCAACGTGAATGGGAACTTGCGAGGCATCGTCACGGGAAATCGCATCGACCAGCGAAGCCACCAGCCACGAAAGCAAGGAAGTAGATTCGGAGGGAGAGAAAGAGAGAATGACTTCTATTTTCTGCTTTCGAGATTCTCATTGTATATAGTAGTTTGGCTACAAATTTCTGCGAGAATGTGTTACGTATTATTCGTTGTAGCTCTCAAAAGTTTTTTTACGATTCTCAGTCTTTTGTGGAATTTTCGATGAATATCAACAAATTTTGATGCTCTTCTCTAATTCATTGTACAGCCTAAAGTTATTTCGCTACTGATCGCTACTGCAAAGATGGGCGTTCGATTTGCCAGATCATCTCTACCGAGGCGATCAGTAATGAGAAAGCATAGCGAAAACCCTGAGAATCATTAATTTGCTTTCTGCCAATCGCTTACTTTTTACGATATTGGCACTCAATAGTTCGACCATACAAAAAACAAACTTTGCGGTTAGATGATGATAGGCTTCTTGTTGAACTAGCAAATCGATCTTCATCCCTTTGTCAGGCACGAGAAAAAGCGACGAGGTTTCTCCGTTGGTCTAATATTTTCACTTCCGATATAAATTCGCTATTTTATTCATTTATCGCAAAGGCGCGAAGAAATTTTTAATCGCTAAAAATTAACTTGAAAAAAAAAACTAACAAAAACCATACAATATTATATGCATGATTAAAGAAACCACGCTGGACATTCTCAAACTTATTTCCAGCGCTAGTTAACAAACTGTCATCGTCCTTACTGTGTCTCCAAAGTCAAGCATAATTTGGTAACGTTTTAATAAGATTTGTTCACACCGCCGTGAAAGTGGATGTCGAAATGTTTCTTGGGACGCGCGTACGGGCGTCGAGGCGAAGGTCTACGACCTCGAGCAAGTTCAAGTGTTTATTGTGAGGCATGTATTCTCACGTTAACTCAAGCCCTGTAATGCATAACCGGTCCCTTTGTAACCTTGGTATGATCTATTGCAGAAAACACGATGCTAACGCTCAGAGGCAGAATATATTCTGTTACACGAATATTTCAGTGCTTTCAACGTTATTTTGAGGTATTTTTGTAATCTTCGCGAAAAACTCGTTCACAAAAATATCTGTGTCTGTTATTTTATTTAAGGAAAAAATCAATTTCAATATTTAGCAGCGAATACGGGCATTTAAATAAAATGTCAATCACTGTTTACATTATCATGTAAGGACTTACTAATTATTAATATTATGTAAATATTTCTTATGTAACCATAATAACGAAATTACGAGATTCGAAATAATTCTACAGCTGTTTTCTAATTATTTGGTATCAAAGTGATCGATCTCTCAAAGATAGAATCATACCCCGAATCGGAATTGTAGAGCCTGAAGAAAAAAAAAATTGCTCAGTTTCCCGCTATGGCAAACTCTGATTGTTACGAACGCGAAGGAACATAAATTTTCGAAGTCTTGTTCACTTCGTAATCTATCGTAATGGATCATATTCATTTACTTAATTAACATTGGATTATATCGGTTTGAACATTTTGCTATTCTTATATTCGCAACATATATAACATATAAATTTTGAAAATTCAATATTTATATCTAAGCAAAAAGTAAATTGCTAAAATATTAAACTCACGATTCCGACACCTTATCACGATTGGGTTAAAATAAAATATAGCAGGAAGTATTTTTGCAGATGTAACATTTATTGTATTCTGATGTAATACGAGATACATATTTTATAGATGTATATATCGGTTACCTATATTTGTAATAAATATGAGAACATATATATTTTAGAAATCACAGCAACTAAAAGCTTTATTGGCTAAACCGAAAAAAAAAAATAAAATGCACAACAAAGACTATTTTTTTCTCAAATAGAAAATAATTTTGAGTTCGTAATTAATTGCATAACCCATACTTGCATGGAAATGTATAAACTAAATAAAGAAAAGTTTGATCGAATATTTAAATCAGTTGTAGGTGATGCATATGTTGAAAAATATTTATTGAATTTTTTACTAAATTTTAATAAGAGATAATAAGATTTTTTAATCAAAATTGCTTTTATAAAAAATGTTAACGATATCTCGAGGTGTCATTTGGACCTTTTTGTTTTAAAATATAATTAAAATTAATTCCGGCTATTCTTTAGTACGCCAATAAGACACGACAAAAAAATAAATGTTTCAAGTGTTAACAAGACAAAAAATCTTTTCTTATCCGTTGAATTTATCCGATGTCCAGTGATCATTGTTTGCTTATGTAGAAAGTCTCTTATAGTAAATTTACTGTAGATGTTTTGTTTTGCGGACTTCATGGGATTAAAAAAAACCTTATAATTTTTGCAAGTATGGGTTGAATGTAATTGAAAATAAAGATGGACTTAAAAAATGCACCAACTTTGTTGTCCACTGTATCAGTTTTCTAAAGAATTGCTTTTTTGCTTGTTCTGTGAAGCTTTTTGGTATAGGCCATAGATATAGATTAAGATTGTACTCACTTAGAACATCAGATTTTTCTATTATTTTACTTTTAATTATTTATATTATTATTTTCAACTGGTTTTTATATCGCACGTATGGCACAAATTAACCCCCTAATAAAAATGGCAAATGAAGTATATACATTATAAATAATGCATTGTCCGACTATTATGAATTTTGAAAGGTGACTTCTTTCCAACAAATTGATCTTTTAGCATTGAAACCAAAAAAATAAATAATACATTTTATCATTAAGCATTTAAAAATTTGATTAATTAGTTCCCAAAGTCTTTTTTTTATAAAGGCATTTTATGTATTGCATAAGATAATAACAATAACAACCAGTTGATTTTGACGCGCATTAAAGGAATTTGCTACTATCGACCTTGCCTATCTAATATTGTGCGTTAATTATTATTTATAACAGAGTTTGTTTATGTGCAAAAAAATGTTTGGTAAAATGCCACAAATACGTTCACAGATGCGATATGTGTAAAAACAGTGTACAATTAATAATTTTCGATGTTACAAATAGTACAACAAGTGTTACAATGTATAAGAGGTATCAATAGCTAAAAAAATTTTGGCACGTATAAATGTGTTCCAGACCATTTTTCTCTTAGAATACATGCAAAGAAGACATTTTATCCTAAATACAGGTAATTTGATTCATCAACTTGGTACTTAATTGTATAATCTTGTAAAAGTGTCTTGAGATCAGAATATTTTGAACATGTAACGTTGTAACATTAGATTCAAATCAGTCGACTTAGAATTTTCAAAGTTATAAATCATTTGTAAAAATAAGCCAGAGAAAAATTCTCAATACTTTATTTGTAAATGATTAAGAAAATAACTTCTATTATATCTATAAATTGACTTTTTTATGGATTAATTGATTAATTATTTACTAAACCTTTTTGAAAATTAAAAAAAATTGTAACAAACAACTTTAAGACTATATACTTTAAATTTGCATAAAAATTGTTTATGTCAAATATATCAGATAAAAATACTGTAAATTTTCTAACATCAGTAATATATAACTAGATTTTTTATACTTTTACTAGATTTGTAATTTTGAAGTTCCTAAAAATTCATCTATACTTTACTTCTAATTTGTAAAACCCTATGTGTGATTATTTATGGTTGTAATATAATCACAAACATTTATTAGTAAGGTTTACTTTGAGATGATAAGAATACAATTGCAGCTAATATGTTATTTGCAAAAAATGTGAAGTATCAACGGAGTAACAATTTTTGATTTCATATTTCCAAAAGTCTCTGTATTAGTCTACTTAATATTCTGGAGGAATGTATTTTTCATATTTTTATTTAGACAGCTAAGAAAAAATTGTTGATATTGGTCTAAGTAAGCCTAAATAAAATTTAATTCGTCTACAATATGAATTTTTAAGAGTTTCATTGCAATACCAAAGTATTTGAATTTTAATTTGCAATATTCAAGTACACTGTTGATGGGTACAAATTCATAAGATATAATTTCATTTTTACTTTTCTATCAAATCATGCAAATCATCTTTTTGTGTCATAGTTAAGACTCCGTCTTATATGGAGCTGTTGATTAAAGCAACATTTTTATAAGCGAATAAACCATTGCTGCTTGGAAGCGTAACAAAATATTATGCTTAAAAGGCTAAGAGAATAACTTAAAACCTAGTGATTGAAATCATTTTGCTTCAAATTAATAAAATTCTATCCATTTTTGCATTGGCCCCGTGCACCAGATTAACATGCACATGTATTATTTTATTTGTCTTTAGATTTCTTATATATTGTTTTTTCTTATAATTTAGAGCACTGATTAAAAAAAGTCATTTGAAAAGAATATTGAATCTTAATTCAATAACATGAAGTGAAAATTGTTGTTTCCTTACAATTTTTTTAGGGCCAAGATGTATATAAAATATGTTATTTATTTAAAAATGACTATAATAAATAAAGATAGCCAGAAAAAAACTAAATAAAAAATGAACTTCTCATGATAAATATGGAATAATTGCAAATATTTAAGATTTCTTTTACTTTAAACGTGGTGTTGTCCTGTTGTTTGTCCTGCTAACAATTCTGTTACGTAAAACGTTGAAGTGTCCATGAACTTGTAGCAGTTGAGCTTTGAGTGAATCCGTAAGTTGCTTTTGCAATTGCTGGACTTCATGGATATCCTGGCGCAGAACTTCATATTCTTCTTTTACTTGAGTTACTGATCGTAGTAAACGAAGAACTGACACAGGCTAGAATACATTTTTTCCAGTTAATATTGTAATATTGCTTACATATCCTCTAATACGAAAATACAATAACGAGTTTGTACCTCTGACTCAGAATCTTGGAACTCTTTCTCAAAAGCATCAATTTGCCATGCTATCATGTCAAGTTTTCCATCAGCCTTCTGAACCTAGAAATATAATACTTTTGCTTAATGAGTTGTTGCCACCAGTGAAAGCATTGTGAAATATGAATGTTATTGAATTTCAAAATAATGCGTTCTTATAACAATTTGTCATGATTACAAAATGTTTAATGCTTGGACGTGAAATAAATTGGAATAAACCTGAACTTACGCTTTGCTCCAAATTCATAATAGCAGATTCCATCGTATTTGAAGTTTTAGGGTGCTTCACAGAAAGAAATGATAGTTATTACAGCAAAATGCAGCAAAACAGCTCTAAGAATTCTCAAAATAGGTCAACCGAAGCGAAACACAAACTGATGTTTTATTCCTCTACCAACCATTGATTTTCGCCTACGGTTACAGACGCCGCTGGCGGGGCTTTTGAAATGATGTTTCATAGAATATCCTCTCGATGGCAGCACTTACGGGAGCCAAATTTAGTCTGCTGTAATCTGTAATATGACGTCACACGACGTCATATTACAGTATTTATTCTTCTTTTCATGAAAGTATTTGCATTTTATTTTTTAAATGTTGCATTTGTTTCAAGTTTTTTTTAGTATTTTTACGTATATATAAAAAAATTACTATCGCAATATATTTTTTTTATGATAAATCAACTATACATGTACAAAAATACATGTTTTATACATATTTTGATTTTGATAAAATTACGTGAACGTCCGCCCAGACTTGTTTTATTTTCTTTGAGTTTGACAGATTTATAACCTAGAAACAAAATTGAAAAAATAAAAACATGTAAAAACATTTGCAAAGTTTTTCTTAAAGTGTTGAAGACGAATGTTATTAAATTCGATGAGTGGGATCGGTTAATATTTTATTCAACTGATCTAAAAATCTATTAATATTTTAGTAAAACTGTAACTAAGTTTATTGATTGAATAAAATATCCCTTTTTATAAAAAAAGAGCAATGATAAATGTTTATAATTTTGTGGAAAGCTGATATGACTTATTAAGTGGCTGAAATAATTATGAAGATACAAGTATGTCTGCTATTATCGATGATAAGATCGTCGCAGGAGCACAAGATCCAAATGTGTTTAAAGAGGATCCAATTATTGTATTGACAGTAAGTTGTTTTATTTTTTTGTTCAAAAGATAATACATCAGAAATATTCTTATTAATTATATCCATTCATTTTTTAGGAGAAGGTAAAATCCCTTTACCTATTTAGGGATCATTACTTTGAAAACCATTCTATAGAAAATGCTATTAATAAGCATAAAGATGTTGAAAATGAAATGAAAAATACCTTGGCTAAATTTGATGAATGCAAGGGCTATGAAATTGATGGAGCTAGAGCAAAGTATTATTACTTAAAAGGCAAAACTTTCAATGTGGTTGATAAATTTACTCCCCAAGCAGAAGAACTATTGAGTAAAGCAGTTAAACTTGAACCAAAGTTGATAGAAGCTTGGAATGAACTTGGGGAGTGTTACTGGAAAAATGACGATATTCAACAAGCAAAAAATTGTTTTGTGGGAGCTCTGCCTCATGTAAAATTTTCTTATTTTATAAATATTATTGGTAGTTCATTATATAAATTCTGGTAACTGAAAGTATTTTTTTGCAGGGCAAAAACAAAGTTTCACTCAGAAACTTATCAATGGTACTCAGACAAGAAGTTGCTTCTACTAAAGAGCAAAAGATAAAAAATATCCAGCAAGGTGTTGAATATGCACGAGAAGCTGTTAGCTTGGATCCATCTGACGGCATTTCGTGGTCAATTTTGGGAAATGCTTATTTTTCTTCCTTTTTTACAATAGCACAAAATCCTTCCATATTAAGATTGTGTATGTCTGCTTACGTACAAGCGGTAAGTTTCTTGATTCATTTCATCTAATTTTTTTTAACTAAAAAAATTAGATAATTAATATAATAATGCTATTCGTTGATTTATCCATTAGTTTTTTTTTAAATTTTAATATATTATTGTTATAGGAGAAAGATGTGATTGCCAAAAGCAATCCTGATTTACACCATAATAAAGCTATGGTATTCTAACTTTTTAATCAATATTGTTTTACAATTCAATGTCTACTTTTATTACATGGTGTTTTTTCTTAGGCTTTGAAATACCAAGAAGAATATAAATTAGCATTAGAATCTTTTCATCAAGCTTCACTATTGGACCCTACTTGGGATACACCAAAGGATAAACAAAATGAGCTATTAAAATACCTCAACAATGTTCAAACATCCATTAATACAAAAGGCAGTATTAAACCAAAAAAATTATTTCAAATGATTCAGGTAAATGTGAATACTACCATCAAATATCAATTCAGCTGATTGAATTATGGAAAATTCTAATGTACTGGTTTGTACGGTAATGTAGAGTCTGAATGAAAAGCATTTAGGACCTTACAAAGGTGGATCTTATACGTCACGGGATAAGTCTGTAAAACTAGAGCTAACCCACCTGAATGATTTAGTTCCTGGAATTAACTTGGAAAAAATTGTTTTTGGTAAAGTTGTGTGTTGGATCCAAGATTCCGATTCGGTGCCTTTGTAAGTCACTTTTGAGATAATTTGAATTCAAAAGAAGGTTACATCTATTAATTTTTTTTCTGTTTCAAATTATAGTGCTTTTTGTATGGTAGACGAAGAAAAAAATTGTATGGCTGTGACTCTATATAATTTAGCAAAAGGAAAAGGAGTTACTGTTGGCGATTCGGTTGCGATTCCCGAACCATTTTTGACAAACCATAAGTTCTCATATTTGGATAATGTAATTTATAATTTAACATGCCATTACTATGTTAATTAAATCTAACATTTTTTTAACCAATAATTTTGTTTTCAGCACTTTGAATTTAAATCAATAAGAGTAGAAACTCCAGTAGTTCTCGTCGTAAATGGGAGGAAGCTAGGACTAGATCAACAAGCCAATGTAAAAATGTCAACTTTTAAAAAAAGCGACTAGTTCTATGACTATAAATCTGCTAAAGATCATATTATAAGATGATCTTTAGAACTCGCATTCAAAGTTCACTTGTTGAAAATGGAAGGATGTATTGAAGGAAAAATTTGTAATATTCATAAGCATTTTTTATATCCGTTTGAGTTGAAATTCTCGTAGAGCGATAATTTTTATTAATGCTATTTTCAAACTGTGGTTTCGGCAGATGCTTCGTGAACAAAATTTTGATAGTTATTTTTTAATGTAGACATAATTAATTATCGTATATAACTAAAATTAAGCAATCAATTTAAGATGCATATACTTCGTCAAGTGCATAATAGTAACTTAATTAACATAACATGCACTTTTGGATATGATAGTATAACAATGTCTAGATTATTAAGAATGTATTTTTTAAAGTACAATTATATACGATATTTAACATATATGAAACGATTATTATTATTATTATTTGTTTTTCATAATTTATTTTTAAATCATATAAAACGCGCCATATTCCTAGGTGGGAATATTACTCCTATGCGAAAAAGAGTTATACGGAAGCCGTAGATCGAGCCGTAGATAAAGCGGATGCGGATAAAAAAGTGGCCCGAATCATCGAAAAATTAACCGGGTTTCGACGCTAATACGTATCACGCCGTCGTGTATAACATAAAACGTAAATTGAATTTTCAAGATTTTGAAACCTTGAACCTTATGTAACAAAATAAAAAATCTTTCAGTCGAATAAACAATACGTCAAATTGTACCTTACCTTTATAGATTTTCATTGCTAAATCAAAAATGTTTTTATCTTTCAATAAGTTTTACACTTTATTGGAAAGTTTTATTTATTGCTTCCTCATGATCATGTATGTTTACAGTAATTCTCAATTTGCTATCTAATCGCAATAATTATTTTCTACAGTAAGTGTATAACTTTCTATATATTTTTTTGATAAATATATCAAAATTAACCAAGTGGTAGAAATTTTAGAAATAAGCTTTGGAATAGTTATTTTCAGAAAATGCACTGACAATCTTATCGTGTTGTGCAGAGACCGACGTTGAAATTTAATTTTTATTTTGACTTTTATGGCCCGTTGTAGCGTAAACCTCGACTCATTTCACGCTCGCGCAAAAGCGCCAACGCTAAATCTCAATTTTCGCATGCTGTGCCATAAAATATCGAACGATACTAGGAGTTAAAAGTGATTTCAGCCTCGTGTCATCAAAACGTCCACGTCAGGTTGAAATTTATTGATCACTCTTCAGCAACGTTAAATTCTATAATGAATTCTTACAAAAAGACATAATTTCAGTTACCATGTTGGTTCAATATTGTTATAAATATTAAAAAATTATTATAAAAAGCGTATAAATAATCTATACAATTATCGATGTAATTCGACGCTATAACAATATTTTAACATAAATTACTTAAGAGTATCTAAAAAAATATATATATAAATATATATAACTATAAAACTGACTTGAGAAATTAAAAACAAACACATGAAAGTCAAATAAGAAAAATTCGTTCGGTCACTTTTCTCAATTTTCCATTGTCAAAACGTTATTGCGGCCTGCGTGAAGTTTCCCTTTCGAACTAAATTACTCGTCGTCGCAAAAAGAAAAAAATTAAAATAAGCTAAAAAGAAGAAGTTTCGTCTGCCTAAAGCACTTTCCCAATGTTCGAGTTGACTGGCACTATATATTTGAGAATACTAGGTATAACATTACACTGCTCTCGCACACGTTCTTACAACCCTGTATATTTCAGATATATATAATAGAACGCGCATACGCGCGCGGTAATAAATTTACCGTACAAAAAAAAAAAAAAATTCGAAGATATCAAACGCGCGACGTTCTAAAAAAACTAAAATTTCAACATTATCGCGTGTGGAAATGTTCAACATTTTCAAAAAAGTTGTGCGCTTCAGAAGCGTTATTCTTAAATACTCGTTGAAACGATCATCGAATCTCGCGTCACTGAGAGTCGCCGACATTTGAAAAAAATCGGCTCTCTCGACGCTGAGCTTTATAAACTCACGCGCGCGCACGCGCAACGTATACGAAAAAACATCGATATAAAAATGTCGATTGACTATATAACGATTAGACAATAAATAGCTAATAGTAACAATACAACGGTGTACAGAGCAGTAGAGTACATAATAATCGTGGTCGCATAGTCGGTGGCGGTGGGAAGAGAGGGAGCGAGCGAAGAGCGATTACGGAATTCAAATGTGCTGATCCATGTAATAGCAATCGTCCCATGCACATAACACGCGTGTACATTCAGTCGGTTCTCGAGAGCGAGTTGAGCGAAGCATAGTAGAGTGAGTGAGAGAGAGAGACAGATTAAATCGTCAATTGCTTATCGAGCGTCGTGTGCACACATTCAGGCAGGCAGGCAGGTATATCGGGGAGACTATGCGAGTTGCGATCGATCATTCATAGATCATCGTGACGCACTATTACTAATAGCCATAAGAGTGGAGATTGGAAAGGGGGAGTGGGGACGGGGGGGGGGGGGGAGAATTAGGATAGCCCGAAGCCATTAAAGATTACGAGACGACGCGGCTCTCGCGCGTCCATAGAATAGTTGTAGCTTTGGTCCTGCAGCAGTTAGTTGCCAGCTGGATCACATGTTGACCTCCCAGAGCTTGAAGTAGTTGTCGATGACCTCGAGGAACCACTTCTGGCGCTCGGGCTCGCGGAACAGCGGCGCCAGGGTCCTCAGCTGCAGCTGCAGCAGAGCCTCGTTGCCCAGCAGCGAGTCCAGTTGGCGCAGCAGGCCGGCGTCGCCGTGGAGCTTCAGCAGGCTGGCGTAGGTGAATATGTAGTACTGGACTCGCAGTCGCTCGATCGCCCAGGCCTCCACCGAGCGATTGCCCGAGGCCGACTGTATGGCACCCATGTGCTCCGCGTACCACGGCGAGAAGTAGTTGCTCAGCTCGAGGCTCGACAGGTCCGCCACTCCGCGGGTCTTTAGTCGCTCCTTTATGCGCTGATACACCTGCGGACTGTACACGAACACCTGCAACAGACCGACCGATCGTCAGCGCTCACTCTACATATGTCTTTATTTACAGTCTTTGCTTCCTTTGTCGCATGCAGACTCGCGGACTCAGTCGCGCAGGACTGCAATCTTTTGCGACAAAAATACTAATCTACTCTTTCCGCTTGAGAAAGTACCCATAGCGCGAGAAACGTCTCGGTGTGCTTTTTTTTTCTTCCTCCGGATCTCACGGTATTTCGAGAGAGAGAGAGAGAGAGATATATATATATAGAGGGGAAAAAAATTGTGCAACTGCATTTTTAAGCTTTATACAGCGACGAGTTTTCAAAAGCCCTTGAATATAATATACGCGCCTCTTGCTCGGAAAATATTTCCCCATCTTCCAGCGCGGAAGCGCGCGAACTAACACTATTTTAAACTTTCAACGCAATCTCGACAGTTTTCTCTATTACGCGGAATATTGTTACTTGGGGAAATCAGCTTTATGCTAATAGTACGCGTGATTCGGTCGATTTGGATATGGGTGTGAGAATTACAAACGTTTTTCGATTGTTGTGGGCTTAATTGAAAAGTTTCGAGGTTCGAATTATTCAACGGGGATTATGCAGTTTTCTGCTCGTACAAATTACTTCTCATGCAGCTTGCGAAAACTATGAAAAGTCACGATAAAAAGTTTACCTTGATGGACAATTTATTGGAAATCTTTGGATTCTAATGCACGATTCATTATCGTCTTTATCGGAGAGAAGTTCCAGAAATTGAGCAACAATCGATTATTCACGTAATTGCGCTTGTATCATTGATCACCGGAGAAGGTATCGTTTTAAAACAATTCGAAAGTTTTTAAATAGATTTTTCCGACGATTGCATATATTACTTCATAATGTAAAGCCCATAATTCACTGTCAGAGCCTCGAATTTTTAATTAAATTTTGGAGTATAATACCTGAATTATCAATTTAAAATCACAATTCACGTTAATAATTCGAAAGCTTGGATGAAAAAAAACATGTTTTCACGATAGTTGATAAAGGATAAATTGAAGCGAATCACTTATAATACTAGAAATTGAAATTTTATCTCACAATTAATCGTATATACACGTCTGTTCGAAATTATTGACTACTCAAACAGGAAGCTCATAGCTTGTAATTTTACGTTGTTACGTTGAACACGTACTGCAGCGCAATGACTGAGTGTTAAAATTGTAATGCTTTACTTCAATGTACAAGGTTAAACTTAGACAATTAGATCTTAACTCCGACAAATGACGTAAAAAATCATTTTCTACTTCCAAGAGCACAAATTAAAAAGATTTTTTTTAATGTTTCTTCTTTACTTAATAACTTTTGAAAGACTAATAGAAACTAGCAAAAATGTATCGAAAATACACCGGCGAATGATAATAGAACGAGTTGTAAACTAAATATTGTTAGCAAAGCATACGTTATTATTAGCTGTATAAATTCATGTCGGAACTTTATCCATATTAAAGACGTTTTGATCTCTCACGTCTTTTCGTCGCTTGCGCGCGCAGCATTTCGGGGCAAAGCTGTTATGCAACTTTCACGTCGCCTACTTAAAAAGCGGTGATGCAAACTATCACTGTAAGCCAGGTATACACCAAGTGATAGCACATTACCTTGCCATGTTTATGTAGCAGCGCGTTAATATACCCGCATGCACCGTAGTTGGTGAACTTTCTATGATTTTTATGTAATGCGATATAATTTAAAAAAAAAAAAAAACAAGCTGACTTTTAAAGAAATAGTTTTAAAAAAGTAAATAAAGTATGTCTGCATGGTCGTTGACTTTGAGAAAATATAGTTACTGGAGCGACCGCAATGCAAAGTGTCAATACGTTATATTCGGTCGAACGCTTAAATTAATTAAAAGCACGATATTGCACTTCGGATGAACGCGCAACAATAGTGGCGTATTCCCGTTTCAGATTTATATACTGTATCATCGGAGTTTGTATTTCGAGCAAAAGAATTAATAGCTTTCAGTCCGGAAATAACTCTTGAAGGTATCATGCTGTATAGTCTTGTAATGTTGGACGGTGTTGTAGGGAAGCGAGTAGGGGTCCAAAACGATCTGGGAATTCCGCAGGCGTTTGTCCGCGTACGATAAATTTGCATGAGTAAATATACACGTGTCCGACTATTCGCCCCACGAGACTTTAATACACGTCATATTATCGAATCAAATCAAATATTTACGTATATGACGAAATCCTTAAAAAAACATACTTATGTGGGGTCTAGAATGACAAACATTTTTTTTATGTTAAGGCTTCCCGACTTTTTTTTTCTTCTTTTTAAAGGTATATAGTGTCGGAAAATGCTCGTGAACATTGAAAAAGTCTGCAGGAACTACTTTTTCGGCATTTTCCCATTATAATCAAATGGGCTTTTCTCACAGAAAATAGGCGAAAAACGGCATTTCTTCAAATATTGATTTATCGGCTTCTAAGACCGCTAGAAACATTTTTGACCAATCAAAATGATAGCAAAAAAGTAGACCTTTACGTAGAAAAAAAGTTCCATTCAAAAATAATTATCCGGTGACAAGTTGTCAAAAATATTGCAAAATAATTACATTTTTAGTTTGTTATTTATATCGAGAAAATGCTGAAAAAATATAGTTCCCGAGGACTTTTCTAATGTTCGCGAGCATTTTCCGATACTATATACCTTCAAAAAGAAGAGGAAAAAGGTCCGGAAGGCTTAACATTAAACAAAAATTTTTCCATTCTAGACCCCAGAAAAGTGTGTTTTTTTAAGGATTTTGTCATATGTGCACGTTTAAATTTGTATATAAAAATCAAGTGTAGACTCTCAAAACTATACGTTTTATTATTTTTTGTCGAGGTATGCGTGTCTGGTTTATCCGCTGGGATTTACCCGAAACACTTATAGCTATTCTCCGCCAAAAATTTTACGAAGTCGCGTTTCAAGAAAATCTGGTTTCGCCTCACACGCGTATTAACGCTGCCTCGATCGAAACGCGACACTGCGCATCAAAAATAATCCGCATAAAACTTTTCTTCCCGACAAAATCGAAGCGATTAATAGATTCGTGCGCTAAATAATTAATTCGATATCGATCGGATCGCGATGTTGAATAACCCGCAGTGAACTCGCGCGTTGTCGCTGTACCGCAAAGCGAAAAGCATATTCACATGATTAAATGTTGTTTGTCAGTCACTTTGATTGATTGAGATATCGGCCGATTAAAAAAGGGGGGAAAAAACACGAAGCTCCGCGAATTTCAGCCGATCCGCTGGGAGCACTTGATTATTATTCGCGTTTGACAAGAGTGAGAGAGGGAGAGCGGTTCATCGCGGAGACGAGAGATAGCTGTGCATCTGGGAGAAACTCGAGGCTTTAAAGTAACAGCCGCTATGATCGAATTTCTGCGCTCTAGCTCGAATGCGATTAGCTTTTAGCGCTGAAATGCATGCAGCAGCAGCGGCGGCGGCGGCGGCAGCGTGGAAGGAGGAGGAATAGAGATAGGAATATATACCTGGTAGAGTGAATTGCCGGTGACGTAGCTGGCGATGTAGTGGGAGCCGAAGTTCTTGATGAATCGAATGACACTGGCGGTGTCACCGATGGTGACGTTGTCAGCCTCGCGAGCAACCGCCTCGTCGAGGAGCAGCGAGTCGATGCTCTGCGTGGGCGCTTGCAGCCTCTTGGCCTCGCGGAAGCGCGCCACTCGCACCAGCACGTAGCAGTGGTCGCCGGTTATGAAGGACGAGTTGATGCCGAGGTGCCTGGCTATCGCCGCTCGCGACCAGCTGCCCGTGAACGCTCGCCACGGACGCTCCAGGCGCTCGAACGTGAAGTCCCGGAAATAGGCCTGTCGACAATTTCCATATTGCAACTCTCTGCCGATCGAACGAGCTGCGAGCAATTTTCCTGTTTGCATACTTCGCGAGCAAATGTATATCCAATCTTTCAGGTGAATTTACATACCAATTTTTTGGATATTTATACTTTTCGGACTCGCTGAAAATTTTTTCATGCGCGTATGTGTATTAAAAATCCGATGAATGATTGATTGGAAGCTTCCAGTCCGAACGAGATAAACTAATAATTCAGCGCGAGGCACACTGGCACGTGTATCCGCTAATTGAAGTGCGTTCGAATGTTCGTTCGGAAGAGAAAATGAAAATACTGCAGCAGCAGCAGCAGCAGTAGGAATACTGCACGAACCTGTAAAAGTTGCCTGACGTTGTCGCAGAACTCCATGTGAAAATCGCCGTCGAAGACGACGGTGGCCTTGCTCTGCTTGTTGGCCGCGGGCTGGGGATTGCGAAAGACGTCGAGGGTGGGCTCGCGAAAGATCCAGGTATCGCTGTCGTTCCTCGGCACCACCCTCATGCTGATGCTGAGGTAGCCGTAGCGACTGAACACGTTCACCGCGCCGCCGAGCCGTGGCTTCTGTTGCACGGACAACTGCAGCCTCAACACCATCACCAGCACCACCAGTACCAGCCGCCGCGTCCTTCCCTTCCACATGCTCCCGCCACCTCTTTTATCCTCGATCGCACCTGCAATCGTATACGGACATTTATACATATATCTATAGCTGCTATATATATCTTATATACACGAGAGCAACCTCTCATATATTCCGCCGCACGCTTTTCCGAAGCAAGCGGCGGCTGCACTCTGCTCGATTTGTCTCGCGGCTTGTCATTTTTCGCGACAAAAATCTTTTTGAAAGCTCTACCCGCCCTACTTTTCACGCTTCTCTCTCTCTCTCTCTCTCTCATCTTTCGTCATTTTTCAATCTATTTCTTTCTTTTCTTTTTCTTTTCTTTAACGCTCTTTTCGTTATCGCAACTCTGGCTAATTGGTCAATTGCCGCGCTGCCTTGTTTTCTATATTGTCGCGCGCGCTCGAGCGCGCAATAGATACCTCGATATTTTTATATTTTGTTGCCGTCTTGGAGGTGCACTATAGGTGTAGGAGAGAAAATTTGCTCGCGCTGGAAAAAAGCCAAAGAAAAGCGCTGTACGTATATTTGCTTTTTTTTCTCACGTGCCAGTAAAACGCGTTGCGTAATCGGCGATGAGAAACAGCGACGGAAATTTAACGAAAAAAAAAAAAAAGAAAGAAAACTATCAGCCTGCGAATATCATTGTTACGCGTTTACGTTGCCGCCAAAAGGTACATCTGGATGTGATAGAGCTATAGACTAGTATTTTTATTTTCAACCCATTGAAAATTGTTCATCAAAGCTCGACAAAGGTACATGTTTGAATAGTCAAACGATTGCGACTACTATATAGTCAGGGATAGTTAAAAATATTCATTGCTTTTTTCGTTTACTTGCTGCCGCACAACGCTACTATATAGAACAGCTATTGTTGTTTGCACTTCAAACAGACTGCTTGTTCGGCATAGCACTGCAACGTTCTATACTGGTGTTATCAGTGAAATTAAAATCATACAACAGAAGCCACGGTGGATAATTCATATTAAAATGTTCAACTCGGTAGAAAATTTAATACTTTCAGCTTGTTTAAATTTGATTAGCTGCGGATGGTTAAATACGCGCGCTTTAATCCCGCGATGAAATGTAATCTGCATTAAACTATTTGCCGAAAGCGAGAGAGAGAGAGAGAGAGAGAGAGAGAGAGAGAGAAAAGATTGGAGGAGAGGTTTTATCCGAAATGCATAGGCGAGCGCGGGCGAAGAAGAAGAAGAAGCGAGAAGAGAGGAAAGCGAGGCGAGGCGAGGCGAGGCGAGCCGCTCTGTGGGTCGCGTGCTAGCATAATATCCCACGCGGGCGCGTGAGTGAACTCGCGAAATCTCGACAGTTGGCTCTCTCTCTCTCTCTCTCGTTCTCTCGCTTGCTCGCATAAGTACACGTATAGCTATAGTATAGATAGCGAGGTGTTCTCGGCACTGGCTGGCGTTCACTGCAGCAGCAACAGCAACAGCAGCAGCAGCGCGACTTTCGTTTATATTGTGTCGGCTGCACTTTATGTAGGTCTAGGTGTGTCGCCAACAGCCAGTGTCGTTACACTGGCATGACCATCGAGTCGCCTGCATGGCCTTGCAGCAAACCCCACCACTCTATATATATACGTACATATATATACCTATGTCGTTCACTGCCACTCGGCCGTTACGTCTTCTTCTTATCGCGTCCCCGATATCTCTCTCTCTCTCTCACACTCTCTTTGCGACTTTGATCGAACGAAAGGAGCCAGAATACGTGAATTCGATTCGCCGAAAATTCACGCTTTTGACCCACACTCTCTCGGCCTTTTCGGCTATAAAGAGACTGCCAGCGCGCGCTTTTAAAGACACCGCCGCACTCTCTTTCGTCGTCGCACTCTTATATGTATATATATACACACTCCATCGCGAGATTTCATTGCGCGTTTGGCTCTTTTGCCTTATTATTGTATTTCGCAACGCCCACTTTTTTCGCAACTTTGACTTAGCTTTTTATTAGTCGCAGTTAAAATTGCCAGGCTGCTTCAACTTAGTGCACTGTCACTCACTCACTCACTCGACGAAGATAACATCTTTATGCAATGAATTTGCGTTATATACGGGCTCAATTACACCTCCCCCCCTCTCTCTCTCTCGCTCTCTTAGCTAAGTTTTAGAATCACTTAGGACTTTCATTTTCGGCTATGAATAACTGTATTAAAACTCCAACGAAAATTGAATAATCGTATGGCTGAGTGTTAGGCGACTGCGCTTAACCACGGCGGCAACTGCTACAATTTGATTAATCGCCTTTTTATTTTGCCCGCTCGCGACGACGAATTGTCGGAAATTAAGTAATTCGCGTTACGTGAAAAAAAAAATGATCGGAGCGCATTCGCCGTGAAAACAATTTTACTTTCAAATCGTCAATTATTACGGTGAATTATCGATCAAAATAAATGACGAGATTTAAATTTACATCGAACAATCGTTGTTTTATACGAAGTTCCGTACAAAGTTGCAAAATCAAAGTAACCGAAGAAAAGAGAATGGCGCAAGAGCATCAGAAGCCATAAGTATATTTTCGTGGTCATACCACTTGGCTTTTGGATCCGGAAAAGAAGGTTACACGAATCGCTGACTCTTTACGAGTGCTGCCGTGCGTTCGCTGTATACCTTATACTCCTGCGGCATCGCGTTTTCTTGTAAGAAAAATAAGATAAAAACACTCGATTTATCATCGATATATAAGTTATGATGATCCGTCCGGAATACACAGGATTTATATTTGAAAACTACTCTGTTCTATTTAACAAATTTTCTTTCGTGGATAATCCACCGATTGCAGAGATTTTTTCTTGGTTTTCGCGCTGAGAGTTATCAATGTTGCATTTTGCTTTTAGCCAGCATCCTCTATAAAAAGTTGGAAGATTAAAAGATTACTAGTCGCCTTGTTATTCGTGAGTAAATAATTGATGAAATGGACGAGAATTTACAGCATAGACGTTGTCTACTTTTTTTTACTTTATTAAGAATATTAAATATTTTGAAAGTACTATTCGAATTATAAACTTGTGTACACCCGAACACGTTTTACTTACTCCACCGTGATAATAGTATTTGACAAGACTGCAAATAAGTACATTACAGATTCTTTTTATTCTCCATTGTTACGTACAAAAACATATAGCCTGACTAGACAAAAACTTGCGCGACACCGTGTAAAATCACAAAGGACATCTAGCGTGCGTGACAAATATTTTATCGTAGCTTGATCTAATGTATACCTATAATGGTGTATCCTTCAATCTCATGTGCAAATTTTTTATTTATTTTCTGGACCCTGCAGTCAAGGTGAATGATATTTAAGTTCTAAAAAGTTAAAATTCAATCGCTTGAAATAAGCTTATTTGTAAACAATTGTAATTTTTATTTTTCGACCCCCCCCCCCCCCAACTATGTTTCGAGCTTTTTTTTATTGTCATCAAATTTCATGGCCAGATCGATCAGTTTCGTTATTTTATAATTTAACAAGCGCGACGTATACGTGATATTCTAGGATTCGCTCTAGTCAGTCTTCTCCAATTTCGTACTAGACTGCAGATAGTTGTTTATTTAAGTGTCGTGCACATAGCTCTAGATTATTTGAACAAATATTTTGTGTAAACAGTGGGACTAGTGAATAGTAACGTTATTTCTGCGGTGAGAAAAGCAAAAATCGAATTCATCCAGCTAACGAACGACGATATTATTTATAGGAATTCTAATAGAAATAAATCAATCTAAAAAAAGTATATTACCATACTTTTAGACTATATTACCATTCAATTTTTTTTTTAGTTTGAACAAATCCCTTACTATTATGAGTAAGTTACTCAAGGATATCAAATAATTACCCGATGTACTAATACTCGACACATTGGTAAACTCGCATTGGTAAACTGAGACGAAAATAGTTACACTCGCGTGTCTCTTTCTTAATTATAAATTTCAGGGACTGCTCGGTAAAGTGCAGCTGCATGAGATAAATTATCCGAGCGCGTAATAGAACGCAGAAGAGAAAAAAAAAAAGAAAAAGAAATACCGCGAGTGTCGTATTTTTCCATTGTTCGACAATTATATAGAATAGGCAGAAATAACTGCAGGCATGCGGCTAAAAGTAGGACGGAATCATCGGTGAAGGTTGACTGCGCGAAAAATGATCGCGGAATAATGCGAAAACCACTGGCGGTGATATACATCGCAATACGATGAGCTTTCTTCAGCTCCATCGTCTAATTGTGACAAAGCAAAGAGAGAAAGAGATTGAGCGGATCTTGGCAGGAGTTTTGCGGTCAGACGCTGTTTATCCTTCAATTGTATTTCTCGCAAATGCAATTTACCATTTGCGTCAGCAGTGCGCAACAGTCGTGCCTATATCGCAGAAATAAGGACAAAGTCTAAGTGCATCTTCAGATTTAAAGGTCCGTTAATGAGAACTATGGGAATTGGCGTTGGGATTTATAGGGGTGTGCAATAGCCGTGCGGTTTTTTGGAATCACGACTTCGGTCGATATCGGATAGACCAAAAGCGCGGCTCTTGGGAATTGGCTGTTCATTACGAAATACTTGCCGAAGTGTGTCGATTACTCTTCGACGGAGTACAGAAAACTTTAATATAATTGTCGAACGAACGAAATAGTTCGGCAAATCGAAATTCGAAATGACGCGAGAAATGCAATGTGTATATGTGTGTGTGTCGATCGATATATAGGAAAACACGATTGAGGTTCGCGGGAGAGAGAGAGAGAGAGAGAGAAAAAGATTGTGTATCGATCGAAGAAATTTTTGAGGAGAACGCGAGAGGGAGAGAGAGCCTGGAAATACGGTGCGGAGGTCTTGCGGCTGCAGCGAGCGAGAGGAGGTGCAATTCAATTGTCCGGCTGAGTGGAAAAATAGATGATAGCGTGTGTACAGTAGAGCGAAGTATTAGTAGACATTGGTGGTGCCCCCCCCCCCCCCCCAGGAGTGAGCTTTGCTGTGCACATACGTCTCTATCAGTCTATATGTCGAGGAGGCAGCAGCCGTACGTGTGTCTGTGTGTGTATGTGTGTGTGTATGTGTGTGTGTGTGTGTGTGTGTGCAGAGACATCTGCTGCGCTTATTGGCCACATGCATCTCGTGCTCGTGAACCGCATCGGCGCGATCTCTCGTGAAATTACGAGATCGCAGCGTGAAACCATCGCCGTTGAAAGCAGCAGCGGCAGCGGCAGGCAGCAGCAGCGTATAGTAGTATAGCGCTCTGCTCGCGCCCGGAGAGCTGCACAAGCCAAAGAAGAAACAGCAGCAACCGAGCCAGCTATCTCCCTCGCTCCCTTGCTCGCTCTCTGTGTATATATCCTTGCCTTGTATATATAGATATGATACACGTAACGCCACTACCTCCTCGGAAATTGCCCTGCAACGTGGCCCAAATCCCATTTTTTCCGTTACGAGAATGAAAGCCTCGCTCGCTCGCTCGCTCTCTGCGCGCAGGTGTACACGTCCGTGTTCGCCTCTCTTCTCTTCTCTGTAGCTTGTGCTGCTGTACTCTGTCTGTGTGCGCTCCGCGCTGCCGCGAGTTCTCGAGTTCGATGTTGCTGCACTGTTGTTGCCGCTGCTATCCAATGCATGGAAGGTCGACGTCCTCGAAAACTTGGAGCCGCGACGACGATGATGACGACGAAGGCTAATTTTGTTGAGAGAACACGGGGGGCCCCGTCCTCGCTCGTAATATACAACCGGCGATATGAAAATAAAATTAGAAGCGAGCTTCGAATTCGAGCTTGATGATCCAAAAATTTTGTTTGCCTCCCTCTCGCGCTGCGAGCGCATTTTACACGCTGATGCGGCTTGCGTGTAATTGTACATACACACGCGGACGACAACGAATTCCAAACGAGAATTTTCATGAAAAAATCGCCGTGAATACGTGTATAATCTGCGCACAGCAACATTTTTTCTTTTCGATACGCAGGTTTTTTATTTATTTATTATTATTATTATTATTATTATTATTATTATTTAATTAACGGATTGCGGATTTTTTTTTCCTTTTTTCAATCAGATTTTCGTTACGTTCGTCGGGGGGGGGGGGGGGGGGGGG
>JAWWMK010000022.1:831750-866616 GCA_035047105.1 Galeopsomyia nigrocyanea | reverse complement strand
TATATATATAGATAGAATATTTTCGATCTTTAATATAGACGGTGAGCCATGTCAGTGGGAAAGGACACAGGACACTGATAAGCCAAATGATACTTATTAATAATATTACTCTTGAAATTTTTGACATTATATGAGCAGCAAAGGAACTGGTGATTGCAAAATATCTTTCCGCTGTGAATGCCGTGATTGTGAGCATTGATACGTTCGTACATATTTGTAATATCCAATTTTCAAGAAAACATCCAAGTTCACCTTCGCCAAACTTAAATATATCATTAACACTTTTGCTTTTTTGAACTTTTCATCATTCATTGTTTTATAAAATGTAGCATTTTCTCCAGATTAACTAGATTGAAAGATGTATTACATCAAGCATTCTACGATTCATATTTTAGTGTTCAATAGTTAATACTTTGAAGAAGACACTTATTCTAATAATACAATGATTTTAGGAACGAAATAACTATAATTACATGTGCAGAATCGCACATCTGACGCAGGTTTCCTGTAGTACCCATAATCAGCAGAAATGTATCAGATATAGTGAGATTGAATAAATAGCAGTTTGCTATCCTGTGCATTGATTTTTTTGTCGCAATTACGGTACAAAAAATTGCATTACCAATCTGTAGTATACTTTCTTATCTGTATCACATACTTCATTTCAAAACAGTATTGTTTTATTTGCTGTAGAGTGAACTTTGTTGAAAGTTGTCACTGAATGTAGATATCACATTGAATCTGATTATGAGAAATACCAGACAGTTTTCGTGATTTTCTTATATTTTGGAAATTTATATCTCTGACTTATTTTTATATTACTTTATAATACACATTAAGAAGAAATGTTGTTTTATTACAGCACTAAAAAAATTGGGTGTCTTGGCAAGATGCACTTTCTCCTCTCTGAATGTGGAATATTTTTAATGCTGAAGTCCTTCACCAAACACACGTGTTATGAGCTTCTTACTCCAGTAATTCACAGCAAATCATTTCAAAACTCAAACTATTTAGCTGTTAATTATTATCAATACTTACAGTTACTGTACAGTATATCAATATACATTATTATATAAAATTTTGACGAATTTTTGTTTGGTTTTCTTTTCACAAAAGTGTTATTGGTACTCAACTCTCGTTGGTAGAATTTGCTATCAATTTCTTTATGTTTTATACGATTCAAATCGAAGAGAGAAATGCAATAGCTGCAAATATATTGATGAAAAAAGCAGTGATCCACGCCAATAATGAAAAGAAAGCTTTAGAAAAATATTGATCTTCTGTAACACCGTATGCATTTAAATTTATTTCTAAAGAGTATGAAAGTCGGACTCACGTTGAAATCTTGTCCGAAAGATTCGGAAAGTATGAAAAGAAGGCAAAGTTTTGTAATAGACAATTGACATTAACAACATGTTCCTGCACTGACTTCAACTCAATGGGCCTACCGTGTCGCCATATCCTAAAAATCAGAGAGTACATAAAGATTGATTTATTCTGTAGGGAGCTGGTAGATAAAAGGTGGACAATGGATTACTACAGGCAAAAACAACGTGTCTTGAATATTACGACTACAAATGATGACAAAATCTTCATTGTGATTAATTTTGATCAAATAGTTGTGCAAAAGAAATTGAAACGTAAGGGAAGATCAAAAGGATCTAAGAAAAAAGACTGCATCGGCAAACCCGTCAAGAGAGCTAGAATAAATTACGAACAAATTGACGATGACCTTGACATTGATGAATTTCAAAATATGAATATAGATATGGGTGCTGAAGACCGAGAAAATAGTGAAGATGGAAATATGTCAAATGAAATGTCCGACAATATGGAATTAAGCAATACTAATGTAGTTAATAGTTTTTCACAAAAAGATGAAAAGTCTCAAACATTGACTCCATTAAAGTTAATCATCCACTCTGATAACATTAATAGAATTATAAAGAATATTGATGCTGGAAAAAATAACAGTTCATGATATTCAAGAGACAAATGTGCAATGTCTTATTTATAAAGAATTAAACAAATTGAACATTTTAAAACAAGTTATGACTAATGCTGCCTACACGAAGTTAGAAAAGATAATTGATTCCTACAAAAATGACGTTTATTATACTTGCACTTTGTGCTCAGAAGACTTGACAGCCTTTGATTCCATATCATGTGAAACTTGCCTTTGCTGGTATCATTACCCGTGTGTAAACATTTCAGAATATCATTACAGTTTTTTCTGTCCTTCTTTTACAGTTTGTAATGCTCATTAAATTATTTACATTGAATTTGCTCATTTTACAAATAATTTATTTTGTAAAATTCAATTACGTTTTTTGTATTGAACTACTAGTGGTAGATTGTATAAATGAATTTGAACGGTAATAATTCTAAATATTTCTGTCAAAAGATACAGTTTTAAAATCTAATTTATTTTTTAATTTATTTATTGTTAGATGAATTGAACAAATATGAAATTGTATATAATTCGAATATCAAATGAAATTTAATCTTGTTAATTTTTGCTATAGTTTATTTTGTAAAGTTCAATTTACTAAAACGAAAACATTTTACTACTGCCAATACAGTGTAAAAATAGATTTGAATAGTCACAATAGTTTATTTTTAAAACCAGTGTTTATTAATAATCAAGACATTACCGCATAAGTTATCATATGAAAATAGCACGTTTTCATAATAAATGTTGATACAAAAATTTATTTTTCAGCGTCAAACATCATTTTCATCAGTCAAAATATTTTTTAATAGTGGCGGTATTAGGTCACCCCCATTTTTACACCAAAAATAAGTGTCTTTCTTCAAAGTGTAATAACTTGGGTTAAATATCATGAAATTGATCGTGCGAGGCATCATTTTAAAGAGTAAACGGGCAGCTTTTAACTGAAGCCATGTAGGTTAAAAAATTCGCTCGCGGTAAAAAGTTATGGCTGTTTGAAATCTTAGTATGGCGGTATAAAGGTGCTCTTACCGTATATGCGTCGTGGCGTTGAAGAGTTTTACGATTGTGAAATAAAAACTTAGGCTAGACGAAGTGTGTTCTATGATTATTGTTGCGCTCCAGAAAGAGTATATATTATATACGGGTAGGCGGATTGCGTGCGATCGAGTGTAATTTTTAAGGATTAACATTGGATAAACAGGAAGACGCAGAAGAATGAGGTGAAAATCTCATACGTACAACTATATAGTGATCGTACACGTGCAATAATAGCATTAAGAGTGTATAAGATATACCTATAAAGTGCTGGTCGGACGATTCCGCTTTTCGAGATTGACACCTACGAACAGAGCGTTATCCGCGTTAGCGCGCAATCTATCAAAGCAGTGTTTGCGCTTGCGGATCGCGCACAATGATCTCGAAGAATATCTGTCGATGCGTAAAAAAGCGCTCGACCGTGGTCCATTCGAAATCGTGAACAGGGAGAGCAAGAGAGAGAGAAATAGAGAGAGAGAGAATCTGCAGCGGCGCGGGCGGCGGCGACGGGAGGGAAAAAAGGAGTGGCGCACGTAATCCTGGAAAATTGTGTCTGCAAACAGGGCCTTTGTGTGGACACAAACGGCAGGTCGTTTACGTCAGGCCGCCCATTCTCAAAAGTAATCTACACCGGCGCGGGCGCATTGTACTCCCTCTCTCGCTCTCGCTCTCAGTCTCTCTCGCGCGCGCTCTATTCTGGTGTAATATCGGCAGAGATAGAAAAAAAAGTCCGTTCTCTCTCTCTCTCTCTCTCTCTCTCTCTCTCTCTCTCTGTTGTTTGCTCGCAAGAGGAGCCGCCTAATGCGAAAGCCATTGAAGAGAAAAAAAAGCATAGCGGTCGGATGATCGCGCGTAAGCACGTTATTCGCTGCGTTTCCCGCGCGTACGTGTATCGTTGCTTCTTAGGGATGGCTTAGTGCTGCCCCCCGAGGCGAGACAGGCCTCCCCGCGGCCGCTATACTTAACGCTCGCAAATCTCTCCCTTTACCTATACCTATATGTATGCCTATGCTTATACCTGAGCGGCTCGTGCGAGCGCGCGCGAGCGTCGCAGTATTTTTCACAAATGTAACACAACGAAAAAGAGAAAAAGAGAGAGACAGAGAGAGAGAGAGAGAGAGAGAGAGAGCCAACCCGGCACAATGGCCGGCAATTTGTCGGTTAACGAAAGGGGCAGGAAGAATCACCGGCTAATCTTGCCACTGCTGCGCGCTTTTTAGCCTAATTTTCGCCGTTCACGCTATTTAATGGTCAGCCGTGTTTATTGACAGTCCACTGGACCCATTCACTTTATTACCTCCTGACCGACTTTTACGCGATGCGTCTCTTTTTGCGTTTCTACCTCTTTGCTGCCATTATACCCAATTGCGTGTTGTCAGCTACATGCATACACACAATATGTTTACGTTTGCACAATTTCAGTTTTGAAGCTATACATATGGATACCGCTTTTTAAGAATTTCCGGCTAGTGAACTTCGAGCCAAGCCGGAAATACGAAGCTCGCGGGATTCTCTTTTCAACTTCAAAGGTTTTTCGCCTTATATTCTTTTTGAATGTATAAAATACTATTAATATCAACTATAATCAATAAAAAAGTAAAAGAAATGAAAGGCATTAAGCAAAGTAAAAATATTAGTTTTAATCATCACGAAGTATATACGTTTAATTTATCAAATTATAATGTTATAATTACAAAAATTTGTTGGGTTACTACGTATACGTACTACATCATTTTACGTGTAGATTACTTGATGAGGCTATTAAACTTTGATTTTTTAAATTGTTCTTTTTATTGACAATACACATCTACAGTCCTCAATGACAGATTAATTGAAGTTCTGGCTTAATACTCTCTGCTAAATATTGCTTCCTTGGAGAGGAAGCTTTGTTTTCGTTTTATTTTCCAAATTTTCCGTTTTTTCGCTATAATTTTTTTGTTTTTGATGTTTAACGCTTCGGAATTGGTTTTTTTTTAAAAAAGAGCAAAACTTTCTGCATGTCATCATTGAAGAATTTTACCATATATTTTGTAGCAGAAATTATGGGAAGCCTTACAAAGTCGTTTTTTTATGGAATCCGTATGTGTGCATGTGTGTGACTTTATTGTCAACTGGTATGGCTTTCCTATTCGATGGATTCCTATGAATCTTTTTTCGCATATTGTAAAATCCGTCAAGGTAGGTGGGAAAATAATTTTCAAGTAGATTTATCGAATAGAAAAAATTGTATAGCTATTTTTCAAAAATTAAAAATATAAAAAATTGTATAGCTATTTTTCAAAAATTAAAAATATAAAAAAATTAAGGGTTTTCAGGTGTATACTGTTGTAACTTTGGATTTATAATGAATTTCTTAAGGTGTGAGGGCTCATTTTAAAGCTTATTAAAGCAGCTTTAAAATGAGCTGTTGCGCGCAAAATTTGGACATAAGCAGCCTGAGTTATTTCATTTCTGAGTTATTTTATTTCAAACAACCCATCTTTTTAGATGTGAGGTATGTGAATCATTGTCATGCGCAAAATGCTGTTAATTTGTTTTATTTTCTAATTCCTTAACGCTTGAGAGCTTATTTTAAAGCTACAAGATGTGAGGAAAAAAGATACCCGTTTTGTCTAAACATTTTGCCCGAGAGATTTTTATTACTTAAAAACTAAATAAAATAAAAATATCTAGTACCTCCAAGGAAGCATTCCGCCAGCGCAGCTGGCAGCGTTTTTTTTTTCGTTACATATGCCGTAAATCTTGCAAATTTAATTAATTCTAGATTCGACGGAAAGGAATTTTTCATTTATAAAGGTGATGACAATTCAAGTGGCATATTTAGAACTATTCTTCAAACCAAATGTAAACATAAAACAAATATTTGAAAAATTATCCAGATAATTATATACATCTGCCAAACAAAAACAAGATAATAATTTCCTTGTCAAGCCAAAAACCCCCTAATCCTTAGCTTTTTTAGAACGAAGGCACGAAAAATCGAAAGAAAAAAAAGAATGAAAGGGAACCAGCGGTAAGACAAGTACAGTGCACTATTGAAGAAAGGTCGCATTGCCAACAAGTAGAGTATAAGTCCGCGCTAAATAGCGTAGCGTATGGCACATGTAGCTGATGGAGCAGCTGCTTTTTTCGAGAGAGAGATGAGCGCGCTATCTGAAATTCTGGTCGAGGCTATAGCGAGTTTGGAGTTTTTAAGGGCGGCAGAGCGCAGACAACAACAAGCACCTGGACGCCAAGGGGAGTGAGGAGAGGGCCATTCGGATGCGACGAGCCGTGCAATGAGCCGCGGCGAAATGTGTATCTCTATGTGCACGTCTGCGCCAGCCGCTCGCTCATCAGCAGAGATGCTCCCTGACTGATGTCCCTTTACCCCGAGTGTATAAGTATTCGCCTCTTCTATTTTGTGTGGCCCACACGCGCACGTGCTTCTTCACTATTCGAAAAATGCACTTCCGGCTTCATTAAATAATTTTCACTTTGGCATGCCCGCATCAATAACTCAAATTTGTATCTGTGCCTTTCATTATATGCCATGTTCAGTTAACTCAGCCGCAATTATTCAGCATTATTAACAAAATATGTGTTTGCTTTTATAGACTCATCAGGAAATAAAATGACAGAGTGTGTTTGTAACATTTTGAAGAAAATCTTAGTTTTCAGAGTGAAAAACCCTGAAGTCAGAATATTTTGCAGATAACTACATCCTAAGCGTAGAATACTTTGAACGTTCATTTTATTCAATCACGGGGATGACCTTCAATGCTGATTATCGCAAATATCTACAAAAGGAAGTGAAAACAAAATGAAATACGTGCATCGTCGATGAGAAATTATAATACTGATTGTTTTGAGTTTTGCAAGCACATAAAAAAAATTGCTTACTTCCTGACTGAAATTATATATGTACTTACAGTAATGTATTTTCTGATGCGTTGAATACAAGTTTAGAAGTATAATTTAATCCTTTTAAATAAGAAAGTTTCATTTTCTCGTTCATCATATGGTTCTTCAGCTTTTTCACTTTAAATTACAAATAAAAATAGAAATAAAAAAAATTTTGTCGTTATACGTAGTGATATATAAGGTAAGTCTACCCAATACCGCCACTAAGATTTCAAATCGTCATAAATTTTTACCCCGAGCGAATTTTTCAACGTACGTGGCCTCATTCGAAAGCTGCCCGTTCAATGATGCCTCGCACGATCAATTTGGCAAAGTCTAACCAGAGTTATAACACTTTGAAGCGAACAACTTATTTTTGGTGTGAAAAAGTTAGTATACCCAATTGCGCCACTTCGAGAAACAAGTATTCCGGCAAGTGAAAATAATGTTTGATACTGAAAAATATGTTTCGGCATCAACCTTTATTATGAAGAAGTGCTATTTTCACATGATAAATTATATGGTAATTTCTTAATTATTAATAAGCACTGGTTTAAAAAATAAACTAGAAATTGGCCATTATACGTTAATAATTGGTCGAAATGAATTTTTTTCGAATTCTTTTACATTTGCGTTTTTTTTTATTTGAACAAAGAAATGCAAAACTATATTGCAAAAAATGAAATTGAAATTTTCACCTATGGTTAATATAGGATTTTTGAAAGTGGCAGTATTGGGTGGGCTCGAATGGGAATAGTAATACGCTACGCTCGGCATTTGGCTTATTTGCGTGCTAAAGGAAATTCTGATGAGTGTTTTTGAAAGAGCAAAAGAAGATGAATCGAATGGTATGTCGCAGTTTTATGTTTCGATACCTATATTAGACTATAGTTAAAATGACACATATTCGTCGGGAAGAATTTCGGAGGGTTGGGAAATTCGCTCATCCAGAGCATAAAAGAGCTCTTGTAAAACGAATTTCGTATTCGGATATGATTTAAATCATTGGAACTTTCATTACTTAATAGTACAAACATAATGTCACTGCGGCGTACCGCTGTAGCAAGCGTACATATGAAATAAGAGCAAGTGGCGAAGTTGGGATACATGGCGGAATTGGGTAAAGATACCTTCTAGGTTTGCTGCCTCACTCTTTCCTACTTCAGTTCATTCCGCTTTTATATTTTGTTGACCTGTGTCATGTTTGCATACATACTCATGTAAAGAAAGCATATTTGCACATGAAAGCGTAGTTTGGGCTAATTATTTTTTAGCCCGTTTTACAGTGAAAAATAATTATCAAGTATCCGCGTCATGGTAGTCGTTGAAGCTCGGTTAACAGGCTTCAACTCCTGCAAGCTACATTGACTACACCGCTGAGCTGCTATTAAAAATAATTAAATGATCTAACGACTTATAATTTTCATCCAAATTTTTTTGAGAAATTATTCAAATCATAGTTTTGCATGGTTATATCTCTGATATTTTCATCATTTCGTCTAACATATGTTCGATTATTGGACATTTTCTTAAATGTTTATTTCATCACTCAATTGACACGGCGACAAAAAATGTAATTTGCACGATTAAAAAAATGACTCGTTCAGAAAAAAGGGTTTAATTTTTCCTCGTTGCAAAAACTGCTTGAGGCTTAGGTGAAAAGCAAAAATGAAAAAAAAAACGATGCATGCAAAGCCACACACGTATATAGTTCGACCCTTGCGCTCCATCGCAGTTCAACCCTCGGCGCTCATTTGAGGGAAGTTAGAGAGCATACTTACCGCATGCTGCCATAATGAGTCGGAGAGCAGTCTCTACCCCAATTTCCAATGAATGCAGAGCCCTTGTACGAGAGCGAGCGGCGTGGCAGCGCCTCTTCACCAAAGAGAGATTAAAGTGCCGCTATGGGCGATCCTCCACTGCTTTCTTTATCAACCGCTTTCCTTTCGACCGCCCATTACTCTCCGGCTCCCCCTCCTCCCCCTTCCTTCCTTGCTTCTTCCCTTTTTTTTCTTCATTCTGCTCAAACTTTTTCGCCATTCCTCTTTTTTTTTCTCTTCTCCCTCTGCATTCTGTTGTGTCTCTCAGTTCGGCTTGTTGTACTTGGTTTTCTTTATTTTTGGCTTGCGCTGTGAAACGATGTCGGCTTTTAAATTACATTCAAAAAGCCGAAAGACCGACTTCCGGGTCGTTCAATTACTGAAATATGGCTGCTTTCAAACAGTGTGTTACTTCATGGGAATATGCGATATATAGAAAAGTCGGAAGTGTTACAATCTCAGACCGTTGAGTTTTTTTTTTTATTGGACTAATTCATTATCAAAATGATAATCTTCCATTCATATATAGCGAAAATGTAACGTTCACGAACGTCAAATAATCGTTACCGTATACCATTGAACTGTTGACGTTCAAAATTCAAGATAATTATCGCCAAGAATTTTCGCAAATGATGTGTATATGTAGTTAAGCTACAACGAAACTCAGTTTTCCATATGGTTACAAGATTTGGAATAATATTATGAATAGACTTTGAAATGCGGGAAAGGCGAGCGCGCGCGTGCGCGCCAGAATTGAATACACAGCTAAAAATCGATTGATTTTCCGAGATATAAGTCAGCATGATTATGATTGATCGATCGTTACGGCGCATACTAAATGAGCCATTACCGCACACATAATACACGCACATATCTCGTGCTCTCTTCTCTCGGCGACTTTCTAAATTCAGATAAGCCTCGCTCGCGCGCCAGCCCAGGCCAGCCCAGGCCACGCCAGTCCATAATTCATTCTCTCTATCGAGTGTTGACATTTACATAAATATTTTCTCTCTCTCTCTCTCTCTCTCTTTCCACCATCGTGTATGTATAGTCTGACGTCACAAACGTGCGCGCGAGCTCCATAAATTAGCACGAACGATGCACGTGCGATATACTATATACATTTTGTACACTGCAAGCAATATATAGGAAATAGAGAATAGGAGGCCTGGTGTTTGGGCGAAAAGTAGAGAGAGGGGCTTGCTCCATGTTTGAAAATGGGGTGCATATCTTGGGCCACGAAAAACACGAGAGAGAGAGAGAGAGAGAGAGAGAGAGAGAGAGAGAGAGAGAGAGAGAGAGAGAGAGCCACTGGTGTATACAGATATACTACGCTGCCTCTTTCATCAGAGGCGGCGCTTTACCGCCTCTACCCACAACAGTTTTTGCCCCCCCTCTTTTACGATGCGTCCGCGCGCCGCGTCGTGTAGTACGCGTATACTTATAACGCTTGTCTACATGCTTGTCTCTATTTACAATGCCTCGGATGCGCGTGTTGGTTGTATGTATACTTGAGATGATAGATACGGATACGTTTTTTTTTTCTCTGTCGATACATTTGTACGCCAGCACCGTCGCTAATTTGCTGCTCGTAGAATCTATATTTAATATGTTGTCGTGTATCTATTCATAACTTAGCTGTCATTGTACGTATTATTGTGCTATCATTACATGCGTTCTTGTCGAATGTGAAAATCGAAGAAAAATTATCTTTTTTGTACTAGAGCCTTTATTGAAAGCATCAGTTTTGTTGGAAATTTGTTCCGCATAATAGATACTTACCTTGTCACATAGTGGAGTTAATAATTAGTGGATGAGGTGTTGTCTGGCATTATTTGCAGTCCACCTCGATCAGCAGCAACAGTGGCGGCGCGTATACAAGAGCCAAAAAGAGAATGAAACTGTGAAGAGAATGAGGGAGAAAAGTGGAGCGGCGCCGCGTGGATGTATCGCTGTGAGAGAAAATCTTCCTATTGAAGCTATCAGGCAAAAAGAAAAGCGCGCCCTTTGGCGGCATCTCTCCTTTGGTGAGATGGCATCAAAGTGTTGCTGTGTGTGTGTGTGTGTGTGTGTGTGTGTGTGTGTGTGTGTGTGTGTGTGTGTGTGTGTGTGTGTGTGTGTGTGTGTACAAGGTCTCTTCTCGCACACACGCGCGCGGATGTGTGTATGTGTGTGTGCAGAGAGCCAAACCCAACCCACCGGCATTTACACCTACTTACGCTGTGCGCGCGGTACCGACAGACCTACTTTGAAACGCATTATCGCGCCCCGTGCTCGCTCATGCGCGCGACATATCGAGACAAGAGCGCAGCCAGTCGTTCGTTCATTCGTTCTTGCATCTGGGAAACCTTTTCCTCCCTTCTTCTTCTTCTTCTTCTTCTCTCTCTCTCTCTCTCTCTCTTTTATTATTTTCTTCGCATCACGCGCCACAGGTACCAACGGATATATGTGCGAGAGAGAGACTTGGAAAATAGCTGCCGCCGCTTCTCGTATATGTAATATGCGGGATAAACGAGGTCAATTTTTTTCGGTACAGATAAAAGGCATAATGGATCTCGACAGTTGCGTTAAGCCACAATGGGCTCTCTCCACAAAAATGTTTTCATTCAGTCGCAGACAAAGATTCCATGTGCTCACGCTGATACACTTTACTCCTACTTCTACGCAGGCCTGCGAATTAATCTGGAAATAATTAATTGATGCAATGTCAGCAATTACAATCAAAATATTTACAATAGTAACTATAAATTGCTTAAACTACTACTGCAACGATATAATTACAGTAGATTAAATAATACGATAAAAATTTGTAGTAAAAAATCTATAAATATTTAAGTATACTTATCATATATGATGCGATGAAAAAACTTTGGAAAAATAAAGACATAAATCTATGTGTAGTGAGTATGACATATTACTTAAAATGAAAAGTAGCGAGACGAGCAGCGTGCTTGTTATACTTATGTGCAAGTATATAAAAAGCAAAGAAAAAAAGAGCGTACATTCATCGGATGCATTCGTTGACTGCACGATACAAAGAGCAAAATTGAAGACAGCCGAAGTTTATAATCCGCGAAAGCTTCGTGCGAGAGAATCCGAGAAAAGGAAAACGTTCAAAAGGAGAAAAGTATATGAGCAAAAAGAGAGGAAAAAAAAATGCGCGGCACTGGAAAAAGAAGAGAGCAAACGAGAGGAGGGGGTTGGTTTTTTAATTGCGGTTAAGAGACTGAGGACGGCGAGAAGCAGCAGCAGCGGCGGCATGGATCACAGGAACTCGCGAATCCTCTCGTTGACTGTCTCACTTGGATGTTTTCAATTAGGCGCGGCGTTCCTCGCCGGTGTCTGATTACAGCGAGATGTCGGCTGCTGATGCTGCTGCTGCGAGAAATGCACTTGCCTCCTCGTCCCCTCCCCTTCGACAATGTCAATGCGCCGCGGCGCAAAAAAGGCCAAAGGCTTGAGCCCTCTCCATCTCTTTCCTCGCGTGCCGCCTGCTGCATTCGGTTTTGAGTGAGAGAGAGAGAGAGAGAGAGAGAGAGAGAGAGAGAGAGAGAGAAAAGAGAAAGAAAAGCTGCTGCTGCTGTATGACGACCTCGCGGTATATGGAAGAGTGTCGAGGCCTCTTCTTGCTACTGCTGCTGCTGCCAGTGCTCGCGGAGATGCTGACGAGAGGGAGAGGAAAAAAGAAATTAGAGGAATGAGAGAGAGAGAGAGAGAGAGAAATTTTGACATTTCTGCAAATACGTTCTCCTAATTAGTAAGTTTACAACTCTAGTGCAGCTCCGTGCGCGCGTAGCCAAGATGCATGAAGGGCTGATGAGCGCTCCGGTATATATCGTATAACTATCTATAGGAGTGCGCTTGCATATACGATGCAGCAAACTTGTCTCGACACTTGTGCTATCCGTTCAGAAACAATATCAAATCCTGAAATTATTTTAATCCTCGTATATGTCATTATCAGCAAGTGAATAATAAAATTGAATTATATTTTTTTTTAGTTAAAAATAGCAAGTAGTTTAGCTTGCTAAAATTATATTCGGCCGTGAAATGTTTAAAAATAAAAATTAGCCATAAAAAGGGAGGCTTGCTGAATTGTCGCGATGGATAGCAAAAGTTAAAAAGTAAAACGTATAACGTGCAGGTGTTGGTAGCAAAAAACAAGCGTATATATACACACTGTATAACAAACGGAGAAAAAGCTCGACTGTCAGCGGGCATCGAAAAATGCGAGTCGCGTGGCTCGAAAAAGCTACGATTAGCACGCGCGCGAGCGAGAGAGAGAGAGAGAGAGAGAGAGAGAGAGAGAGAGAGAAAGAGAGAGAGAGAGACAGCGTTGCGCGCGGCGTCGATAAAACCTAATGGCTTTTCGGAGCGCGCGGACGAAATATATATATGTACGAGATTAAACGACGTTAAACGCGTTCTGCTCGATTTTGCGGGACTGGATTTGTAAACCATCCCTGAAACTCGTTTTACACTGCGATGCCCCGAAAATTTTCACGCCACGTTGCTCGCGCGCGGAGGTGCAAAAATCAGCGATCCGACCCTCCGACATATAATCCACCTTCGTTTTCATGAATATTTTCGTTGATACTTCACTGAAATATCATCACTCTCTATATTGTCTCATCGATATATACATAGCAGCCACGATAAAATAATTAATTATTATCGAACGACTTTTATTCAATTGTGCATTTAATTTTTATTTGAGTATATTACCAGTATTATATTGTAATATACAAACACAATTTTCAAAAGAAATTTATAAACAATATATAATATTATCTACACTACAAAGTTGAATAAATCTTTAAATTTATTCTTCTATAGAGTATACAATATTTAGCACTATAATACATGCATTTTCAATAGCATGCTAATCAAATAATATGCTATATACTTCACTGTCAGGCATATGGAATTAAAGCACTTTATATACTATAAAACTCATTATGATTAATAAGAAAAAACTGATGCATGGAAAAGATTAGAGGACAAATCGTACAAACAAATGTTTAAAAAAATATATAACGATTATATTGAAGCTGAAAATGAATATAAATTTGTAGTTTAACGTAGTTATACAAGTTGGAAGTCGAACCGACACAATTGAAATTAAAAAAATAAACAACACCTGATAACAATTACAAAATGGGTTTACTTACGCGGTCGAATCAATATTCATGACACACCGTAATAGATACATGCCAAAGAGCCGAACTACAAGTTCGCGAGTGCGAGAGAGATGATGTTTGACTTGCGTTATGAAAACTGTGCAATAGCAATTGTAATCATGCAGAGATTGTATAGAAGTAGAACGGTGAGGGTGTATGTGTGTGTGTGAGAGAGAGAGAGGGAGAGAGAGGGAGAGAGAGAGAGAGAGGACAATAGCAGCTACGGACCAACCTCAAAACGTCGGGCTTGCGAAAGGGGCGCTTGCAGTGCAGCGCGCAGCTCTCGCGTGCGATTGCGGCGACGTCGGCGGACTCTCCTTATCGCGCGGGCGCGTGCTATCTATCTCTCTCTCTATTTCGGGGCGCCGCCACGTAACAATGGCGTCGCGCCGCGACCCGCCCTCCTCTCTGGCGCCCCTCCAGCGCGGACAACCCGAGCCCCCACCAGTCGATAGTCCCGCCCACGGGACGCCTCCTCCACGGCGGCGCACGCAATCGCGAGTGCTGTCGCGGAGCCGAGGGAAGGGGCAGCTGGCAGCGCGCGAAGCACGCGCTCGGGAGCGAGCGAGAGAGAAAAATGCAGGCAGGGAGGGAGGGGGCACGAGGGGGATAGTTGATCGAAAAGGCAGGCTGCTGGATCGGGCAGCTCGTGCTCGTTGGGCTGCTAGGAACAGCGGCGGCAGCCGAAAGAGAGCGAGCGAGCGAGAGATGCTTGCGAGCGCTGGCGGCGGTGGCGGTGGTGGTGGTGGCGGCGGCGGCGACGGCGGCTTCAACAACGACAGAGTTGGCTGGTCAATCGGGCGACAAGCACCGAGGCAGTAGAGCTGAGCGCGACGCGTCACTGCACAGCGGCTCACACGTGCTCGGCTGCACTCACCACCGGCGTCCAAGGACGCACAATCACAACCCCGTATCTCGCTCTCTCTCTCTCTCTTTACTCCTTTACTCCTTTTTTTCCTTCCTGCTCGATACGATCGTTTACCTTTGCCCTTTGACGCGAGTGAGCGATCCTAAGGATATTCGACAACTATAGTGCGATTGTGTTGTTGTTCTTGTTGTTGTTGTTTCTTCGTTTTTCGTTTCGTGCCGAGTGAACACTTCACGGCAACAACGGCCACGGACTTGAGTCGTCAACAACAGTATATACATCATCCAGTGTACGTTCTTGTCATAAATATATAAAGCGGCGAGGCTGCTGCGTGTAAGCCTCCTCGCCGCCGCGCGTTTAGTGCTTTCAGCTGGTGAAAGGATCCGGCCTGACCACGGCCATTCTCGACACGGTACGTACATTAACAATATTATCTTGCATCCTCTCGGCTTCTTCTTCTCGATCATTTTTTTTTTTCATTTTGCCTCTCCATCATTTCTCGCGGTCCCGATATATAAACTTTCGACGCGCTGACAGCTGATCGTACTCTTCCAAATCAGTTTTGACAAGTTCGAGAGAAATTCTTCTCTGAAACGGCGATATTATACCTGACCGATATCGTGTTCGAAAAATATTCGGGCGGAGCGTGTGAGAATTTCGGACTCGTCGGTCGGCTATTTCTTATACGCGGAGCAGAATGGTGAAATAAAAATAAATCAAAACTCTTTTTAAAAAATTATACGATACTTTATAGAAGCAGTAAATATTGAGTTTCGTTGTAATTTTTTCTTAAACTGGAAAAAATAAATAAATTCTGGTGTACAAATAGCAATGTAATAAAGAATTAAATAAAATATTAAAGTTTAATAATAATACAAATTGTATCTCGTGAATCATATTGCCAAATTGTATCGTAAGAGTACAGGCCATTACCAAGAAAAATACAATTGAGAAAAAAAAAGCATCAATCTGAAGTAGATCCATATTCTCGGGAAAAAAGTAAACATAATTTCACGACAATAACTGTCAGAGAAATAATAGGCGGAAAGCTTGTAAAAGGAAAAAAAGAAGGCATTGAAAGAGAGCGCCGCGAGATAATAATACGGTTAAGCGCCAGCAAATAAGAGAAGCGCAGCTCGTCGAATCGAGAGCGATAGGCATCGCGCGGGGCCTATACACTCCTCTCGCACAGTGTGGAGCCTCTGGCAAAAAAAAAAAACATTGTTCCCTCGTGCTCCTTCTCTCTTTCTCTCTCTCTCTCTCTTTCTCGGGCTACAGATACGATTAATGAGATAATGGCATTGAGCCTTCGAAAGCGAACGACTCCGGATAATTCTTAGTCGGATTTCCGAAACAGCAGCTAGCACGCGCGCGCGGATTAAGATTTAGCTCGAGCCCAGCGCGCAGTCACGCCTACTCGCTTTGTCTTCGCTAATGTCTTTCTATTGTCCGCCCCGCAGACTATTAGCTGTCGTGTATATAGCGAGAATGACCGTCGGTCTATACTGCACACGTCGTTCGCCAATTTCGCCGGCCGTCGGATACTCGCGGCTGCTACTGCTATCCTCGCGACTTTGCACACTCGCGCGCCATTTGCATTCTCATTGTTTATTCATTTTGCCACCGTCGACACATTGCTCCTTTGATTCTTCGGCCTGTTGTCTTTAATAGAATTTGTCAAAGACTTATTGAACGGCACGGGCTATATATATACAATAACTTAACGAGAGCATTTTTTTTTCTATTTCAAAGCCAGCGAAAGTGTGTCTCGATTGATGCAAATGGCTTAATAAAGACTCGCGTTCTTCAACATTATAATAAAATGTCAGAATAAATTATCAGACTTTGAAAATATGACATTGCTTTACGAGAAAATGTGAATGATGAGAATTTAAAAATCAACTATGTAACGCGATATTATGTATATGTATCCGCACGACTGTTGTTCAAATAAAGCCAATATTTGTCAATGCAAAATTTGCAACGAAACACATCGGTTGCAACACGAATATTTGAATAATTCGAGCAGTGTACATCGGGAGAAATGACAGTACCAGCATTTTGTCGCGAAAATCAATTAATTCGTATATACACGCACAATTCGACAGAGCGATATACATATACATATATACGTTTCAAAACAAATTGCACGTTTGTTGTTTGCTAACAAAAGCCACCCTCCACCCCGCGCGCATAAACAGAAATACAGAGCTGAAATGTTAGCTAGCGTGCAAGCATTTCGGCTATACACCGTTATTATAACGTCTGCCTTTTATCTATCGATACATTAACGGACGAAATAGCTTTTGATTGAAAATACGATGCGATGCGCGATGTTCTGTATACCGCTCTACACTGCAACGATAGACAGTGATGGCATTAATGCATTGAAATTTATCCAATTATCGAGCTTTGCAAAGCATGAGCATTACATACTCGGATAATTATTAAATTACCAGTTACTAATTGTGTAGTTATTCCGTGATAATTTACAATCCAAATGATACACCAACAATAATATACGCAAATACTACAAAAGCGCGATTATAATAGAATTAAATATTGACAAGAAATTTATTGAAATTCACTGTCACGAATCTTCGACTCTTTATGATAAGTATAATAAAAGAGAGCTTTCGCGACCAACGTCATCGTGACTAAAAAGATTCACGTTCAATTTTAATCCACAATTCCACGAGAAAAAAGATGAAAACACTTGTTAAATTAGTGCGTAAATTGCATCCATCAGTAGAATACAAGTACAACTCGTAAACATTTCCGACATGTATATACATATACAAAGTAGAAAGAAAAAAAAAACACCGTCGAGCTCAATGGCGCGAAAGTTGAGAACGGGAGTATAGGTCTCGTGCGGCGAAATGAATGCAAGCACACAGTGTCGCGGCGGGTGCAGCGCAAGTGGCATCGTCACATCGACGGTCCTCTAGAGTCTTTTTCTGCGCGAAGCTGTAAGTACGCCGAGCGAGGCTCACGTGCTGCTGCGCGCGCGTATAAGTAATTTCGTTATACGCTCGGCGGCGCCCCTGAAGCACAAGCCGTTAGCACACACACACAGAGCCAAAAGGCGTCTCGTACTTACGCGCTCGTTTAACGGCCAAAAGAAAAGTCCCTTATAACCGCGCAAAAGGAGAGAAAGAGGGAGTTTTCTACGTCTTCATCTATTCGCGAGGATTTTTTTTTTTTTTAGATTAAGATTGAGTATAATTGATGTTTGAACGGCAGTGTCAAATCGTGTTAATTATAAATATTTTCATTACTCACTTCAATGACTAATGATGTATCAACACTGTCAATTTGAAATTCAAAGCTGTAGCAATTTTTTTTCAAGTGAATTGCAAATATATTTTCTCTCTACAAGATGAACACTTTCGAAAACATGTGTAAATGTGAAAGAAAAAGTTGAGACTAAATTGAGAATTTCCACGTATAACTTTTGTTTTTTATTTAAACTGAGTTGTTTAGTGTTGACCTCATAATATATCTAAAAATACACTTGTTGTTATGATCATAGTTAACATTAAAAGTGAGAGCAAGAGAAAAAATATATAAAGCGCATTGTCTAATTAACACGTATACTAAAAAAGAGCAATGTTGTACATCAGAGTCATATATATATAGACAGATTTCACAGGGGGTTCTTGCGATCATGGGCAAGATGTACGATCATTGGAGAATAATCGAAGCCTATATAGTCGCTACGAAGCTCGTCCTTAATCACACGGGCTTTCCCGAAGAATTTATGAGGCGCATTATACGCGCCGTCGGCCGTGTGATTCGCCCACTCTCGCTCTCTCTTTGCTTTGTACGAGCACGGCTGACGGCATCGGTGGCAACGTCCATTGCTTTTGCCGCGCAATAAACTTTCCAACGATTCGATTAAAATGAAAATCCGTGTCATTGTAATCCCTATCAATTTACATGGTGGCGGCGCACCGATGACGCGAAGAATGCAAAGCAGTCGCGGGATTACCATGCGACAACAGTGATCATCCATTTTGGCGCGCGAGCGCGTCGCACCGAAAAAAAGAGAGAGAGAAAGAGTAGACAAAAAAAAAGAGCACGCTCGCCCGATTTTAAACGCGTTTTGTCTTTGTTGAGTCGCAACACGACACACGTTTTTTTTCGCTCCGTCGCTTGCCGCACTTTTTTTTTACTGTGTGTGTGTTTTTTTATTCGCTTTTCAAAAGCCACGCGCAGCGATCATCGCATCACCATTCATCTTCGCACCTTTCTGCAATTGTGACCCATTAAAAAATCGAAAAAAAGAGTCAATGGTTGCAGTGAAATCCGAGTAACTAATAATAAATGATTGTTTATGTATTGTGGTTGCAGCATTGTGTTAGCGTGGCCGGGGGCGGTGGCGGCGGTGTCGCCGGCGGCAGCAGTGACCCGGGCGCCTCCGAGTACCCGCCGAGCGCTGCTGCAGCGCGGAGCAGGGAAGCGGCGGCGGCGGCGCTGCACGCAGCAAGGACCCTGTTGGGCGCGGGGGTGGCCAACCCTTGCTCGGCAACCCCCGAGCCGCCCTTCTGGAAGATGCCTCACAAAGGTCAGTAAATGTTCCTTCATTTTTTTCACATTCAGATTTCCCGCGCATGATCAAAGCCGCCCGGATTTAAGCTCTTAACGACTTTACGCGCGGCTCCTACTTTCATTATATTCGTGCCTTATGCACCCTCGCACGATGCGCCCTATTAAGGGCTAAACGAAGCGATTGCTTTATTTGTTAAATACGCCTCGGCTATTTTTTTTTGCGGTTTCACGTATACGAATACACCAGATCTCCGGTTTAAAAGTAAAGAAAAGAGCCTCGTACAGCAGCAAAGAAAGGGTATGGAAAGACGGGTTGCAGTTACGTAAGTAGATAAACACGGGGAAAGAGCAGAGCAGCAGAGCAGCAGAGCAGCGAGCGATGGGTGGGCGGGCGTGCAGTTAGCTCGCTCTCGGTTCCCGTGTCTGGCTGCGGCGTTGTGGTGCGAGGGCTCGTGCGGTTAGCTCCGCGAGTTAGCCGCCGTAACCCTATGCCGCGCGCTCTCTCTCGCTTGCTTGGCTTCTGTCGGGCCAACAGCCCCTTCGCCGCCAGCGGCGTATACGCTACACCTTGCGACCGAGGCGCGCGCGCGCCTCGAAAACAACCCCCGAGGCGCGACTTTAGCTGTATATAGCTGGGGCTTATATACTTTCTCTCACTCTCTCTCACTCTCGGTGTATAGCGCTAAGCGACGGACTTATTGCCTGTAATGCGTGTCTACTGTGCGCAGAAAACTTGTGGCTTCCGTTTCGCGCCGGTAAGGGCTAGCTTCCGATATGTCGGAGTAGGCTCTATTACCGCCTCGTTATATTCAGTTCAGATATCATTTTTTCCGTTCGTTAATTATCGTTCATCGCTGAGAAAATAGCAGTTTTTTTTTCTATTTCGTTAGAATATTCTGACAATCGTACCGATCAGTAGTCATTACAATTTTAATGACGCGTCTAAGCTATTATAATTGCAATAATGAACGTGTAATTTATATATCTGATATATTGAAAACTGTATGAAACGAGTGTTCGAATGCATAATCATAAAAATCGACGAACTGTCAGAGTGTGAAAGGTGAGAAAGACACGGGTACATAGGCGCTATAAGCAAAAAGGTCGTTATAAGTCGACACTTCTCGGTGAATTTATATACGTAAGTGCGTGGCGCGAAGACCACAACAGACTTTGCTCTCGCTGCCGTGCATATACCGCCGCGACCGATTTGAGCCAATAATAAAAGCTACACGGCACTCGGTCGTCGGCAATTGCGAATTGCGCGCCAGCGGTTGCGGTGGCGCCTGCAGTCCTCGAACATACATATATATCGCGTTTCAATGCGAGAGCGTGCAATGCCCGTGACTCGCGCGCGGCTCTGTTCAATCTCCCCCCCCTCGATTATATACGCCCTCTCTCTGCGATCTTGCACACACGCACGCGCTCGCGCCACGTTATATTATACACCAAAAATCTTGTGAATGGAACCGCAGCGAGTAACTGATCTTTTCTTTGCACGTGCGCCCGTAATAAGCCGGCTTTACTTTTTGGACCATCGGTATGCATAGCTCTGTATGTGCTATATAGGACTTATCCTCGGATCGCTATATACGAGTCCCTTCTTTCAGAATCAAAACGCCTTGTATCAAGGGTTTGCATTATTCTCTTTTATATCGTGCGAGATTTGTGTCAATGATTTTCCTGACACAGGCACTACACTTTTTTCTCAAGATATATATAAAGTGCGCACTTATGATGTGTAAGAAAGACTGCGGGATAAGACGAATCGTAGAGAAAAAAAATTGAGATTCCTGGGAACAAGCATTGATATTATGCACTATTGCGTGTACCAAATTGATAAAAAGTGAAAATAAAACAAATGCGTTGAATAATAAATGTAACTAAGCGCGCGAAGTACCAATTATTGACTCGTACTACTGAAGTGTACTTGTTCTTATTGAGACCGTTGTCATTACTTTTCACGCGAGGTGCTGCGATAGCGAGGGAAAAAAGGGGCGCTCATCTCTCTCTCCTGAGGGAGGAAAGCGAATTTTGCGCTTGCAATACTGCGTAATGAATGTAGTCTGATGAGCTGCGAGAGACAGACGTAACAGTGTAGTATGTGTCTGGCGCAGGTGTCGAGGCGCGAGACAACGAACTCGCGAGCGAATACCGCCTCGAGCATCGTTCAAGCTATATACGATTCAACTCATTAGCGAGCACGCCATCTTTGATGTGTCGCTCTTCTCTCTCTCTCTCTCTCTCTTCCCACGGGGCAAACCGAGCCGTCGCGAGATTGCTCTGCCAGCTCTCTTTATTACTCGCGCGCAGTGTCATTCCTCTGTATATGTATATAGACGGCGTCAACTCATAACTGCTCATCGTCGCGAGCGCGCGTATGGTGTTTAAGGCCTAAAAGCAAGTCAAATTTACCTTTGCCGAGGAGTATCTTGATTGAATGCAATTGCAAGAAATGAGGCGTGCACATTGCGGGAAGCTATCTACGGCTGCCGCGTTTCTCCTTCCATCCGCGCGTTTGTTTGTTTATCATCTGACTTGGAATCTTAACTAGCTTTCGGAGCTTCGCGCCAACTTGCAGGTAAACGTTGTTTCAACTGAATCAATATACGGAAATTTCATAACATCACCGACTGTAGGTGAAAAAGTAAAGTAGAATAAATAAAACGCTCGATTAAAATCGAGAAAACGATTTAAAAAAAAAAGAAAGCTCGTCGTCAATTTAAACGCGCGTACAATAAATAACGGAGCTATATATACCACACGTAGGCGAGAGCTCTGTGCTCGCGGGGAGGGTAATAATCCTAATTACGAATCAATGTTCATCCTATTAGGGCGCGAAGCTCCGTAATATCGTCGGCCGTTAGCCGCCTGAGCGAGCGAGCATTTTTAAAGCCTCCCTCTCTCTCTCGCGAACTGCTGCTACTATACCACCGCGGTTATTTATAAACCCATTCCGATAAATTGAAGCAAACAATTGCGGTCTCGAATCAGCGCCGATCCGAATAATCGCTGCCGAGCGCGGAGCTTTCACGCCGTGCACGTACTCTCTTTCGCTACTCTCTGAAAAGCCGGAATACTCGTTATACGAGCTGTTGCCGTCGTTATTATATATCCCCCCACCCCCTTCCCGCGAGCTTGCGCGATGCAGCGAGCCCGAGCCACCTAATTATCTACCTGTTATTGCGCTCTGTACTCTTTTCCTTTCCGACAACGCTGCTTGCTTTTTTTTTCGGCCTTTCAAGGCACTTTTTCGTACCGTGCGCGCTTGTTACATTTCTCTCTCTCTCTTTTTTTTTTGTCAACGACTCAAATGGCAAAGTATATAAAACGCTCTAATTATTTCGACAAATTTTTTACTTTGAGCTTTGTGCAGTGTAAGCTCGTTGACAAACTACATTGTGTTCGTTCAGCTTGAAAAATGTTTCTGCCGTACAGCTACCGTGACAAAGAGCGGAAAAATTGACGACGAGGTTGAATTTTTCGAAAAAAAAAGGAGCAGGTTCGTTTATTTTCTGCCGTACAACGTTGCGTCGAGGATGGCATAAGCAAGTTGTTTAGCCGCAAGATCGGCCTCGCCAAAAAAGAAGGAGCTTATACGCTGTGGCGCCGGAACGAGGACGCGTATAATAGCAGATGAGTCGGTAAAAAGAAACGGCCGAGGTGCGACTGCGACTATACGACGATCAGCGGTGAAAAGAGTTATATGGAGGCGAGTTATAAGAGAAACGAGCTGCACGGTATAAGCGAGAGAGGGAGGAGAGAAAAAGGAGAAAAACGAGCGAGCGAGAGAGAGAGAGGCACGTGAGAGTAGGGTGTCGCGACGTTGCCTGGCGCTGGCACTACGATGGGATTTAATCTGTGTCCCGTTTCACGCTCAGCCAAGTGGAACCTCTTTGCCTCACTTTGCGGCCTTTGCCGCGGTATATAGCGAGAGCAAGTAGAGGGAGAGAGCGCGCTCGTCGCGTAGATTAACGCGAAATTATAAATAAAGAGCCGCGGCGTGCACCTCGAGCGAGCGAGCGAGAGCTGCCGGCTGCGCCTGCTGCCGCCTTCTTCCTCTCGCTCGCCTTTGCCGTCGCCGCCGCTGCTGCTGCTGCTTTTTCCCTCTCACACATTGCCTCGCTGCTACGACAAAGCGCTTGCTTCTCTCCTATATACTCCACCTACCTGCCGCCGCCTGCTTCTCTTTGCTTTCTCTCTATGTGCCAACAAGAATTGGCACGTGCGCAAAACAACCTGCAATTTGCGCTTTTCTCGCGTATTATATTCTTTGTCGCGCGACGTACATACGTTACGCTTAATTTTTCATATTTTTCGACGACGAATACATTAAATCTGAACGAGAACGCGTTTAATACAGCAAGAAAATGAGTATTTTTTATCTGGAGGATTCGATCGCGAGGAGATCGTCGCGGGCTTTTTATTTCGATCGTGTCCCAATAGAGTCAAGGCGATATAATAACCGTGTCATCGGTTTCATTTGCCGCGCGCACCGATGAAAAACAAGAAAGGCAAGTCCTCGAGCGACATATCGAGGCACAAAGAGGCCGCGAAATCTCGTGACGAGGGATCAAGATGGATAACTCGGAAGACTCGAGAAAGCGAGAGAGAGAGAGAGAGAGAGAGAGAGAGAGAGAGAGAGAGAGGAAGAGAGAAGGAGAAGAGGGACAAGGGGGTAAAAATAAGGCAGAATAAAAAGAAGCGCCGAAGATGAATGTCGAAGAATCTGCGCGTTCTTAAGGGAGAGCCGAGGCGAGGCCGAAAGAAAATTAAATAAAAAGAATCTCGTGGATGAATGTGTGTGTGTGTGTGTGTGTGTACACCGAGGAAGCGAAGAGGGAAAAAGATTATAAAGTCGGAGACTCGCCGGTTAGTCGAGCGTGCGCCTGGCTAAATATTCATCGAAGAGCTGCTATGGGTTGCTGCTGCTGGGCGCGAGAATAAAGAATCTTTTGACGAGGCAAAAGCATCGCTTTGATCGGCCTCGACATAATACCTTACCGAGTCGACATTATGGCCATATCTTTGATCGCGAGTAGAGCCTCGTCGAGCCTTTGTGCGCGCCATCATCGCGATGGACGCAAAACACACACACATACTGAATGAAACTTGAAAAATAAAAATTGAAAGAAGTGCGCCCTAGAAAAAAAACGTCCTTTTTTTTTCAAAATATCGTCTACTGCAGCACGCAGCTATTATACTCTTTTCTACATAACGCTTTGGTTATTTAATTTCTGTCTCAACAAACCGTCGAGCTTTATTCTTGATTCCTCGCAAATTCTTTCGACCTTTTCATTTGAAAATATCGATGGACGTTTCCGTGAAATTTCATAGAACGAAAAAAAAAAAAAGAATCGTGACGATTGCACTCAATTAAAGAATCAACAGGCTTTACGCGAAAAACTCAAAACGTATTTTGGATGCACGTTTTTTACCAAATTTTGTCGAAACCAACCATTAACAAAATTATCGGAGGCGTGAAATTTTCCGAAAAAAAAAGAAGAAAACATGAATCGCGCGAGAGATACACGAGTATAACTCCGCATATTTGTAGAAGCGCGAATGTAATACACGAAAGATTGTGAAACAAGCGGCAAAGAGCGAAGAGCAGTATAAGGATAGTCAGACTAATCTAATTACATTGGCGTTAAGAGTAACGAGGGAATGAGTGGCCCCGCGGCATAACTCGAGAGTGAATGTTTCGCGAGCAAATTAAGTAAGACGGGGCAAAGTGGGTGGGACAAAGGGGTTTTCTCTCTCTCTCTCTCTTTCTCTAGACGATAGATGTAGCTTGCGCGCGTGCGAGAGAGAGAGGTTAATTAAATTCGTTAATTGCAAGATGCATTTAGCGCCGGCGCACAAAGAAGCAGAGCGGTGCTTAGACTGTACGCACATCGGCAAAGTGAGTATATAGCGACGTACATATGCGCGCGCGCGAGAGTTGTGTGTGCCTCTTTGCTGCGCACTCGCGTCAAAGGAACAAAAAGACTATTGCGCCCACCCGCCCGCGCGCGCAAGAGGGAGAGAGAGAGAGAGAGAGAGAGAGCTAAGTGGAAGGGAAATTATTACAAACGCCTGGCACCTCTATACGCCGCGAGAGCTGCCTGCCTCGTTTCTTCAATTTGTGACCTTTTTCTTCAACTGTGGTCCGCGTGCCTTTTTTTTCGTCGCCGACATTACTCTTTCGCGTACGTCTCTGCACTTTGTTCTATAAACTTCATTCCCTTATCCGGTTTCTTTGAGTTTTATCGAACATTTTTTGTACATAATTCTGCATGAAACGGTACAAATACTATACAGACTCGAAAAGAAATACTCATGTACTAATAAAAGCGATTACTCGCGTTTCGCTTTTACAGAAGAAGATCTGATGCACGGAGGCGGTGGCCTCGGTGGCGGGGGGATGATGGGCCAGAACTCGATCTTCGGCTGCTCGAGCGCTGGCCACAGCGGGGTCAATCAGCTGGGTGGCGTATACGTGAACGGCAGGCCCCTGCCCGACTCCACCAGGCAGAAGATCGTCGAGCTGGCGCACAGTGGGGCACGGCCCTGCGACATCTCACGCATACTCCAGGTCAGCAACGGCTGCGTCTCCAAGATCCTCGGCCGGTGAGTTCTTCTCTCCTCGAGACTCGCTTCGTCAATTTTCATCCAGTGTACCGAACAGTGTGTTTTCATTGCTTTTCTTTTTCAGATACTACGAGACCGGCTCGATCAAACCCCGAGCGATCGGCGGCAGCAAGCCACGAGTGGCCACCACACCAGTTGTAAATAAAATAGCCGACTACAAGCGCGAATGCCCGTCAATCTTCGCATGGGAAATTCGCGATCGGTTACTGCAAGAGGGCGTTTGCAATAATGACAACATACCCAGCGTGAGTATACCACTTTTAGCTAACCGATGCTCAATATTATGCTAATAATCCGCTATAGAGTTTGAAGATTGCGAATTTTTCATTGAGCTACTTTGCATCCACTATTGCCAATCGTTCTGATTCCAAACGTCCATTGTACGTTTAGATTTGCGTAATAACTATCGATTTTATCTATTTTGGAATTTGGCGCGTAACAATTCCGCATCTAAACAAACTATTTTCGGACATCTGCTTCACACGGAACAATAATTAATTGTTTGTATGTTGAAAATAGAATCCATTCACTAAATCAGATTTAATAGTCACACATAGAAACAATGAGGTTCATTAAAATGATCCTAAAATAGAACACGATACATACAATTATCGCGCATTCAAAGGCTCCGCAATATACGGAGAAAATTAGCGACAAAGAAGACGAGAATGTGAGAGAGAAAGTCTTACGTCAGCGACTGCTCTCACGAGAATCACCGCGTCAAAGACAAGAGCGCCGCTGTCGTCTCTGTCGCTCTCTCGCTCGCCTCTCGCTTTCCGCAAAGCAACTCGTCGATAAACCGGCCGGAACATTATGCGCATCCAGCGCGAGCTTATCGGGGCGAGGCCAGCAGCAGCCCCGTCGTTCGTCGGCCATCCGGCCACTCGACCCTAATCAAAGTCTCGTCAATAGGGCGCTGCCCGCCGCTGCAAACCCAGGGTAATCGCTCCATTACTCCAACCCGAACAACACACTGTCCACCCTGCGAAGCTCGCTCTTATTCTATATACCCGGCTCCAATCGCAAAAAAAAGACACGTCTTGCAAACATCCTTTTCCCTGTCGCTTGCCTAGCGCCATTACTGCATACGTGAAAGCCATGATACTATTCGACCGGTCTGAGCATCGAGATTGTCAATATAGTTGCTCCATGTGTAGGCGCCCTACTTATTGTAATTGTTGAACGTGGATGCTATATCCCTCGATAATCGCAAATTGATGCTTTAAAGCGGCTCTTCAACTCGCTCATTCCCGGGCAATTTGCGGAATGGATTTGTTTTGAGGGGGTGCGGCGCGCTCACACGTCTTTGCTCGGGCATCGGTCGCTTGGAGCTTGCAAGCTTCCCTCCAAAGGCACGCGTTTATCTGCCTCGCCCCGACCCTCCGACTATACGCGCTCGCACGCATCGACGCTGGTCTTAGTAGGATTCGAGGGCTGCAATCGAATACGCGAGCACGAGCGTGTGTGTGTATGTGAGCTCCTTGATCAATCAGCGCGTTTGTAGTCGCGCGTGCCATACTCGTGCGCTTTGCGGCTAATGCCAAAGGCAATCAACTTATACACGTTGCTCGCTCGAACCTCATCGTCGTCATTACGCGATCGTTGTATTCGCATTCATGTTCTTCTCTTGTTTGTGACCTAGTTTATCGATAGCCTTTCTCTTTCGATTCGTTTGTTCGATTTACGTTGCGTAATTTTATTTGTAAAGTTTACTCGATAAATATATCGCGTAGTGAAGTTTTGGAATTACGGCATGGCATTCGGTCAGAGCGTTTGCAAACACGCACTTGTTTGGTCGTAGAATTAAGTATATACGTTTAATGAGATCAATCGATTCATGCGAGTATAGCAACTTGGACAGCGAATTAAATTCAACAATCCACTCGACACTTTATATATGTATGTAGACACACACGCAGAGAGCCGAATCGTCGTCGGCATATGCAGTATTGGCGGGCTTTCAAGAGCATCGCATCGCGCTTCTATATATAGGTATATATGCATGCATCTCATTTTTTTTCTCTCTCTCTCTCTCTCTCTCTCCGTAATCCGTGGCATCGGCTATCTCACGGCATCGCATAATGCGCTATACTGGCTGGTCGCGCGCGCGCTCGCTCGCGCGGGGGTAGTATAAAGAAGGGCGGAGGGAGGCGTACACGCGCTAGACACAGAAGCAGAATCGGCCTGAATGGGATCAGTTAAGCGTGTTGCGCAATTATTCGTGTCCGGTCGCGCGTGTAATGGCCTGCTGCATCGGCCCGCCTGCCTGCCTGCCTGGCTGTGGCCGACGCCGCACACCACCGAAATGGAGACAGAGACAGACAGAGAGAGTGAGTGAGCTAGCTAGCTGCTACAACTTGGCGCTCTGCTCGAGGGGATTTCAGCAGCAGCCGCCGCCGCCGCCGCACCGTTCTATTTTTCGATTGTCGATTTTTTTTTTCAGCAGCCAGTCCACGCGCATATACCACTTTTTTTTTTCATTCTCCCCTCTATATTTTTGCGCTTTGCGTGCGTACACGCGGCCAGGATAGGTGATGCAGCCGCACGATCACTGCATCGCGGACAGACAGGACAGTTTGTGCTCGACAATTTTCGGCTATCGCTCAGAGATTTTTGACTTCTTTTTTACTTTTTTTTCTGTCGCGGATATAGCACTGCAGTTTTTTTACTTGATATATTGGGAAAATAAACGCGCGAAACGATTGTTATTGTGAAAAAGCATTTAAGCACTCGACGATCGATGAGCGGTATCAATGAGATTCTCTTGTTGGAATCCTCTCCGAATGCATTCAATATCGTTTTGTTACGGTTGCATAAGTATTTGCTTTCTCAAGTAAATTCTCACGTAGTCACGTCCGCAATGATTGTTACATAAACTCGATTGTTTTGATCGCACAAGGGCAACGATAGCGGGTTACACTCGCCGTCCAATTGTCTTGCCGGCAACGATTCTTCGACTCAAAGGCCAGCTAGCCGTTGTGATTGAAAATGCCATTCAAATCCATTATGCAATATCATTTGCAGTGCGTAAAACGATCTTTTGACAATTTTCATCGGGATAATGAAGGCCTTGACAACAAATACGCAACAGACGCGTCATTTACTTTATCGTTTCCTGGAACGCAGCAAAGCAAAGTATATTCTTGCGTTATTATTTATACTTCGATACTTCGATACAATACATATTATGTTATACTATATTATACAATTGATACTTCGCATTAACTTTATTGTCACAAAACTTAAAATCACTGGTTCAATGAATATGCATAACGCGGTAAAAAGTTTGAATTGACGTAGTAATATATGAAACCTTTTATTATTTAATTAAGTTAAATTTATGTACACGTATACAATTGACTCTTTCGATTCTCGAGTTTGAACGATATATGTTTCAAGCACATTATTGAGTTATATTAGGTCGTACTTTTCGAGCTTGGATAAAAAACACTCGTAATTAACTGATAGTTTATTACCCGAGAGAGGACACATAATCTGTGATGTGCCCGATTCGAGCGACGATGCGTTCCTGAATATGAGTGCAAGAAAAAGACTTCTATACGAGCAATTCCATAAAGTTTAACAATTCGGTACCGTTTGGAAATGTTTTCAAATTGGGTGCACGCTCTTGGTCGAACCATTTTTACATAGTACTTGACATATAGAATCGAAAAAAAAACTGTGCCTATTTCCGAACCTGCGTGTGACAAACTTTTTCGCGCATAGAAGCTTTAAAAATAATCGAAAAGAAGAATGCAATTTTCCATGGTTTTTTAGAATTTCCTAGAAAACGAAAAATTATAGCGTTAATCTGACTTTAGAAACGAATTCTACGGCTCAAAATACATCGAAAACCATATTTTGTTTTTTTTATTTCTACTCGAAATTCCGGTCCTTGTAAAGCTTTTTAAAGTATAACAACGCATAAAAACTCAAAACTATGCAAATATAATGAAATTTTTTAGTTTTCAAAGCTCTACCGTGGTCGAAATTTCAAGTAGAAAAAAATATGTTTTTCTATGTAATTTGAGCCGTAGAATTTGATTCTGAAGTCAGATTAACGCTATCATTTCTCGCTTTGTATTGAATTCGAAAAAACCACAAGAAACCACATAAACTCAGATTTTCGTTTTTATCGATGTCACAATTTCCACGTGATTTTGACACTCTCACAGGCAAAAAAAGGGGTGTCACATAGAAAGGAGAGGATGGGCAAGAGCATTACGAATCTTTTGATGCCCCGTAGAACTACGTGTGTCTCTAAAATTGAGAGAGTGCACGCAGTTTGAACATTTGAAAACACACTACCGAATTGTTAAACTTTTTTTATGGAATGCTCATTTATCTGCGTATTCATTCCATCACTCCGTTTCGCTTTCGTTTATGGTCAAGTGTGTAAGTGTGCGTAGATTGCGTAAAGTACGTTATTTACTGGAACTATTATGAACGTTCTTTGAATAAAACTTATCGATTGAAATACGGAAAAAGGGTTGTCGTTACAACGTTAAGGAAAAAATATGTTTGTCTGAATATAACGAAATTACAGGAATTTTAAGAAAATAAATTACTTTAATGACGTAACGAGATTTCTCTGTGTATCAGAGCTTTTGCTAAACTGATAGTGGCTGTCTTGAAAGCGACACGAAAACAAAGTAGCGCCAGCTCGATAATTCAAGTGGACAAGCGCAGGATGCTAACAAAGGGGAAAGGAAAGGGAGGGAGCGCTGGAGAGAAAAAGTAAGCTGCAAGAGAGTAAATCACAGCGAGCAAAAGGCTCGATATAAAGGTCTCAGTTGACATTGTTGCGACGAGTGGAGAGAGAGAGAGAGAGAGAGAGAGAGAGAGAGAGAGAACGAGGCCGAGAGCTAATAATTTTTCGGGACGCCTCTGCGTTCAAACTCGCGGTTTCCTTTGAATTTGCGCTCGCTTTGTGCGGTTCCAAGCTCTCTTTCCCTTGCTGATTGGCTTTTCGCCAAGGAAAACATGCATAAAATCCTCTGCGAGGATTCTGTTTACAAGGACGACTCTTATTTTTTTTTCTTTTTTTTTGCCGACTTTTCCTGATTTTTGCCAGTCCTTCGTCGTTATACGGAGAAAGTGCGGAAAGCCCTACGCGAGAGAGAAGGAAAAAAACTTTTTCTACATGTATTATCCCATCGAGTTTATTTTTTGCTCTTCGGTAGAACAAACAGTCTTTGATGTTTTTTATACGCGTGTTTCACAATTTTAATGAAAGAAACGTTGCTTTGAAATGAGAATTGTTTGCCAAACTGTAGCAAAACGCTTGTACAGTCGGGATTGTTAGAGAGAAAACTTTGTAGTACACAAGTTTCTAATGCTATTTAAACTTCTTTTAATCTCACTGAAACTTTATTCTGACGAATGCCGGTTATACAAACAGGATATAATAATAATTAATTTTACTCAATTTAAATCATTTGAAAAATATCGAATAGTTTGACGGGAAATTCGCAAGCTCCCAAGAAAAAAAAAACTGAAAAACAAAGATTGTATTTCCAAGCTCAAAAGAAAGTAGAACAAAACAAAAGTATCCATCGACACAAAAGAAAATACGGTCACGAGCAAAACTTCATAGACAACACGTCACTTTGAAGAGGTAGAAGAAGAAGAAGAAGAAGAAAAGAGATGGTATTTCCAGTCGACTGAACGTACCCCTGGTTTTTGGTTTGTATTTCAGGTGTCGTCGATCAACAGGGTGCTGCGCAACCTGGCGTCGCAGAAGGAGCAACAGGCCGTGTCGGTGCAGGCCCACCAGGGCGCCGAGAGCGTCTACGACAAGCTGCGCATGTTCAACGGCCAGGCGGCCGGCTGGCCCCACGCCTGGTACTCGGCGACGCCCACGCATCATTCCCTCGCCACCGGCATACCCGGCACCACCACTCCCAGCTCCGGCCAATCTCTGCTGCCCGGCTCGCAACTTCACGCGCGCGACGACTCGCTGCTCAAACGCTCAGGTTTGTCCAATGTTCAGCGTTATTCTATAATAATACCAGCCTCCAACTATATACACAATAAGAGCAAAGACAAGAGAACTGCTTGCACGGACCAGCCGCGGCTACATAAGCGGATCAAAATCTCGACGTGTTCTCGACAATCGGCGCCCATAATGTGCTCACAAAGCCGCGAAATCCACGAGAGCCTTTTTCCCATAAGGGCACGCATACTGACACAAGCACACACGCACGCGGAGTCAGCATATAGCCGCATGCAAGAAGATCGCCCATTGTAGCGTGCGCCGCATCTCCTAGCCGCAGTTCTATATACTCGCCGACTCCAAAATTCTATATACTCGTATACGTCTTTGGCTTATAAGCTTGCCGCATATGCGTGCCGCGACTATATGTTCTTCCCTCGGACGAGTGTGCGTGTGTATGTGTGTGCGTGCGAGTAGACAACGGGGGAAATACCTGCGCGCGCTCTCTCTCTCTCGTCAGATCGCCTCCGACTAATAGGATCACCGAAATCAGCCGAGCGGCGGAGATTGCGCCACAGATTGGCCCCCAAAAGCACAGATGACGATTCCAGATGCGCGCGGCTATATGGCTTCAGACCTTTCAATAGGCAGATTACCTATACGCTCGCGCGGACCGCGCTTACTTGCTCGTTTTTCGGTGAATATAATATACAAACTCACGCGAGGTAGACTGAGACAAAAAAAATAGATTCGCGCGAAAACCAGAAAAATATCAACAATCATCGCGCTAGATTATAAATCGGAAAATTTATCTGAGTACGTATAATATAAGCAGCAACGCGAGAAAGCCCCGCGGATTACGAAACAATCGGGGCATAGCAGTGTGCAAGCTCGTAACCGATCTTGCTCGTGAAACTTTTGCGGCTGTACGACGACCTCCGCAACTATATAGATAACGTCTCTTCCCGTGAAGCCAGTCCACCGCCGCCGCCGCTTCTTCTTCCTCTTCTTCCCTCGGAATTTTAATGAAATTCAACTAGGTGTGAAAGTTTTTTCCTAGCCGGCTGAGCAATTCTTACCTCAGCTACTATACGGCTCAGCGAGCTCTCTTTCTCTCGACCTTGCTACTTCCTTTATATGCTGATGGCTCTATCATTTTGCCGGATCGCGCGCTCAACGAAGGTAGCCGCCGGATTTGACGGCGCGTCTATAATTCTTATATTATAATTTCGGCCTTTTATTGAATTACACGCGTCCGATTTTTAATATGGAATTATGGACTTTCGAATACGGTAGCGTTTGCTCAAAGTTCTCCTGTAGTTAATCAACCGACTATGAATTCGTTTAGCAGATATACTTTCGAAAATGAGTTGAAGAGTTACCGTTGCGGGGAATTTTAAAACATCAAAGGTTTTTTTTTTTTTTTTGAAAGAAAAAAGAGCGAATTATCCCAATAACCTGAAGAGATAGCCGACAACGAGAGAAATTCTGGAGGCGCGAGTCGGCGCGCCGAAAGAGTGAGAGAGAGAGAGAGAGAGAGAGAGAGAGAGAGAGATCGAAGAGGGTCGTTACACGCGCAGCCGCGCGCGAGGAAAAGGGGCGTCGGAGGGTGTCACGAGCGGAAAAAGGGGGCGGCCGAGGGCCTATTTCGCTCGCTCGGTTCGGAGGGAGGAATGTGAAAGCGCTGGAAGGGGGGTGGTGGCGGCGAGGAGGTAGGGATGCCGATGAGAGATGGCAAAGAGAAATGGAAAGCGAGAAACGCTCTCCGCTTCAGGATGTAGACTTGCGCGCTCGCTCTCTCTCTCTCTCTCTCTCTCGCTCTCGAGAAGATCCTTTTTTGTCGACGAGAGAAAGGAAGAAAGAGAAAGATATTTATTTCGGACCCCGTGATCGACTATTTTCCCGGCTTTTGATAACTCCTCATTAATTAAAAAACTTTACGCGTTTTCTTACATGTAGAGACAACGAATAGTAATAACGTTTATTATCGCGACGAAACGAATTCCCGAAAAGCCGCGTGTAATTCGGAGAGTCTGGAAAGAATAAAAAAACGTGAATTTTTGCTCGCGATGAAAATGTAATATTGCGCGTACACACGCACACGCACACTGCGGCAGAGGATTTACGATGAAAATGTTGAAGTGAATTTTTGAAGGAAGGTTTTTTTGTCTCGCCGCGGGGAGAGCGAAAGACGAAAATAGAATTAGAGAAGCAGGAGATAGAGCTTAAAACAAGAGCAAAACCAGATCCGATAGAGGCAGCGGTTGGCAGATAGAAAAAGAGCGAGATAGAGATAAAGCTGGTGGCGCGCGAGTCTGATCGAGCGAGCGAACGAGCGAGCGAAGGCAGGCAGGCAGGCAGGCAGCAGCAGCTGACGAGCGGAGGGATGGCGACGGCGGCGGCGAGGGTTCGGTGCGCGGAGGCGGAAAGTAATCGCTCGACTGTCTCTCTCTCCCTCGCTCTCTCGTTCTCCCTCTTTGTCTGTTGCGCAAAAGCCTCCGCGGGGGACGAGGCGAACTTTAACAATGCGCCGTGTAGAGAGGATCCCCGGCAAGCGCGACTCCAAAACTTTTCCACGATTCCGCGTCCGACGCGCATCCACGGCATCGGAATTTTATCTCCACGCCAGCCACGTCCTTCGATTTTATCCAATTGTTTTTCCAGGCACGATATACCGCGCTGACAGCATACACCTATATATGTATACAGCTCTCGCTTTATTTTTAGGCGCGCTCGCGGCAATTTTTTTTCTTCCCGTTGTTTCTTTTATTTTTATTTTTTGTAACAATTCTCTCTGCGGATCGCTCAAAAAAATGTATACGGCGATTACTCGTTTTGCTTCCTTGAAGAGGAAGCTTCGTTTTCGTGAAATTTTTCGTTCTTGATTTTTTGATATATCTTTGTACAAGGTATCACGTAGAATCGAAATATAAATTTTTTCGTGATGTCTGTGCGTCTGTGTGTGTGTGTGTGTGTGTGTGTGTGTGTGTGTGTGTGTGTGTGTGTGT
>JAWWMK010000022.1:803643-823611 GCA_035047105.1 Galeopsomyia nigrocyanea | reverse complement strand
GACCGTTTTAAGACTTCTAAGTCCAAAAAAAAAATGGTGTCACAAGATTACGCGGCGTGGGGCACTAGTGTTTTTAGATTCTATTAGTATTTTAGATTGAGAAAATATAATCATTTCGAGCGTAACCCCGAGTTTTTAATTTGTCAAAACCCGAACGAAGTTATGGCAGTTTTTTTGTGGAATTTGCCATATGTATATGCATTTATCAGTACGATCGAGCGTCGGAACTCATTGAATTAGGTAAGAAAAAGCACAGCGTATTTTTTCTTTACTTCTTCACGCTGCATTCAATTAACGCTTCGTTTACTTTTATCTTGCGGAAAATAATGGATCTTGTCGTACGCGATTTTTTCTCCTATACTTCACCGTTTATTTTCAACAACGTACACCTAGTACCATAAGGATAAAAATAAAAATTTTAATTTAAAAATTATTTGTTATATATTTAAGCCACTCTCGACAATAATGGAAACTTGCGGATAAAAGAATCGATAAAAAAAATCTCGCGCTCGAGAAAAAAAAAATATATGTGACGAGGAGCAAGCTCAGCAGCCATATTTCCAGGGCAGGTCGCAATAAAGTGCAGCGCTCTCTCTCTCTCTCTCTCTCTCTCTCTCTCTCTCTCTCTCTCTCTCTCGGCAGAGATCTATCGTAATTCAATAGTGATATCGTCGCGGGACAAGAAACGAGGAGATTTTTCGCAGCAGCGAATTCTTGGCGAGCGCAAAATAAACGGTCTGCCTTAAAAGGCTGCTTTCCACTTGGGGCTGTGTGTACATGCGTGTCGCGCATTGAGAGGAAGGAGGAGAGGCAAAATGTGAAAAACAAGCTCGAAAGATTAGCGCGAGTATATAGCGGGGAAAAGAGAGAAAGAGAGGGAGGAAAAAAGAGAAAGAGAGAGAGAGTGAGTTTGGTAATCTACGCGAGTGCGCGGAGAAGGTGTGCGGGCGGGCGGGGGATAGGGTAAAAGGATTTTCAAACAAATCTCGCGCGGCGCCGTGAGCCGAATCGAAGAATCGATGGGGGGAGAATGGGAGGCTGCGAGGGCAAGGAACGAATAAAAGAGAGAGGGATGCGCAGAATGTTCGGCGGTTTCCTCCCTCTCTCTCGCTCTCCGGGCGCACTGAATTTTCCATTTTCTGCATTCTCACTCGCGGCACATCGAGTCGTCGTGCGCTTCATTTTTTATTCTCTCGCTCGCGCTCGGCTCGGCGCGTACAACAGGGGAGAGGAAGAGAGAAAAAGATAGAGAGAGAGGGAGAGAGAGAGAGAGAGAGATAGAAAGTATAGTTGTCCGAGCGCGTCCCTTTTCTCGCTATATACTCGGTCGACATTGAATCTTGCCTCGTCCGTCTCTGTCTCCGCGGATGGGTTGGGTCTCGGCTGGGCGAGCGCTCAATAACGTGCGAAGCCAAAGGGGAGGAAATACGCCAGCCAGCCAGCCAGAGCCTGGGAGGGAGAGAAAGCGCCTCGTGTATACCTCATTGTGCGCGCCATTGCGTTATGGCGCTGTCTTCTCTTCTCTCTCTCTCGCTAGCTCGCACTCTCCTCGTTCGCGCTCCGTTATTGCCTTTATACACACCTATCCATACGCAACACCCCGCCATGCACTATATAATATATATGCGACACACGACCTCGCGGCGATGTAATATTTCGCGTTACATTTTTTCTCTTTTCTTTTTATTTTTTTTAATAAATGGAAAACGTTGCTCGCGCCTGAAAACAGCTCGGTTATTGCAGCATTTCCACGCGCGCGGTCCCGTTGAAATTGCATTTTTCGAAAATCGTGCTGGAATATGCGCGCTAGCCATACATGCGATGAAATATTTGAAAATGCTGCTACTGCTGCTGCAGAGCTTTCGCTCCATACGTTGTTTGCACTTCTGTACACTGGCGTACAAACATCACTGCGTTTTATTGAAATTTCGTCGGACGCTCTACAACATTTTTTGTCTCTCTCTCTCTCTCTCTCTCTCTCTCTCTCTTCTTTTTAGCTTATACATTTGATTCCAGGTATTCAATTTTGGGCGCAGATAGCTATTTTGTAACAAAAGCCTTCAGCGTTGAAGAGAGAGAAAGAGGGGGGTATATTTACATTTTATTAATAAAGGCGAATGGAGCTTGGCTGCTGCCTGCTACTGGCGTTGTTTCGAGAGTGGATAATTAAATCGACGTTCACTCTCGAGCTCGTTGGCGAATTGGGAAGAGAGCGGGAGAGAGAGAGAGAGAGAGAGAGCTTGGGTGCTCGAATCGAGCCGCACGTAAATAAGAGGATGAGCGAGTTTAGCACAAAGGCGAAGCGCGAAACGAGATCGCACTCTCTCTCTCTCTCAGAGTTTATTTCTCCCTCGGAGAGCGAGCTGTCTGGCACATCTCTTTCTTAAACACTAGCGAGCTTTAACCCATCATAATCGCTTTACACGAGCGGAACTTTCGCCAGCTCGTTAGGCCGACAGCTCGAGAGAGAGAGAGAGAGAGAGAGAGAGAGAGAGAGAGAGAGAGAGAGAGAGAGAGAGAGAGAAGGGGAGCTCGAGAGTATAGTGCAGCAGCAGCAGCAGCAGCGACGAGAATTGAATAAGACGAGAGAAGAGAGTGACGGAATTAAATGCGCCCGCGCGCGCCGACTCAACTCGACTCGCGAGAGCAAGATCGCTGCCATTGAGAGCGAGCGCGTGATGCGAGCGAATTTCATCTCGTTTTAATTGCTCCAAGCTTCGCGTTCGTTTCGCGACCGACGAGCCTCGTCGATTAATCAATTGGAGCGCGACTATTTTTTTTCTTCTCAAAGTTGCGATGACATCGTATATAAAAGTTAGCACACGCGCACGTTTGATTGTGATTGCAGGTGTGATATCGGCAGGAGTGTCGGTACCGGTGCAGATCCCGTCGCAGACGCCCGACCTGACGGGCAACTACTGGCCGCGACTGCAGTGATCGCAGCTTTTCGGGTTCCCTGCCGCGAGCCTGCTCGTCGGCCAGGAGAGCCCGCCAGCGGCGAGCCCCTCGTCGCCTTCCACATCCCAGCAGCAGCAGCAGCAGCATCAGCATCAGCATCAGCAACAATTGACTGCCAATGCCTCGACCACCAGCCCGCTCCAGCAGCACTCGGACGCCAGCGAGTGAGCGAACTATAGTTGTATAACTGCACGATCCCCCAGAGATGTTGATTGCATTGAAGGTGTGTGAAAGCGCCCGCGAGCGGTGAGTCACCTGCATATACAACTCCATCAACAACAGCAACACGAAAATTCTTTCATTGGCCCCGGATCACGCGGCAGGGTTGCGACGAGCGCTTCACTCTGTGATCAAGCCCTTTATTCGCCATCTCCTCATTGCACGCGCTTCTATCTTTCTTCTTCTCATAACTTCATCCTTCTCCTCCTCCTCAGCTACTTTTCGCCTAATCGTTGTACTATCCCTTCTCATGCCCATTCTATGCTCTATACTTTGTGTGTTGCGACGAGCCGATAAGCCGTTTGACATTCTTTCACTTTATACTCGCTCTATCTCTCCATTATTTTGTACATTTTTTTTCAGTAACACACTGCTAGGCTAGCATAGAGTTATAACTCTGTAGGACTAAACAAGGCGCGAGCCACGCTCGTGATTAGACTGTTACCTATAATAGGCATGTAATAATAATAGTCGCTGCGCGTTGATTAATCTTTATTGGTTGCAATTGCAATAGGCATAACGGTATATGTATTCATGGTCTCTCTTTCCACGCTATATGAGTATATTATATAGTGCATGTATACGCGTATATATATATTTGAACGTGCGACCTTCAACCATATAGGTACTTATGCCAAAACCATGTAAATAATCGCGGATATTATTATACTCATATGTAATTATCTTATTTTACCTTTTTTTTTAAATTTTATTACGTAACTATAGTTTTATTCATCTTTATCTGTCGTATAAGCATTCAATGTACAAACATACCTTCAAATATATGTTGTTATGTATGCTAAAAAAATAAAGAACATGTTTTATTTTCAACTGTATATATATTTTCTTTTATTTTGAACAACACACGCACACACAGTTTCGCGTTACTCGTTTTGTCAATACAAAAGTACTTCAATAATTGTCAAACGCCAAAGGCGAACACTTTGCAAGCGAGTCTCTTTCTGTCAAAGCGCGCTAAGCGTAAGTATGATTAACTCTCGCTCAAAGAACCTAGTCGTGGATAATTGAACAAAGCGCGAAGAATCAAATTCAAAGCCAATGAAATTCTGTTTGAAGATCTATCATTTTTTTTCTAAAAGCTTCTTTTGATTAACTCGGCTGCGCGCGTACGTTGCCGAAATACAATGTATATACAGCGACAGTGCGAGTCGCGATGAAGCGTGAAACGGAATTTCCAATGCGCCCTTTTTTTCTTATCCAAGTGAAGCCTAGGGGTAATATATATATAACAGCTCCACGCGCGGGATATATGTAAAGGAATACGAAGGAGGAGGGGAAAAAAAGAAAGAGAGAAATAAATGAAGAAGATGAGAGTGAAGAGCGAGAGCGCCGAGCGAGCACGTCGACAAGTCGGTGTGGTGGCGAGTGCGAGTTGACTAGCTGCGGCGGAGATCGATGCGCGCAAGGGGAGGTAGGTTTGCGTGATATCTGTCTGGGCACGTATATATACATACACGAACACAAACACATCGCGCGCTCGACCCCTCAGCACCGAAAATGGAAGTATAGAGCGCGGGAGCGTTATGGTAATCGGCATGAGCAGCGGCAGCCGCGGAGGAGGGAATATTTTGGGCGATGACGGCTGCTCTATCTGCCTGCACGATGTGCCGTCGTCGCGTCGAGGGTGCCGCGGGCTTTCTTCGCTTGAGCGAGCGGCCATCGCGCTTAGACCCGAAGACATGGCGGCGCACCGTATACGCGCATGTTCTACTTGCTCGGCGCGCCTGTACATGTACTACTGCTACTACTCACTTTTTTCACCACTTTTCAACAACGACCTACGTTATACCGTTCGTTTTACACCACGACTTTTACTTTTGTATTGACAAAAATCAATTTACAGTTTCCTGATTAATCGGATGCAATACCCATTAATGCATGTATACTCGTGTGGAAAGAGAGACCACGAATAAACTTTTTTTTTCACGCCATGGTCAACGATTTGTTGAAAGAATGTCAAACGAGATTTCGTTTTTCGTCATTTTCATTTCGGTCATCGTCTTGCACATTTTTAAAGAGCGCGAAACACTTCTTTTCCGAATCTGTGCTTAGATATCTCGAAAATATAGCTGCACGAAATATTAATGATAAAGCACAATTGAGCGAAAAAATTGCAGATAATTAAATATGCCAAAGTGGTCTTGATGACTCACTGAGATCTTGTAGTACGTTCGAGGCAGTTTCTTTTGGTCTTTGTTGTGTACAAAAAAGTCGTGTAAAATAGTATTTGTTAAATTATCTTGTATATTAGAATAATTTCGAGAAAGTGTTTGAAGTATGTAAATAAAAATTAAGTAGACCTATAAGAGAAAAGAAAAAGCAAAAAATAGATCGGAATAATAGAGTTAAAAAAACTGTAACTATATCTATATAAAATAACACATCACAGCAGTCATTATAAACCTGTTGCCCATGTGCGCTTGTAGCACTTGATGTTTATTCATAAAATGCTCACGCGACGCAAATTAGTAAGTAAATGCATGCACTCAGCAACAACCAGATTATAGATTCTAATCAACAATACCCATTAAACATTCCAACGGATTTTAATAACACCAGTAACCAATTTTAACTCAATACTCAATATACAGCGCCTATACACAACTATTTTACGTGCATTACTTATCGAAGCAGCTCAAGAAGTGCTTAACAATACAAAAAATCGGTTAGTACAATTTGATAATCAACGCTCTTATTTTGCCAAAATTTTTATGATAAACTAATTAATTCATTGTTGGTTATATGGCAGATAATGAGTTGATAAACATCTTATATACTTTCAAAAGAAATAAAAAATAATGACCGAATCTTTCACTTGTTTCGTGCTTTTAATTAACTTTGACTCGATTGAATTAACAGTGTAATGCCACTTTTCCATAAAGTCAGTCATGTAATAAAAGTAGCAATATGCATTCAATAATTAATGCATAAAACAATAATTATCCAATATTACATTGCGAATTATAAGTAATCACAATCAATGTGTATTACTGATAATTGAAACAAGCTTTTCCATATAACGATATCAAATCTCAATAGATCTGTATAAGCCCATTGAATGCAATAGTATTCTTTATCATATACATGTAAACATTTTCAAATGAGAATCAAAACTTGATCAAAAGTCAGCTCCATTAATGGCAAAGCACAAATAATGTTTGGAAAGTGACAATTATTGCATTAGTTGAATGTAAGGGCGATTTATTTTATTGTACAATAATTAATGTGTTATGAAAAACGAGCTAATAAATATTGAACTTAAAAGAAGTCTGATATACCAAATTGTCATCCAAAGCAAAATCGATATTGAAAAAATGCCATTAAATGTTTCACTCGAAAATCTTCGAGTTTTCAGACCGTGATTCGGATATTTTGAGTAAAGCAACAAACTGTCACTGTATGTATATCAAAATTAGCAAATATAGATGCACTTCATTATTGGTCCTATAATTAGTTTTTGATTATTTGTTTCAATTCGATACACTGAAAGTAAAGAAACTATTTGTTTGTTGATACTTTTTTGTTACAGAATATTCGAATGTTATTGGACTTAGTAAATATTTTTGCAAACTAATTAGATATATTATGCCGAAGAATTCAATGATTTAATGATGAATTTTGAATGCGAACATTCATACATCACGAACGTGAATATTTTGATGTTGCTTTCGGATTTATGGGACCGATTGCTTTGATTTTATGTGGGTATGATTCCATGTTTCTGAGAATTAAAAAAAAAACATTGAAACAGTTATTGTGATCGATTAATTAATAGGTTTAATTTGTCATAAAAGTAAAATACAATTGATAAATTAATAAAAGAATTTGTCCATGCGAAAGAAATGTATATTATAGAAATATTTCGAATTTTATTTGCAAATCAAGATCTTTTACAGGCGAAAATGTTGTACATAGTATAAAATATTCTATATTCTTAAAGTTTGTTCGACGCAGCGCAGTGTAATATTTGGTTGCACAGTCACATGTAAGACGCGCTTAGCCAGGTGTTCAGAACGCAAATTAGCGTTCTGGTACCTATTTCTCATCATTGTAATAGAGATAATTACATGGAATCCATTGTGTACAAGTATAAGCAAAACTAATTAATGAAAAAATTTAATATACACATGAAAAAAAAAATTATATATACATATAACTATATCGCGGCAGTAATCCAATGTAAGTGTTGTGAATAATGAGAATAATATTGTTGCTGTGATTACCTCTTAAGATTGTAAGTAGACATATTTAGAGGACAAAACCCATTGTTAGGTGTCATAATTCGATGAATGTTATTTCATTTCAATAAAATGGCGGCGATTTCATTCCACGACAGAATATTAAACAAAAAATAAATTAATTTGTATGCGTGCCTGTGTATTTTGAATGAGTGGGTAAATGTTTGGATAATCATTGAATCATTGTAATAATAATTTATGTTAAGACGAATGAAGATTAAAAAAATTGGATTGAAATAAACGTTATTGAAATTTTCTCACGGACTCATGCATACTTTCTTTCATACTCCCATATTTATTCATTTTTACCGAAAAATCCCCTAGAATACGCATTTTACCAAATCTTTCAACTAAGAAAAAATATTATGCATAAAACTAATTAAAGATATTTCATAGGTACAAGAATTTTTTACCGTTTTAGCTCTATATAATACTATTCAATAAGTATGTTTATGGACTCCAGCTTTAAGATACTTTTAGGTAAACTATCAATAAAACTGATAAAAAATTATTCATGATTGCTCATGTATCAGTGAGAGAATAAGCAGTAAAGTTTTCAAAAATACGAATGCTAGGAAAAATATTGTAACATTAGTTTTTTTATGAAAATATTAGATAAACATTATCGTCAAATCAAAAATACTTTACATTTTATCTACGAAGCTCTATTTAGGAATCCCTTTCGGATAATTACAGTATTCGTTGAATAACTTTCAAACAATTTACATAAGAATAAATTCGAAAGCTCTTTGTGAAATAAAAATATAATGTTTTTCCAACTACATTGAGTTGAAAAAATATCACCCGTGATGGAGAAAAACTGTAAGTTACCTCCAAAGTTTGGCAGTTCATTAATTGACTTTAATTTATCAGTCTAAAAATCATTCTGCGGGTACGATGATCGTCGATTATTTCGATTCAACGAGTAGTACCTTCGTTGATACCTTTGAGGCGGCAACAGCGCTGTTCTTTCGGAATCATGAGCTAAGTGGGGTGCAGACGGTGGGAATGGAGCGCGATTCCAGTTGGTTGCACATTGTTTATAGAGACCCAGAATCACAAGAAATGCCCAGAAAACGGTGAGTAAAATGTCTGGAATGACAGCAGTTATTTTTTTTTTGTTATTGATACAATTTGAGTTGAAATGAAAATTGAAAATCGAAGTAATTTGTAATCGTACCTCTATCCTGACACGGTGGATCTATCACGGCTACTTTAAAATTGTCAACAGTGATACGCCGTATGCTGTTGACGAGTATGTACTTGAGATTGGAATTGCTATAATAATCGATAGAGAGCACTGACGTGTAGGCACCGAGTACTGTGAAACATATAATATTCCCCGTAAGTGGAACTATACTGAAAGTCAGTATAACGACGATGATGGTGGTTGCATACAGAAGCCAGAAGTACGCGTCAACCTCCAAGTATAACGATCCAGCTGAAACAAGAAGTATAATTTTCCTCTAAAGCATGCGGAAAACGCGGGAAAACAGATTTCTCAACAATCTGTTCCATTCGTCAATTTCTGCAAAAATATTTTGTTTTCAAGAAGGGAGTAAAATAAATGCAATTATTCGGATAACGCCAACAGATTGGCCATATTTTTACGGAACGCACAATCGCTCGTTTCCGCGCAGTTAGAGCGTGTAATCCAAATAGGTTCGGCACTAAATAAATATTGCGACACAATTAGTTAAATGCGAGTCCCGCACGAGCTGGTTATAGGGCCGGAAAAAGAGAGAAAGTAAGTTAACGTTCCCTAGGATTCTGAGCATTCTTACTCCAGCATTTCTCGCACATACGTGCACGTACGCGTGTGGGGGGAAAACGCGGAGTTTTGCGAGGGTGGCGGCTCGAGGGAAGATAGTGTATACGCGCGCGCGACTTTATGGTGAGAAAGGCGGGAGAGGCACGGGGTGGATTGGGGGGAGGGGGTGAGTGAGGGGTAGAGATCCGGCGAGCGAAGTTTCCACATGAGCGAGCAACATTGATAGAGACTACGGGGGGACCATACCGCCGCCAATTGCCGACTGTGCGCACCCGCGAGCATCATCCCTTCCCGCCAAAGCCCGATACTAACTTCGGGGTTGCGCAAAAGGCTACCAAGCTCCCCCATGTGGCTCAGCCGCATTTTAAGCTGGCTTTCATTATTTTCTTATAATTTGCAACAGCCTCTCCGACTCTAACTCCCTAACTTCTCTGTTTCGATTGAAAGAAAAAAAAGACGTTTTTGTATGATTCCACGCGGTAATAGAGTATTTACGTATGTATGTGTCTGAGATGAGACTAAGGAGTCACTCTGTACCTGGAACGGAAAAGTAAAAGATGAAAAAGAGTAGCGATCCAAGGGTCAGGCCAGAAAAAATTAATGACGGGATTGGACTACTAAGGGTCACCCACAGAAGTAGCCAGATGAGACTGGTTATGATACCAATAAATATTGCCATCAGCATTAACCCTGGAACATAACATTTCGCATGTAAGCAATTATTCATCGAGTAAAGGAACGATCTCTGAATACAAAGCCAACATTTACCTGTAACGTCAAAGGTCCCAATGGAAACTCCTAAAGTCCAGCCGATATAACCACCTGTGACCATTCCTAATAAAAACATGGATATTTTGAAAAAATACTGCCCACGCATGGCTACGAACATTCCAACGAAAAATGACACAGCGCACAAAACTTTCTCAAAGTTGGTTGCTGAAAATTAATTGAACAAATAATTTACTACAAATATTTTATAAAATGTATATATACTCATTTAAAACATCAAGTTCAAATGGATGGCATACTCAAGTGAGAACAGGAAGGAGACCCCGAAGATGGGTCGCAGCCGTATGTAGTAATCGGAACATAAGCGGAAGAGCGATTAGCAAAATGCGCAACCATGCCATAAACTGATCCGGTTCCGGAGTATAAACTGTAAACTCGTCTCATCGCAGATCCGAATAAAGAAACTGGTATCTTTTAGAAAAATATAGATAATATTTAATTGCGATTGATTATATTAAATATATTTGAAAAAAAAAATAAAAACTTACAAGATCTGCGTTTCTTTGAATGTCTCGAACTGTAAGCATGTTAGCTATTGCCAAAAAATAAGTCTCATTGCTGAAATCTTGCTCTGGCAAATACATGCGGTAAGCGTCATGCTGCAAAGGATATTGTTCGCACATCGGTTGAATGTTTCCAATTTTCGGCACTGAGGCCGGCTGTGCATCGACAGTCACCGTCGCTTTACCATAATTCAACTTTTGGAACGGTGATTTCTCTATTTCGAACTCCATATTACAGCCACCAGAATAAGGCGCTGCGGAATCATTACATTTTATTCATAAGGTTAATTTGAGAAAATGTTTATATCTACTCAATTAAAAATTCAAACAATGTACTAAATTGCGTTTATGCAGGATAATGAAAATAAAAATAGAATTCTCGTGAGCAAAAATATGTCATTATAATATAGCAAAGGGTAAGTAGTTCAATTAAGCTTATAAAAAAATCTGGTAGAATATTTTTCTAATCAAAAAGTTCTCGAAAAGATGTTTTCAAAATTTCAATTCTCATAAAAATTATAATTTCCAAATAAATATTTATCAATGAAATAAAAACTTGATTGTAATAATGAATTTTATGTGGTGAAATTCAATACTTAATTCATGATATAAAACTGTTTTTATTTAGTTTGCTAATTTTTTTCTGACCTTCAAGTACATACTTTTTAAAAAATTCACCAATGCATATGGATATCAATTTATTCAACTCTAATAATACTATATTAATTTAGCACTAATTCAACTCTAATATCTATATTAATCACTTGAAAAACTTTGCACTGGGTATATGATATTATTAATTCTATTCATTTGATCCCAATGTCACTTATTGTAAGTCTGTGCCGACAAAATTTGTTCAACTCAATGACATTTTATTCAAATTTTAATTACTATTTCTAAATAAGCAGTTCTGTTTATATACTAGCAACTGACTTACCATCATTTGTATATGCTACAGCAGCTATGAGTCCGTCAAGCTTCATATTATTTCCATTCGTAACATAAACTGATGCACTAGCGCTACCAGTAGCTTCAACAAAAAGTCCTACATTGGTGCCAGTGATAGTATTTCCAGATACTTTATTAACAGTTGTTTTAGCATACGACATAGATATATTATACAAATGAGCATGAGCTTGAATAATAATGAAAGTCACTCCAATGGGTATGTCATTGACATTGATTACAAAATTTGCATTTTTGTCTATATTAACTAATTGGATGAATGCCTGATCTTCTTTGATAGATTCATTATAATTACTCAATGATATTTCAGTTGTGCCACCATCTAAAAAAATGAATACATGTGTTATCGCTAGTCTATTTATCATATTTTTAATGATTTTAATGAAATACTTCTTAACGCTAACACAACATGTTTTACAATTTATCAGAAATGGAGTTTCGCAACTCCAAGTTTATTTTACAGACTGGTTGCAAAAAATTTTATCAAAAGAAGAAATGAAAAACTTTAGTTGTTTGAAATAAACAATTCATCAAATCGTTGTTGGCTGTTATCATAAATCAACTGAAGAAGCTATGACAAGTTTTGATGAGCAATTGGTGAATTATTTTTCACGCGATAAGTATAATTAATAACTAATAAGTGCGCATAAAAAATGTAAACAAGACAAAATATCGATCGTTTTCGAGGTTACGCACTTACCTGTCACTTGAATCACAGACTTGGGAAGTTCAATAGTAGCACAATTGATGAAAAATAATGAAAATAAGAAAATAGAAAACCTTCCCGTGTGTCGAATCATCTTTACAGTCTTTATTTACTTAGCTCTTAAGCTTAACCTACAGACAACAAAATCACAGTGCAGACAGGCACTGCACTGCCCCCAAGGCCTTTGCAACTCTACTGTTGCTACACTGCGCCGCTTCTGCGGCTGCGCGAGCTTATCTGTAAGTTGCGCGCGCGAGTGAATAGAGATAGATATAGGAAGAATCGTAATTACATATTTTTCTTTAGTTTTAGTCAACATATTCGTCAATTTATTGCATGCATCTAAAAGTATTATAAAAGATTTAATAACTTAATTTTATAAAATTAATGACGCGGAATAAAAACTCAAACGAAATATTCATGAACTTTGAATAACAGAGTTTTTTTATTTATACTGAAGCTATAAATTGAGCTACTAGCTAAGCGCTACCAATGTATTAGTATACTACATTACATCTCTATAGACATGCGCAAGTCCAAATTCCCCTGTAGATTGATTTAGCAGTGATCAATTCCGCGCAATTATCTCAGATTAACAATTTTGTTCTAATAAACTTGGATTTTGACTTCTACTTGAGAATAAGTAAAAGAAAAATCGGACGTTGAATGACAGCCATTTGCACTTTGTTATTAATTTAAATGAAACATCTTTTTTTTTTGAAGAAAGATACTGTTGAATTATAAGAATCAATCAAGTATATACTACAAAAAATATTATAGTAATGAAAACTATATTATAGTAGAATTTAAGTACATGAGTTAGAGTAGCATATAATGTAACAAAGTTTATAATATAAGCCCAAACAAAACTTTTTGCTAGATAACATATAAACTGGTTATTTTGAAATTACACTTTAATTAGCTACTAAATTACTATTAATTGTAGTATAAAATGTAAGTTTACATTTTTCCGAAACAACTGCAGGTGAAAAACTAACAACTCTTCTTTTCTTACGTAGAAATGTTGAGTATCGAAACAAATTTTCCTTTTCGATTAGTAGCTTCCGTACTCAGCGAGCCCCATCAAGCGCTAATGATAAAACGTGACGAATCAAAATATTAAGCCCCGTCAGCGGGGTGATCCGGTAAGTAGTACTTATTTACTCTCGCATTCCTCAAATCGATTTTCCCATTGACATGATTATACAAACATTTTTATTTTTAATTTTATCCCAATGTAAATGCGTATTTAATAAAAACATATTGTAGCCAAATAAAAAGACAAGGATATATAAATTCAACGTAATTTTTTTTACAAATGTTTTAGCTGATATCGATATTTGTTTTATTAAAAGATTGAATAAGCAGGTAAAAATTGATAAAAAGTAAACAAGAAAGCGATACTTTTTTTATCATAATAATCAATTTAACCAATGGCATTTTATTTACACTGGAGATTATAAAAATCAATTTCAAATATTGATGTTAATCGAGAGAGTAGTCACAACGTCATATGTATTATCAAACGGGTTGATAAGATTTGTCGACCGACAAATATTTTTATGAAGTACCATGGCATTGAATGCCTAAATAAAATTCATGAAAGTATGATTAATGGAGATACGGGTAGGCGCTGTTTTTGCATATCAAGTAATAAAATTAGTCATCCAAGTGGTTGCCTCGAGATGAGACGATAAAAAAAAGCAACAGCAGGGAATTCCCTCGCAAGCGCGCGAATGACAGTCGCAGTCAGTGGTAGGCGACGAGCGCGAGCGCTTGCAGGTCTGCAGCGACTGCAGCTTGATTGTATAAAGAGACATAGGCCGAGAGAGCGAGCGAGACAGCTGGCAGGCGGTGCGGGATTCTGGAATCCGGGGCTCGCACGCGCGAGCGCGAGTCGAGTCGGTGGGTGTAGTGCAGCTGGCTGGCGCTTAGTGTCGCGTCGGTCGAGCCAGCCAGGCCAAGATGGCCACGCCGCGATCAATGAAACTCTCGAGTAAATCGCGTAGTAAAAGTGGGCGCACGGCCTGCCGAAAATAAGTCCCCCGTGCCAGTGTGTGCGCGAGCGCGGGCCCAAGTGAGGTCAGCCGAAGAACCGAGTTCTCGGCGACGACCCACGTCTATCACCCTACAGTCAATGGGCCATGGGCAAGGACCAGGAGCTGCTCGAAGCAGCCAGGAACGGCAACGTCGCCGTCGTCGACAAGATCCTCGGGCAGCGCGCGAGGAGGAGTGGTCCCTTGGCAAGGTGGGTTATCATAGCCCCGTTACACCTCCGTTGTCTACCCTATTTCCAGTTAATTTCTTAATATCGACGACTTATCCTATCTCGAGTACGCGCGAAAGAGAGGGACGGGGTAAGTGCGGCTAGTTAAAGGTGTGGATCCATTCTCGGGCGCTGGCCCGCACGCGCATTTGTCAATCGCCACTACTTCCTAGGGGGATAACTGCCTCCAGGATCATTTCCCGGGCGAAGCGAGAAAGTCGGAGACAGTGACATAGTGCGTGCGACCGAGAGAAAGTACCTGCCCAACTACCTGTCATTCTACTCGCGCGCGAGTTTCGCGATGTGTATTAATGCGTGCGTGCGAGCGCAATCGGGCGTCTTTCTCCTTGCGGGCTGTTGCAATGTTTTGATTTCAGTGTATTATTTACGAACTGACAGACCAAACGTGCGCTCGCTCGTGGGCGGTTACGCCTCATTCTATACGCGAGTTAGGATAGAGGCCGTTGTTTTTTTTTTATACATTCGCGCTGGAGATGCTGTTGCTTCATTGAGGTTAGAGCGGCCTGCTTTCGCTCTCTCTCTCTCTCTCTCTCTCTCTCTCTCTCTCTCTCGCTCTTTCTCTCTCCGTATATCCCTGGGTGCGAGTGTCAGCACGCTATCAGTTTGCTCTAATTTTTTGAGCTTTGTTTCTTTTGCCATTGTTGTTGACTCAGCGAGCAGTTCGTTTTTTTGCATCATTAATTCTAACGCCCTGAATACGTTCGAGATTATATTTAGTCTTAGCTTTGACAAATAAATTTCCAAGAAGTAATATTCCATTTTACAGTGTAATAACAATTGATTCATTTCTGAGATGCTCTGCCTTCGGTAAATCGCCATTCAGCCAGATGTGCCGGTACGAATATATAATGCGGTATTTCTCGTTACTCATACCGAAAACAAATCGTGCATAGCATTAGTCACCCGTTTCGATAATTTTTTTTTTCATCGCACCCGTCGATTGCGTGCTAATGCATTTAGCTTGATAAATCGAACGCAGTTATTTCAAAATACCCCTTTTGATTTTGTAAATATGTAAAATCAACATCGATCAGATAATTTGACAATACGTCGGCAGGTTTGTAATCGACGTGAAGGTTTCGCAAGCCGAATTTGGAGCACGAATCGTTGGCATACGCATTGTCCTGGTGAGAGTATAGATCGGCTCGAGCCAAGACACATTGCCTATCTGGCGTGCGCGGTATCGAGGTCAATAAAGCACACAGATTTTAGGCGACAGCAGCAGCAGCAGCGAAAGCAGCACGGCTGAGTAGAACGCGCTCCAAAAAATCTGTGCTCGCTCGATTGTCCCTCTGCGGGCCGTTGCTGCTTATATACGTGTGGGTCAACGCACGCAGCAGTAGTAGCAGCAGCAACGGAGCGCGGCGCCGCGGCTTTTCTCCGTGCTCTCGCACTATATAGCTTTTCCTCTCTTGCTCGCTCAGCCGCGTACCCGCGTATATATACCTATATCCTATACCTACGCACACCGCGAAGGAGTCGCGATCGATCGCCGGCCGCGCGCATCCTTTTCCAATTCAACCTGTCACTTTCTCTCGCCGCCGCCGCCGCCGCCGCCGCCGCCGCGAGCGTATCATACTTGGCGCGAACAAACGTGCCAACTCCATTCCTCGTCTCGCGCGTGCGAACAACCTGCGTTTTTTTTTCTTCTTTCATTCCACTCTGGCATTTGTCAACTTTACGCCTATCTTAAAAGCTAAGTGCTGCTTGGACTGGCTGCTTTCTTGATGTCGTCACTGTCAAGTTTATATCGGTTTGTTTCTCGTGGGATGTTCTTGAATTTCGCTAGGACATTTATTTGACCATCGATAATTGAATGTTTTTCTAAAAAAAAACATGCACTTATGTTATTGGAAGGGTTTCGTTTTAGTTCAGGGGTATTGTCATCTGTCCAGTAAAGTTCAAAAGTTCACTTGACTCAAGAAAAAATCTTATATACATAAAAATTGATAACATTTAGTAGGTTACGTTCCCATTACAACTATTAAATTATTCAAGCCTGTGTCTATTTATTGTAACATTATTTTTTATTCATTCTTGTTAGATGCGAATGTAGTATAAGTCTTGACAACGTTTTAAAAAGTTCTCTGTATCTAACAGTAGTTCGAACAAGATGCTTTAAATCGTGAGAAATAGTATAAGAAGATTAGTCATCACCACAAATGATTGATTCCAGCTGGTAACTAGAAACTTATTTCAAACCTCATGCTTTTTAAAAACATCTGGTCGTCTTTTATAGTTGAATAAAGGTCGGATAGATAGCGAGTTATCTTCGAGTGAGTCAATATTTCGATATTTTTTATTTGTATTTTAATTTCAGATAAAATACACTTTGTTACTATGTTTTTACTGGCAAACAATGCCGTTTCATTATCACTGAAAAAAAATGAGCTGTTGACTCTCAATAAATCATTCGTTCATAAAAGAAATTTATGCGATCTATATCTTCTTTTCTTTGTAAAAGTGGCCATTTATAGAAAAAAAATTCTGGATGTGAAATTACCGACAGAATGAAAATTAAAAAAAATGCAGGTTCAAAAATTATAGTTCAAGTTACATGTTAATTTTGATCAAACTAAATAAATATTTTGAGACCACTGAAGAATTTGAGTAATATTTACAATACAAACGATGTGTTGACATAGAAACAATATGTAACACGATGGAAATATCCTCTCATCATATCAACGACCAATAATGTCACCTCAAGTGCATAACTACGCATATGTAATGCACATTATGCACATCACTCTTCCCGTTTGTATTGCTATAGATACACACAGATGCTATATATGCAAGCGTTGATTGATCTAATAACAGTGATTTCGGAGGAAAAAAGGTGACTCATGCATGAACTTTGAGTTATGCTTGCACCCGTTTCCCGTGCACATAACGTGTAAAAGCTCGAATCATGATACTAAAATGTTGACTCATAAGCGTGGTAGAGACTGTGAAGCCATTGTTGATTTCCCGACCGCTCTTATCTCTGCGTGTGTTTGTATGAAAGCATCTTTCAACTAACTCGGTGATTAAGAGCATCATTTTATTCTATACTTTGAAAGCAAAGAAGCATTTAATTTTTATAGATTTTGTTCGTTCAGACTTTGCATTTTAATTACAAAAAGGACATTTGAAAAATTATCAATCACCGACATTGCACGAATTCCTTCAAGGAAAACAATTCATTCGCAGTCGTATCATATTGAAAACAAAGTAATGCATCAGTGCATAATGTCACGTAGGAAATGAGATAAATTGCATTACACGATCGTCGAAGTGGAAAAAAAAAGCAGAAAAAAAATCTCATCCTCCCAATTAGTGCTCTCGTCGAAAGACCATCGACGGTGCTTTTGCGGCTGAGCCCGCGGGATCGATTCCTCCGGCAGGCCCTCAGGGAATCTTGAATAATTTAGGTGGCAGCTGCCGTGTGTACTCTTCAAGATTTTGTGAAAGCTAACGGCCTTATGGGAAGGGCTTGATTCTTTTATCTCGGACGCTGCACTCTCGAAACTCGTAATTATGCAATTAGGCTGCCGATCAGCTACGCGGATGAATTGTACTCGCCCTGTACGCCCTCTCGAACAAGCTGTACTTTCACTCTACCTAGTCTGGATTTTCACTTCATTTTTATGACCAATTTTTAGCTACCTCTCTACGAATTTAATAAAGAGCCATTTGATTAAAAGTCTCATTAAAAAATTTCTATTTCTGTAATCAAATGCTTATATGATCTATTTATAAAAATATGAATAAGTGGTATAGAAAATGCCAAAATTTTGGAATCAGAACAATTTAGCTTTATGTGTTGTTTTTAGTTAAAAAATGATACGAGTTTGTTTTAATTATGATGATTGCATCTAAGGTATACCAACGCGGAATCCTACCAAACTATTCTTAGTACAATATTTAATTATGACACTCATGCAACATTATAGCTCAACATTGTTATGTATATATTGATTCTTGTGAGCATGAAATTGGCTGACGTGCAACGATGCGTTAAGCAAGCTAGCAAGAGGATCATTAGTGTCATCATTAGGGCAGCCACCTGTGATCAGATCAGGTTGCCCCTTTCCATTACCTGATAGTCAATAGAGCGCGACAAGAGCGTCTTGCATTCAATTACAAATCTGTTTGTTGTGATTTAGCGAAATTGCTTCCGATCTGACCAACAAATATGCTTTTGAATAGATATTAGCAAGCCAATATATTTTATTATGTTGAATTCTAGATAATATAGGTATAAGCAGAACATAAGAAGATGATAGGTTATGTGTTTTATAGAAATATTAGGTATTCACCGAAAACATAGTTTAATACGTCTCTAAATAATGTTGGTTATGAGAAAAGCTCTTCGATTAGGTTCAAAAAATTAGGAATGCACATAATTCATAGGTCACTTGTTTTAATACGTATGATGATAATATCGGCGTACGATAATAATGATAATGCTTATATGATAATATGCCATAATATCTGACCTTTGTAGATTCAAAAATTAGTTTCGAAGAATGATTCTGAGATTCTAAGAATATAAAAAATTGTCATTATTGATTATGTAATATATAAATTATAATTTATATATTATATATTTTATATAACATTATACATACAAATAATCACCATAAAAAAATAATATTTATCCTGTAGTCGACAAGAATATATTAATATTTAAAATAAAACGCGACATCAGTAATCTTTATGAACTTACTTTTAAAATTTGTTCTGCCATTTATGGATTGATCTAAATTGAAATTCAGCATTTAAAAACTTTGAATAAAGCAAACAATAGAGACATTGACTACTTTCTAAAAGTAGCTATTTTCAATTGTTTCATAGTGGACTATTTTATTTATATGCCGCGCGTTCGACACAATTGGCGAAGAACTTTTCCAGCGCTTATTAGGTACTTTTACTAAATTAAGCAAGTATTTAATACATGGGGGAAAGTGCTAATGGTTTATTGCAGTAGGTTTACTATTTAGGATAACAAGTCAAATGGATCATATTAAAATGTAGAGCATTTTTACAGAACTAGCACTTTTCTTACTTTCAAAAAGGTATAATTTTTGTATTTTGAAATGATACATCTAAACTAAAACACCAGTTCAATTCATCCGAGTCTTCCTTTCTACATCTTAATATAAAAAAAATATTGGTTCAGCTCAAACAACATTTACTCTAAATGCATTTGAACAATTGCTATTGCTATGAAGGCTATATTTTTTTAGGATAAATATAGTGGATTCAAATTCAGCAATTCAAAATACATAAGAACACTTTTTTACCTTGAAAATCCAACTCATTTACATGTCAACAGTTTGTTGACAGATAGTTCGAGAATTATATACAAAGATGTAAGAATTGAACCTCTGTTAGTTGGTCATAATCAAGGGTCGCGGTCGCGAACCGAATGCGAGTAGGCACGAAGTTTACGAAGCTGCGGCAGCGCCCGACCCTCTATACAGTAACATTGCGATTCCGGGCTCCGCCGAAAATCATCTATTTTT
>JAWWMK010000022.1:777622-803340 GCA_035047105.1 Galeopsomyia nigrocyanea | reverse complement strand
GGTACCTCTTTGCCATGGTCGCGGTCAGTTTTGGATTTGGCAGGGTGGGACTGCGAAAAGCAACTGAGGGGAAAGCAGTCTGTCTCTCTCGCACTCCCGTGACTTCCATAAGTTCTCTCTCGCACTCATGGGTTTCCTATCTTGTCTGGTTTCCTCAGATTCTTACGGTATATATTTTAGCTAATTGTTGATGAATGAATCTGAAACTTGGTGGATAAATTCTTCTAATTTTAATAAACATATCTCTCGCTGGAAGCTTTTTCAGACTTAACTTAAACTTTCCGCGATACATTTTTCCGCTGAAGTTGAGAAACATGATAAGCAAGAATCTCTATTTTGTTATTAAATCACACATGTAAATAAATTATAGATAAATTTTTTATTCTTTCATCATCATTGCTAAGCTATTCTACGTTTGCACAAAAAATTTGAAAAAATTACAATAATATTTAACGGAGTTCCAGCGAGTTATCTTTCAGAAAACTATCAAAAAATAGCTTAGATACTTCATAGTTCCAGGCCCAGAGCTACTCGATTTTGTCTGCAGCTACGTAAGGAAACTTCGAGAACGTCTTTTTGGGAAACCATTAAGATTAAATTTCGAAAGTATGAAAAAATATTCTGTTGATAATACTTACATTATTATTTTAGTTAGCATTCGGAACTCGGAACTTCATTGCCTTATCTACCCAAGACCGCCACACATCTCTATCCTGTGCGTCTTCTATCCAGTTTTTGTAGTCATATTCTTTTCCTAATTCTATTATATTATCTTTTACGGTTTTCTCCCATGTATTCCTCGGTCTGCCTAGTAGTCTCTTACTAGTCGGTTTTGCTTTCATAACTTGGACCACCATTCTTTTATTAATGTTATGTGAGCCGTAAAGAGCATGCAGCTCATCATTATGGAGTTTTCTCCATTCACTTGTCACTTCGTCCCTTTTTGGTCCATAGATTTTCCTAAGTACTTTATTTTCAAATACTCTGAATCTATTCTCCTCTATTTTTGTTAGTGCCCACGTTTCACATCCGTACGTGATGACCGGCATTATTATAGTTTTGTAAATTCTTACTTTATTGTTTCTAGAAAGCGATCACGATTTCAGTAACACATTTGTTGCATAGTAGCAGCTGTTACCAGCATGTAGCCGCTTGTTAATTTCCGTTTTAATGTTGTTATCACTAGTTATAATAGTCTCTAGATACTTAAATTCGTCAACTTTTTCAAATTCATATTCCCGACAACTAAGTCACCCTCTTCATTGCTTTCGTTTAATCTGTCTATGGTCATGAATTTTGTCTTTGATCCGCTAATTTCTATACCTATTTCTTCGGCCTTAGTGATAAGAATCTTTGCATTTCTAGCTACCGTTTCTCTGTCGTCTCGAGTAAGTCAAGATCATCGTCATATCCCAAAATTTGTATTATCCCATTGAGGGTCGCGTCGGTCGGGTTTGCTTGTACTTGTCTGACCACGTATTCTAAAACTAAATTGAAAAGGATACATGTCTTTCATGCATTTGCTCTTGCATCGCCTTGTTTCAGCCCATCGCGGATCGAAAATTCTTCAGATAGACTTCTGCTTACACGTATTTTTCCCTTACTACCACTTACAATTAGACATACTTCGATAAGTCTTACCAATTTCCTGGGTATGCCTAAAAGCACGAGAATTCGGTACATTCGTGCGCGCATCATAGAGTCGTACGCTTTTTTGAAATCGACGAATAACTGGTGTATTGTTTGATTCTATTCCCATTTCTTTTCCAATAGTTGCCTAATTGTAAACATTTGATCGCTTGTGGACCGGTTCCGGCGGAATCGACACTGGTAATCTCCAATGATTGGATAAAATTTTATAACACGAAGGTACAACTAAAATCCCCCGATAATTGTTACAGTCCGTTTTATCTCCTTTTTTGAAGATAGGTATAATAATGGAGGTGTTCCATTCTTCCGGTATTCACTCAGTTTTCCAGATAGCGTGTATCAATTTACAAATTTGTTTTGTGAGGCAAGGGCCCCCGTATTGCTTCCTTGGAAAGGAAGCTTTGTTTTCGCTTTTTTTTTGAAAATTTGGATTTTTCCGCTATATTTTTTTTGTTTTTGTCATTTTATGCTTCAATTTTGTTTTTATTGTAAGATATTTTCTCTCCCCCTCCCCCACACCTTTTAATAAAAGTAAAACTGGTATGCGAGTAGGCTGTGGGGGGCTCAGAGACTATGTTAAAATCAATTTTTAGCCGAAAGCAAGTAAATAAAAATTCTAATTTAGATTGCAACTACGAGCGCCAATTTTGTTTGAACGAAACGTTCATTATTGCTATTCGTAATAGCAGGTCTGATACTTTGTCTTACAAAGTTCACACAAAATAGGCGCTCGCAGTTGCAATCTAAATTACAATTTTTATTTACTTGCTTTCGGCTAAAAATTGATTTTAACATAGTCTCTAAGCCCTCCGCAGCCTACTCGCATACCAGTTTTACCTTTATTAAAAGGTGTGGGGGGAGGGGGAGAGAGTAAGATATACTGCAAAATTGTCGACAACATGAAGCATGAACTAATCATCACTAGAAGCTAGAGGCAAGCCAGTTTTTAATACATGCAGTATACATGGCCACAACGCAGAAAAGCACATAATAATAAAAGTCGCAAGAAAGCCATGTAGTTGATCTCTGTTTTTGTGCACAAGGGTTAAGATGATAACAGTAGTCCTACAGCGTAGACTCCTTAATTAAGTAGCAGCAAGAAGTGCCCGTCGACAGGGGGCAAAGCTAAACAAGTAGTGCCAAAGCACTCAAAAGAAAAAAACTTGCCCTCTTGAGCGCGACGACGACTTCATCTCTGCGAGTCGTCTCTTTATGTATATACGACTGTCGGGGTCTGCATTCAAACAGAGATTCTACGCTGGTCCTTTCTTTTTCTGTCTACTGTCTACTCGTTCTCTTCGTTCTCTTTCACCCCCGTGTCACATCGCGTAACGTTCTTTTATTACCCTCCGTCAAGGGTCGTGGACAAACATTCACGATGTCCTTAAAATTGAAGTCGCCCAATGACTCTTTCTTTTGTCATACTATCCTCTGTTATGCACATTGCGCGGTTGTTCTACAATTTTTCATTCTCCCAGCAGCATTCAAAATTGGATAGAAAAAAATTCATTATAATTGCGCATACGCGGTAAACAGCAAAAAAAGAATTAGCTCTTTTCAAACTTAAAGCAACAAAATGTAATTATTTTGAAATCGAAAAAGTTTTACAGTGTTATGAAGTAATTCCGTGTTGTGGAATTCGAAATATTAGGTGTAGGAGAGATCTGTACAGATAAGCTTTAATTAAATATTCGTTTCTATTTTCATTGACACTTTCAATGCCAAGTGTGAAGAGAAACACAAAAAACCTTTCAACGGAATTATTTCGGAATTAAAAAGGTACTTCATTTTGACATAAAACTCTCTTATCTGCTGACGCATTAAAAAACGTAACGTGGCGATTCTTTGTTTAATTAACGTAAAACGTTTGATTGTTAATTCAAAACGAACGAATTGAAGGCGCGTCGAGTAGATAATTTAGAATGAAATTTTTTTTTCGTGAATACACGAAATGAAGGGCTTAATTATGAGGATATACGGGTGAGAGTGTGTACCATTGAGTATATATGAACGTCAAAGAAAGTTGTACAAAAAAAATGAAGCTTTTCATAGCACGCGTGTTCGCGTATGGGCGAAAAAGAAAACGACACATACAAGCGCGTATCACAAGTGGTGAGGGCTGCGAAAAGGAGTCGAAGCAGAGCAAGTACATACACATACATATATCGATATACAAAAGAGGTTGTAGGCATTAGGTCGCCACGCGCAAGCTCTCGAACGAGAGCTGCTGCATTGACGCTGCTCTGGCGTATTTTTTTTTGATGTTTCGCCACAATAGATCAGACGATTCCGCCGCAATCGAATTAATACACGATTGACGAGTATACAGCGACACGCGACACGCTCTTTGCGTTCCCTTTTGCGTTTTTCTCTTTCTCTCTTACTCTCTCGAGAATCTTTGCTCCCTGTTTAACGATTCTTGGACGCGCAGGTATACCTATACTATACCCATAGGAGGTGAGGGGAGGGGAGGGGGACTCGTCTATTATTTTCTTTTTTTAAGCGGCCCAAGCGCGCCCTTTGAATTGGCGCGCTTGATTATGTTGCGCTAAATGACTGGTGCGCCGGCGTCGGCTTAATTGCTCGAGTCAACTCGTTAAGAGGTGTGCCATGCCACCCGCCCCTTCTTTCTCTCTCCCATCTACCCTTGCACACGCCAACGCCAAAGAGCAGCACTTTCTTTGTGGCTAACGCCGCTCTGCTGCCGATGAGCGTCAGCCTGCCGCTTTTGAAGCTCTTTTTTCTACCTATTGTCCTTCGTAGCTTAGGCGTCGCAATTTAATTACAACTCACCTTCTGCAGCTCCCATTTCCCCAATTGTACCGTCGGGCAATCCTTTTTGCAGGAAAAACTGTTTTCAAAGTATATACCTTGTGCACCCCTTATTTGCATTGGATTATAGCTATATAGCGTTCATTTGGAATTACGTACCTAACGTGAGTATTTTGTTTGTTGTTGTATTTAATATCGATGTTGATAAATGCGCATAATTGTATCAAGCCAATATGCCAGTCGAAATATTGAAAGCACCGAGCTGTCATAAGTCGACTACGCAAACGAAAGCTTATATATATATTGTTGCGTGCAGCTCACGCAACAAACAGGGGGCGACTATTGACTGGCTACGAGGGTGGACTATATTTGAAAGGTCATAAGATCAGGGTAAATATAAATCTTCTTGATAATAGCAGCGTGACGCGTAATATTCCTCCAAGAGGAAAGCAAACAAATGGTTTGTTGGAAATACATCCAATTTTGTGTAATTGTATGTAAAGATTGAACAAAAATTTGTTTGCCAGGCAAAAAAATGTTAGTAGTAAAAAGTATTAGGTGCTTCTCTGATGCAAGGGATAAGGCTCCTTGGGTTTGGGGAAGGTTTACTTTCCGGACTTTCCCGGTGGACATTCGAATTTTCCGTGGTACTTCAATAAGTTGCATCAAACGCCCTGCAGGTGTGCGCCCTCTGCCTGCAATCTCGCACATTGAGAAACTCACCATCTACTATACGTATTTCGACATTATAAAATTTTTATACAAAATATATCTGCAATTGATGAGGAGAATCATAAATACGTACGTTTTTAAAGTAATACACTTTACTGCACGAACTATATTTCTTAAAAATTATAATTCAACCTGTAAATGTGTGAGCCAAATAAAAAAAAAGACGAGATCTAAAATATCATCAAAGTAAAAAGAAACGATTGAAGTGATTCGTCCGAGAGATAGAGGACAAACGGAACAATAGTTTTTCACAATCGGCGAAAAGATTCACAAAGTCGGAAACAATGCGCGCGAGCGAAAGGTTTTTAACAAGATTCAGAGATAAAAAAGCAGTGCAGCTTGGTGCGGAGCTTGCGAGAGTGAGCGAGCCGGCGAGCTACTACTACGACTACAAAAAAAAAAGAGAAAGAGAGAGAGAGAGAGAGAGGGTCGGAAATCATGAGCAAACACGGATATGGATTACGCTGGAGCTGGCTTTATACAATCCCGCGGGAGTCGTCGATGGGCAAGTTAGAGTGTGTGGCTGCGGAGCTGCAACAATGGCGCGTAACGAGAACATGTGTCGAACGGCATATCGGCCAGTGCGCGGTGGCGGCGGCGGCTTCGTTAGTGAAGCTCCAGTTTGAAGAGCCGATGTGCCTAGCCGCCACCGCCGCACGTTGACTGTGTGCGCGTGCGAGAGAGCCTCGGACGTGCAAACAACTCTGCTTTCTCTCTCTCGCTCTCTCGCTCTGTCTATATCCTCTCTCCCTCGCGGCCAGAGCCAACTTGCAGTTTGCACTCTTATTGCAAAAAACATAACGCTACGGAAAAGGCGAGCGCCGCGTCGCATTGTTCACTTTCATGCTCCGCGTGCATCCTCCAATTGAAAGTGCAAAGCGAAACCCGCTGCATCATGATATTTCCTCGCTTCTTTTTCTTTTTTTTCCCTCTCTCGCTCTCGCTACGTTTTTCCAGAGTGAAACTCCCACGGAATTGTAGAGTTAGCGAATCAGTCACTATTTTCATGCTCGCATTTTTTTCATATTCGCAAACATATATTTTTTAGTCGCTGTACTATCTCTGGAATGGCTGTTAATTAAACTTTTTTTTCCTTTTTTTTGTTGTTACAGTTTACGTCGAGGACCAGGAGCTAATGTGCAAGATTCCAGCGGCTACTCAGCACTTCATCATGCTGCTCTAAATGGACACAAGTAATAAATGTTTGCAAACCTTTATTGTTACATGAAAGATTAAAAATTTTAATACGTCTGTCAACATTACTTCATTGCAAATCAGGAGGGGATGTTTTCTAAATTTTTTTAATTGCGACAACATAGTCTATGGGTTAGAATCAACTAAATCAAAATTGCTCGACATAAAATTATTAAACATTATCGAAAGCTTTTGAAAAATAATTATTGAAATGCAGTATTCTAATTTGACTATTCTTCATTAAAATTTTAACTGTTTCTTATAATCGTTATAATTATGGTATTCAATAAATTGTTATTAAGTTACTAATGAATTTGGATGAGTTTGCATTCATATAAAAAAAAACTCTGAAAGAATGATATATGGCGATTCTTTCACTAATGAACATTCGATTTTTCAATTTGCTGCAGGGAGGTAGTGAAGCTACTGCTCCAGCACGAAGCTTCGACTAATATCGTCGACGCTAAGGGCTCTTCTCCGCTTCATTTGGCGGCATGGTCCGGAAACTCGGAAATTGTGCGATTAATTCTGAGTCAAGGACCATCGGTGCCGAATGTCAACCTTACGGTAATTGATTTTTCCCGTTCTTTTCCTTGCTGGCGTTTTATTGCGTTTACAAAATAATTGTCTGATGAAAAGATGGAAACGCTTCAGATATCCTTGCACACAATTTTTCAATTTCTATGACTATAATAATCTAAATAATGTAAACGATATTGATTGAAAATTCTTCTAAATAAATATTGTTTGAAAATAAGACTGCATGGAATGTATATGTCAAAATCGATGATTTTGCGATATTGCAATCGAAATATTTTGCAAACAGAATACTCTAGAGAATTGAATATATAGTAAAAAGTATCACAAACTTGACTTTTCTTATATTATATCTTTTTATAGCCGCCGGTTACCATTTCAAATCAGTAAAATGATTATTCTTGTGAGCTAGAGAATAAAATTATAATTTTAAGCCATAGATGATATAAATATAATCAATTTATAATAAACGCAGACAAAGGATAACGAAACAGCGTTACATTGTGCCGCACAATATGGACACACGGAGGTCGTCGGGCAGCTGTTGGAGGTTGGATGTGATCCCAGTATTCGCAACAATCGCGGCGAATCGGCCCTGGATTTGGCCGCACAATATGGCAGGTGAGTTACATGCTGAAATCAACGCTTGTTTAATAAATCCATAATAAAAGCCGTGAGTATTAAAAATGCGATGAACCAGATTCATTAAATTAGCAAATGATCTAATAAATTATTCATCTCCTGGCAAAGCGTTGTATGTTGATACTAATATTTTAATTTTAAATGATCTTTCTACAGATATAAAGAAATAGTTATTTAAAAATGCCTTTATTCCGTTATCCGCGTACAATCATTTAGATTTTTGATCAAACGAGTTCCTAATATGTTATTGTAAAAATTAATTTCTCTCAAAAGAAAGTTTCTGCTTGAGAGGAACAATAAATTGATACAATATATGGTTAACAGGCTGGAGACAGTGGAACTGCTGGTGCGAACTCATCCTGAGTTGATAGAGTCCTTGCGCAATTCCTCGTCTTCTTTCATCTTTCCACACACACCTCTGCACTTGGCTTCTCGTAATGGCCATCGGTGAGTAATGGCAGTGTTTGCCAAGATTCTCAAATGTCACCTTTATATTGTTCTTAATTAATCTTAATTAGCTCGACTTTTTTCACCTTGTATCTTTTGCACTTTCGGAGTAATTCACTCGTCGCCGCAGAAAAAAGTAGGTTGATTGTAATCTTTCACGCGAATAACAGTTTTCTTTCGGAGTATTTCTCACGTTCCAAACGAAGTTTACCATACCCATGTATAATATAAACTGAAGCTTTAAAAACATTAGAACGGCATCGTTTCGGGACTATAAATAATTCCGATTACGCAAACAATTTCTCACACGCGTTTATTTTTTTCACTTTACGCACGACGACAAACAAAACAAAAAAAAGCTCGCGAAAACCAATCATTTATAATGCCATGTAAATGCGAACTCGCGCTGACAAATAAAGAAAATTCCGAGCGTATTTAACCATGCTGCCACTGCTGCTGGTTGTCGGCGGCGTCAAACGCGTGTGTTTTTTCGGTGTGTACGGCTCTTTATTTGTCAGAGCTGATTCAATGATTGCATCGACACGTAGCCCCCCTCCTCCCCAACCTGCGACCGCGAATTCCATTTTATATCGCGTTACAAATACACAGCGTGAGTGCAGCGCGCTCTCGCGAATTAGCGGCAATTTGCACGACTCGCGCGCGCAGTTTACCTCGGAGCGAGCCAGTAGCAGCAGCAGCAGCCGCGACTCGATGCATCGGAGCTTCCGCCAAATTTCACGTCGACAAATAATGCCGGCGCGCACAGAGCGTCGTGTGCCATTCGCGCAACCTCCACCGACATCACTAGTTTACACTGTGGCTACCGAAATTACAGCTGGCGAATTGCATTCGATGTTTGCCGATTACAATTGCTAATTAGTTTTCTTCCTCGCGTCCGTGACCATTCGTTTCGCCCGATTTCGTGGGATTATCGAGAGAGCGAGAGAGAGAGAGAAAGACAACGACAAACACATTAAACGAACGTCATCGCGACAACTTGTCGTGCACTTGTATCATCGTAATCCTAGATTACAACATCGCTTCCATTCGCTATTGGAAAGCTGTAATCAGCAGGCGATGAATCGCGCGCGTAAATAGTTTTGCATGTGAATCGAGTGTAATGAAAAGTAGTTACGCAAGCGCGAGCGGGGGCGAATGGAAATATAGTAGTGCGGAGCAGTGGATGTAGACTCTACATTGTAGACCTCGCCGTGTAACCCGAGAAAAGCAGCTTGGTAATTTGCATCCGCAGAGCCACAGAGAAGAGAAGAGAAGAGAGGAGGAAGAGAGTAACGCGCCTATGTAGCGAGGAAGCGGATGAGCGCGAAGTAAAGCAATGAAACGTCGGTATAGAGATGGAAGCGAAGCAGAGGAGCTGCGTTGATGGATTGAGAACGAGAGAGAGAGAGAGAGAGAGAGAGACGAGGGAAGGTCCGCTGTAGGAAAGCCGTTGCGTAATCACGTCGAGCCGATATTACGTCGAAGCTTTGGCTATAGGCTTTGGCTCGCATTGCCAGTCGAAATCCACATGCACACATACATACACACATACAAGTGCACGCGCAGACACACACTGAGAGAAGCAACGTGCTCATCCGCGCGAGTCGTTGCGGGGCCGAGAATCGTATTAACCGAATCTACATCCGAAGCTCTCTGCACGGATCGCTCTCTGTCTCTCTCTTTCTCTCGTTGCCTCAATGGATACGCAGCCTACGAACTGCGCGCGAATAAGGGGCTTTCGATCCCTCCTGTGCGTATATTCCGATGTACATATCCTCGACGGTGAGCGATGTTTCATCGACACTTTCTCGTGTAACTAGTTTGGGCTGCTCTCCTCGAGAAGTAAGGAAATACTGTTTTTCCCTGCGGTCACTGATATGTCATTTTCGCAAGAAACTAAACGAGTATGGCAAAGCCTCGAAAATTGCGTTTGGATTCTTTCAAGCGAGGCGTGTATATTGCGGTAAGCCGCGAAAATTCATTAAAGCGAAAGCCAGCTCGACAGTCATGAATCGGCCGCGTAAAAGTATATATATATAGGCAACAACGCGAGCGCGCGCAGGGGTATTGGATCTGCTGCTGCTGCTACTGGTGCAAATACTAAATCCGATCATCGAATAATATCAGTGCTCTCTCGCTCGAATATACATGTGTGAGTATTGTGCGCAACAACACGCGGCGGCTCGATGGTGCGTGGCACTTAACATCGCGGTGACGGGCCATACGGCACGGGTAATCCCTCCGGTAAGCCTTTAAAATAATCTGCCCTCTCTCTCTCTCTCTCTCTCTCTCTTGCCAACGATTGCGATTGCGCCGCCAATTGAGAATCGTAATCGGCTGCTACGCGAGTGAGCGGCGGGCCATCGTTGCGCATTTTTCGACTCTAAATACAATACGTATTCGCGTTGCGAGCTAATCGCTTTAATAATGCCTCGTTTATAATACGATCGCTCGCGCGCATTGCCCGCTCCACGCGTACCGCCTGGTTGCATTTTGATAGGCGCAGCTGTATTGCACTTTACTCGCGGCCGAGCCCTCAGCGCGGCTAGCTCTGGCTTTTCTTTTGCATTACGCCGAATTGGAAAACGCAAATGGCTGCGATGTTACGACTCGATTCTCCGGACGACCACAATCTCACGTTTTAGCGTATTTAGCCGAACTAGTGTTTATCGTACTTTCGTCACGTAAATGCGGATTTGGTTGAATGCCGACTAACATTATATGAGCTTATTGTTTTTATAAAACTACGAATAATAATTTATGATGAATTCAATATCCAAATCCTCACTTTCAGTGCGTGCGTTGAAGTGCTGCTCGCGGCCGGAGTGGACGTCAACACTCGAACGTCGGCCGGCACTGCAATGCACGAAGCTGCTCTTTGCGGTAAGATGGAGGTGGTGCGAACTCTTCTCGATCGCGGTGTCGATCTTGCCATCAAGGACTCTCGACACAATACGGTGCTCGACTTGTTGGGTCAGTTCCCCGCACACGTCACACAAGATATCACCGCCATCATTAAAAGTACGTATCTTCTGTTTAGATTAATGTGCCTTTATTTACTTGCATGAGCTAATTGTGATTTGATTGAAGGACATCGTTCGTCATCTGGCATCGAGAGCGACGCTGAGAGTGAAAATCTGCCACCAATTCCTGTCCACCAAGGCAGCGGTTCCCTTGGTAGTCCATACGAAAATGTGCGTCCTGGTGACGATCTTTCCCCGGCGGAAGGTTCCTCGCCTACACGGTGGCAGCTTTATCACAAACCTCGGGAAGACGACCGTCGTATATCCGGAAACTCGGCTATATCATTGTAAGTCAAAGTTGGCTTTGCTACTTTTCCATATTCGTAACTATTTGATTTGAAGCGTATAACCCAATAGGAGTTTCATTCTCAAATACAGTATCTCATTAGATTGTATCGAAAACTATTGAATTCAAGAAGTGACGATATTGTCATTAAAACTAATTGTAAATACTTCTTGAGTTCTAAAAATTCTATATGCTATTTACAATTTACGTAGATAATACTAAAATGGATTATCCTTCACAAATTTCTAACTCTCACATTATTAAACGTTGATAACTTTGTAATTCGTGTTGCACTGTATATGACCCATCTAATAGATGTATTTCGCACGAAAATTCAATTCTAAAAATGAAACACGAGCGCGAGATATACAATATAAGCGTAAGGTGCGGCTGACTCGAGCACGCAAATCGTCACACACATTCGAGATCTAGTGGCAGAAGCTCGAGGGTGTAATTGTCCTGGTTGAATTTCTCATGAGGCCATTTGGGAAAAGAGGTTTTTTCACCTTTAAAAAAAGCGCCCGCGGGAAGCAGCAAGTTGGTCGGCTGGCAGGATGAGCATTCGCGCACACATTCATTTTGGGTTAGCTCTCTCTCACTCGTTGAGTCTCTCTCTCTCTCTCTCTCTCTGGTCCCTCGGCGATTTTAATCTCAATCTTTCTCGTGCAGAGATAGAGAGAGGGAGGGAGAGAGCGAGGGATCGAGGTGGAGGGTGTAGGTGTGTTCTCTCTCTCTCTCTCTCTCTCTGTGTGTCTGGTTCTGGCCGCGCGCCGGCATCGCAGCTCGAGCGTGCTTGCGCGCTTGCCGCTTGGCTGGTATCGTCTTTTTCGAAAAAAGCTCGCCAACCAGCCAGGCTGAAGACGAGAGAAGAGCGGAAAAATCTCGCTTGGCAATATTTTAGCGGCTCTGCTCTCTATCTCTCTCTCCCTTTTCGTCGTCGACGTGTAAACTACTGTTGAGCGCGTCTACTCTCATTAGAGCGTGATCTTATTCTCTTTATTTCGGCAAGTTGCTGCGAGATAATCCGCCTGCGGATGGTATGATCGCGCGATGAATTTTCTCATTGAAAAATGAGCTCGTCGTTCAGCGTGTATAATGCGAATAAGGAGAACGAGCAATTTAGCGGCATCATCATCAGCGCTGCTGGGCTTGCGCGCTGCGCGTACGTGCAAAGCCATTCGCGCGCACGTGATGCGTTGGCAGCCAGGAGGAGGAGGAGGAGGACTACTGCTGCTGCTGCTGCTGCTGGCTGCGCGCTTTAATATAGGAGATGTGAGCAAACAAAAGCGCAGCGCAGAGATGTTGAATGGCGTGTACGTGTGTATGTGTGGGGCCGCCGCCGCTGCCGCCGCCTGACGCAAGGCTGAAAGGGAAGAGAGAGAGAGCTACCACTGCCTATATACTGCCGCCACTAGTAGTCGTCCCAGCACGTTAAGCACCGCTTGGCTTGCTTTAATTTTCCTGATGTAGGCAGCTGCCGATCTGGCCCGCGGCTCATCCACAGGGTACACACCATCATCGCTATAGCCTCCCGCTTACAGCCGCTCTCTATCTCACACAGCAGATTTGCTCAGCAGCTAAGCTCGCGTTTGTTAATCAATTCCAAAAAAAAAACTCGTGTTACTATCCAATAGTGCTTCCGCTACCATCGCATCAACGACTCGTGGGCTTTACGCCGATAATGATTTTTCAACGCGGCGTCTTATTTCTCAAACGTCTCTTCAGGTAATTTTCGAAAAAATATACTATACATCAGTGCTCTTACTATAATTAATACCTGCGGCCATGAAAGTTGCTTATGCAAGGTCAAAGTCGACACTGATCCATTGTAACGGCTCGCATTTCTATTCTCGTCTGACCAAACAATGCTTGTTCTACTTGCGATTCACAGGGACGAAACAATGACGTACTGACTTTACTAAACAACCTTTTTTTTTCTCGAGTTTGTTTCTTCTAGGCGATGTCTATTTCCAGAGACTGCTGAAATAACTTATAATTCTTTTGTGTGACATTACCTTTCTATAGTGTTTGATCATTGTGAATTCGATTTCATTAAAATGAAAAACAGATGCAACGATAAAAAAAAAATACAAAAAGTATCATGAGTCCTTTATACACAGCATTTTTACCGGTGGGTCAGAGGCCATAACAGAACGAGGAAACGAGGCTCGTTTGCTTGAACGTAAGGAAGGAAAGGGAAACCGAAACATAACTTTGGAGAAGAGAGAGAGAGAGAGAGAGAGAGAGAGAGAGAGAGAGAGAGAGAGAGAGAGAGAGATGAATTCATTGGGTTAAACAATGTAAATGTTGGCCCGTCCCGACATAAAACTAATAATACCGCTGGCCCCTGCCTCACGACTCGACCTTTCTTTCATATACTTGCTTTTCTTCGTGCTTTCTCTTTACCTCTGCCATTTCGTTTATCCAAGTACCTCTTCTCATTTTCCCCGGGTTTCCAGTTACAGTCCGAGTTACAGTTTCCACCAACTATAGTCTTTATTTGCCGTCCTTTGCATTAGCCTAATTTCGTGATTTTATTGTGATTCAGTAGAAAGATTTACTCATATTTGAAATAGGAAAAGATAAAATTCTTTAAAAATAGTGATTAGTGCGACTACCGAATGAGCTCGTAGATTTATATCGAAAACATAGCACAGCGTGACAGAAACGAAGTGAGAGTAGAAAAATATTGAAGTAATAAAGCTGGACGAATGATTGGATATTTCAGCGAAGATGAATATTACGGTGAAACGCTGGACGGAGCTGCATGGAGGCACCTCCAGATGACAGAGGACTCCGAGGCCAGCTCCGTCTTCGACAGCGTCTTTATATCCATGTCTGACACACTCAACTCGATAAACACCCTTGCAAGCTCCGATCAAACACCCGAAGACAGACCACTTAACACTACTACCCTCATCACTACACCGTCACGAGACACTCTACGGTATGCAGTGTACCGACTCGCATGTCCTTGTCGTACTTGCTCATAGCAATCAGAGTACAACATAGATTCGTAGGATTTACACTTTCTTTTTTATTTTTATTTTTTCCCAGCACATATGATTTTCGACACTATTCTTTTGAGCCTCGTTTATTTTGTTTTCTTTTACTTTCGTTCAAAACATTTAATTTTTGAGTTTGCGATTGGATTAGCCAATCACTGTGATCTATACAGTAGATTTAAAAAAATGAAAAGTAATTCATAAAGAAGCATATAATTTATTTCGCGATATTCTTTTTTTTTGCGCGTAGTTTGTAGCGGACACAAATATGCATGTTGTTTTAAACTTGTAGACTAATTTGCAGAAGATTTTTCATCTCGTTTTTACCGGCGATGAAAACTCGTAGTCTGTTTTAGTGGAAAGGAGAGCTTTTAGTTCTAGCAACTACTTATAGGATTAAACATGGCTCAAATATTTCAATTATGGTACAATTATAAATTTTCATGAACCACGTGTAGATAGAGTCTGAAATATATGAATATCTAACCGCAATATTGTTAAAAGTTCACTAACAAAGAGAGTGCAACATCTTCGGGTCACCGATTTACTTTTAACTTTGGGAACTTTTTCTATACGTAAAAATATGTGAGAAGCCACGTCCATTCGGTCTAATACTCATTTTTTCCATATTTATGGGCTATTTTCACAAAATTGGACAAAATATAAGGTTCTCTTGTAATGGAAGTATCTTAAAATCTAAGCATTCTAAATTTTTTATAATATTACCAAACGAAAGCTGAGATCAAATCCTTTCGATGGAAAATATATATTGAAAAAGATTAACGCGTTCAAAAGTTATACCATATTAAAGTTTTCTAAGCTGCAATAACCCATTTTTTCCAAAAAATGGATTTTATTGGAGATTTTATTGACAAATTTCAAAACCGTGTAACTTTTGAATGCTTTAATCTTTTTTGACAAATTTTTTTTTATGGAAAGCATTTGATCTCAGCTTTCGTTTGGGAATATTATAAAAAATTTTAGAATGCTTAGATTACAAGATACTTCCATTACAAGAGAACCTTATATTTTGTCCAATTTTGTGAAAATAGCCCCTAAATATGGAAAAAAATGAGTATTAGACCGAATGGACGTGGCTTCTCACATATTTTTACGTATAGAAAGAGTTCGCAAAGTTAAAAGTAAATCGGTGATTCGAAGATGTTGCACTCTCCTTGTAAGATGAAAGAAAAAAAGAGGTGAGTCGAAAGGAAAAGAAATTGTAGGTAACAAAGAAGAGCAGAAACGAAAGCTACAAAAAAGAGACCAGCTTGATTATATTAAATGTGTGCCAGTAGTAGCGCCTTAAAATGCAATTCAGCGTAGCAGCGCTAAAGTGAGCTGTGTTGCAATGTACGCAGGGGCTCGGACAGCGGTTTGTACCAGACACCACCAATACCACGAGCAGCCGTAGAAGCCGGCTACGCTTCGGAGGACCAACTAGCGAGTACCGGCTACGGAGGTCGCGAATCCGATCAACTGAGCGTTTCCTCGTCCTCGAGCGTGGGTGGAAGGAGTCCTCGTGAACGTCGGTGCATACCCGTCGACTCCACGGGTATATATCTGCCGATGGCCCCGCTACCTGGCTCTCTACACAGTCCTGCTTCTGGCAGCAAAGTATCGGTATGACTATTTTTTTAAATCTTTTTTCGAGCTTTTTATTTTCCTTTTCTTTTAATTTTGTATGATTGTATGTTGAGCATATTATTTGGCCGCTTGATATTATTATTGCAAAGTAAACAATTTTCAAACACTGTTAGCTCATCATTTATGTATACGAGAATTTTGTGCTAATTTAATTGATTACGCTATATTCAGCTTCAATTCTCAATGAATCTGTATTAATGCACCGATGCAATTTCACTCACGTATATAATGTACAGTCGTTGGATAAATCGATGTTCCCTGTTTGAGAACTTGCTGATTTACATTTGGTTGAAAATATTTGGCTATACATCCAATTTTCATTAATTCTAGCAATTTTTTTTTTCGAAATTTCTGTTTTTGCATTAAAACTAGTTGGTAAAGTCAAGTAAAAGTAAAATTTATGCGAACGAATGCGCGAAAGTGAGGGAGATATAACAAAAAAATAATGGCACGTTGAGCACAGAAGCACGAATATTGAAGAAATTTGTGGTATACTTATGCACAGAACGGCGGCGTGCCGTCGTCGACTTTGCAGCCAACGCCACCGAAGAAGCCGCCACGGCGCAATCTGTCGGTGTCGCCGACCCACCTGCAAAGCCAGATGTCCCTGTCGGCCGACAGCCACGTGGGCCCGAGCAATTACGAGTACTTGTTCCTGGCGCGCAGTGGCGCCACGCGCAGCCAAATAGACCTGGGCGAGCTGCAGGCTCGTCGCGAGCAGCTGAGACACGTGACGCGCAGCGTCGACCAGTACGTCGACATGAACTCGAGTCCCTTCAAACGCGAGGAGACCCCGCCTGCCTCGCGCTCCAAGTCGAGCGACGTGGCCCTCACGTCGGGAGCCCTCAAGGTCATCAACCCCAGGCGGAAGCTACGCAGGCACGCGTACGAGAATCACGAGCTGGTCGACAGTAGTCCCGGCACCGACAGGTCGCCCAGCGCCGAGAAGACCTTCGTCTCCAGCGCTTTTCTCACCCTCAAGTCCTCGCAGGAGAGCTTGCTCGACGATGCCAAACAACGCGCCGAGCCGACGCACGGCGACGCACAAGACAAGAGGCTGAAGAGGGTCCAGATGATGTTACCCACTAGCCCCACTCATTACGCACAACCACCCACCCCGGATCACCCGCCGCCCTCGGCTATACAGGCCGAGAAATCCATCCACGAGCGCATTCGTCCGTTGAGCCAGGTGAGCGAACTGTTCATTGCTTTCATGTATAAAAAGTACCAGTAGTCACATTCTGCCACATATACCATCCATGACTAAAATGATCCAGTGACTAATTTGCATCATGCTTGCTGCAAAAAAAAACACCACCAGTACCACCAGCTCTTTTCTAATGCTGAACTCGAATAAAATGCCAAAGGTTGAAGGTTCACCACCGCCAAAGACACCATCGCTCTCGAATAAAATTCAATCATATACTCATCAACTGCACGCAAGCTCGGCACCAAACATAATATAAGATTCGTTCAAAGTCATCGTGTCCTACTCGCAGCTATATATCAAACGAAATTCTACCACAGCGCTCGTCATCATTATATACATATAGAGGACTACGCGAAACCGCGATCTCGCTGCACACTCGAAGCGCTCTGCCGGCAAATAACTTCCATCGAGTGAACGACAAAAGACTCATCCGCGTGCGTCGTCAACTGGAAGCTTTTGCAATTAAAAGGCTGGCAAGATAAAAAAAAAATGGCAGAGCGTACTCACAGAGAGAGAGAGAAAGCAAGTCGAGCGATGGGCTTTCGGGATTCCAAGAAAGTCTCAAGCACATTGACGCGTTCGTATGTCTCATATAGGCGCACGTACACACAAACGATAGCTCGAGGATTCGTCGAGAAGGGAGAGATAGAGAGAGAGAGAGAGAGAGAGAGAGAGAGAGAGAGAGAGAGGGAAGATGCTCCCGCGTTTAATATACAACTCGCTGCTGTTTGATCTCTGACGCGATTTACGAGGAGAGATGCTCGATCGTATATAGCTCGGGCGTTTGCGCTACCGGCAATCCTTGTGATCGCTCTGCTGTGAGCGTTCATCTCAATCGCGCGCGCGTCTCTGCACATGTAGGTACATAGCAAGTGTGTGTATGATATAGATGTGTGTGTATGCGTGTGTGTGTGTGTGTGTGTGTGTGTGTGTATGTGTGTAGGTGAGCAGCGCCCCTTTCAGCGTCACGTGCACGCGGTGGCAGCGGCGAGGGCACGGATGGCTCTCTTTGCTGGCTTTTGGCTTTGCCACTGGCACACGACGACGACGACGACGACACACGCCTGACGAGCCACTTTCCCTGCGCCTAATGCGATTCCTCGTGTGTCGAGTGCGCGCAAGCCTTTCTTCCGTCCTTCCCTCCCTTCCTTCCTTCCTTTCTTTCTTTCGCTGAGCGTCTTTGCGGCGAGCTTACCCGACTCCAGATGAGAGCTCACAGGCTGAGAGAGAGAAAGAGAGAGAGAGAGAGAGAGAGAGAGAGAGAGAGAGAGCTCAGCTTGCTCTAGCTTTTGACTGCTTTGCCTGTCGCCTTCGCGATTTCACGGCGACGATGGCTGAGCGAACTTGTCTTCTCTAATTCACAAGTGTAACGACACCTTTCGTGATTTTCTCACTGTTCGAGTCTTTTGACAAAACCGTTTTGCAATAGCTCTTGATATTGGATCGTCCAGATTGATAATTTCATAATTGTTCGCAGTAGAACGAATTCAGTATAGTCAGCCAATAAAGGGTTTTTCATCATTATCTTTCGGGACGATCTTCAAGTGGCACACACATCTCTGTCAAAAATCCTCTCTACACATCTCGAAAATAATTATTTGGAGCATCCTTTAGCATCTCTGTGAGTATTTTTTTTTTTCGTCGACGTCGTCGAGCTGACATTTTAGCGTTATCTTCAGATCCGTCTCCTTGCCTCTCGCAGCTCTCGGCACACTCCTCATCGTCACAAGTGCGCGCAGACATACACACACACACACGCGCGCGCGCATACACACAAGCCGCAATAAGCAGACAGCGCGCGAAAATACGAGTAGGCGGAGGAGAAGAGCGAGTGACAGACGCACGAGCTCGCGTGTAGGAAAAGCCGCGAATCCGTCTTTTCCGCGCTCGCTCGCGCAGCAGCCAACGGAGCGGCAGACTGCAAGACGCCGACGAGCTCTGAATAATGAAGTGCTCCTCCCGCACAGCTGCCAACTGTGCACCCGAGCCGCTCGAGTTAACCGCCTGACGCGCGCGCGAGAGAGAGAGCACCTTTGCCGAATTTCATCCCCCACCCGCGCCAACCTTTTGACTCGGATATGCTCTTTGCCGACAACCGCGTCACTTACAAACAATGACGGCTGCAGGCTTGCTCTAATTAAGTAACCGCGTGTACGCTTTGGTGCTTCGCGCTGCTGTAACGGGTGTCGAAATCGGAGTAATGGTGATTTAGCGAGCGAGAGATGGACGAATTCAATGTATCAGCGTTAACAAAGAACAAACCAAAAAATCGGCCTTGGCCTGCAACGCAGTACGCGGAGTGCGTGGGCAGTAGCTGCGGAACAAAGAGCCGGTGGTACGGTGGTGAGTTTGCGACAATGAAGCGGCGAGAGTGGCATGCGGCAGTGAGTGTAGGAGAAGTATCATGATTGCATGGATATTGTACATTGTGCGTGCAGGTGTACAAGCGGCGCTCGCGCGACATGGAAACGGAAACGGACGAGGAGCTGCTGCAGTTTCCGGCGGCGGGCTCGCTCGACGCCTCGAGCGGCTCACTGTCCTCGGTCTCGCTCTCCGACAAGAGCATGTCCACCGACAACGTCGAAGAGTACTTCGGCGACGTGCCCTTCGCAGGTAAACAGCAACAACCACCACCACAACAACAACAACAACACACGCTTGGCTGCACCGCATGACGCTTCCTTAATACGCCATCACCCTCGTGTACCGATTGCATTGTCGTTGTCTTGCGTTTTTGTTGTCGCCGATTTGCCTGAGGCCAGCGCTCGCGCGGCTACTCCCGTAGCTGCGATCAACTTTAGTTAATACATGAAAACCCTCCATCATCAATACCTCTTAGAGCTAGCTACCCCTGCTTATCTCATCATTATATATATCCTTATACGTCTGTGTTTTTCGTTTATATCTACTTTATTATTATTTTGCGATACATTTACAGCTTCAAGCAACAGTTTTTTATTCGTTATTTTACAAAGCATTGCACAATTATGAAGATATATATACAAACCACTATGGCCAAGACTTTTGCCGCATAAAACTCATTCGAGATGTTTTTATTCCATCCATTTTGATGTTGATATACACCAGTTGCATAATCGTTATCCAAAGAAATCGAAATCATTGAAATTATCCAAGTATGTGCGAATTTTCGCACAATAAAAGCACTGTATTGAATCGCTATAGCCGACCTGATTCTAAAGAAAAGTATCCTAAAGACTGGAGCACGAAAAGACCTTTTTGAGTTCAATAAAAATAATTTAAGTAAATGTTTTGATCGTCGAAGCCAATCAAATTCGAGCGTCCGCGTAGTAGTCAAGGTGCCAGAGGAAAAGTATAAGATAATAGTTTATTCGGAACTCGGTGCCAAACGCGTGGCGCAACTGAAAGCACTTGCCTCGACAAAATGCCACGTTATACGAACGCAGAAATTTAAATCATTGTATAAGAAGCACCCAGAATAATCTGATTATTTCATTCAAAAGTAATCGAGCTTAACTGAAACGGTTATGAAATAAATGCACGATAATCTTTCATTTTTTATGTTAATTGATGGAAAGAAAATTTTCATATAAGGTTGGCAGTAAAATAAAATCTTTTATAAAATCTGCATAGACGCGCAATAAATAAAGTTAATATACAACGGAAAAAAAATATTTTATTACTATTTATATATAATTACTTCGTAATTGAGTCACGAAAAATAATTATTCTTTATGAATACGCGTTGGAATCTCTCACAATTGCATACACCGCTCTCTCATGACTAACATTCATTCAGATAAAAGTAGACCATTTTATCGTCTGCACGATTTCATCTTTTAACTCCATATTCATTTCTATTTTTTTTTTTCTAATGACGAATATGTGATGTTTAATACGAGCGAACTTACTAGTTCCTGCTATTTAATAACACAATTCTATCTAAAAAAAATCTGTGATTATCAAATAAAGACTATATAATTTTTTGCGTTGCCATAACTTTCAAAGCTGTGCAATTGAAATTATATTTTTCCATATAATGGCAAAGGATTGTGAATTCCATTTTAATAAGTGATCGCTGTGCCCGCAAATGATTAATTGATTTATGATCTCTTTTAAATTCATCTAAGAATTAAATTCGATAAATCATATCCGCATTATAGATGCACTAGTATTAGTTGAATTCTATTCAATGTAATAGATATAACTTACATCTTACCCTAGTATTATATCATTAAAAGGTAGATAATGCCGGTATTATTGAGTGTTTGATTTCTAAAGATTAGTTCGTAGATTAGTTTACATCCTCGACGGAATTTAAACAAAATTTATTTTTGCAATTCATCTAAGCACTTATATATAAAATTAATTATAGTAAATTGCAGGAATTCAGAACAATGATTAATTGCTTGAAATAAAGATATCGAGATGTTATCATTCCTATAAAAATTTTTTTGAACATGGTCAAATACATAATAGCTTTTAAAATAGCGTATTTACAAAATGTATTTTTGAATATCACTTTTTATCTATATAATCATTCAACGTTTCTGCATTTTATTATGCGATAAGATATTATATTACAGAAGAAGAATAAATATAACACGACTGTTACCTTAATAGAAATATACGGCAAGAGATATTATTGTAATAATTGGTATTTAATCGCGTGTATTCAAATGTTGAAAATAATTATTGTATGTATAAGATACGAAATTTAGGTGTGACTTAAAAATCACTCTATAGTGCAACATTTAATTATCTTATACGTATATTTATATTCTGTTATTGCACTTATTTCAATATTCACTGTATCTATATATATTTAAAAAATTTTATTTTGATATTGTTTCACTTTGTTAATATGATTATGTAAAGAGCATCAATATGTATTCGATTATTTTGCAATAGTTTTATTTGAAAATATTAAGTTATAAATTTATTGGTAGATTATATATGCGCAGGCACACAAGGTAAAAAAAAGTATATTAATGTTTTAAATGTACAATTGAATTATAAATACACATAAACTTATATAAATCGTTAATATATATATCAATAAATATTTCCGTAATATATTTACCTATGTCTCGATTTATTTTACGCTTTTTGCGCCTTATATTCAGTCCTAAAAAAAGCGACCGAAACAATTCCTGCGCACTGTTTATTAATGAAATTATTTTACTTGAAGCACTTGCAAAATTAATTTAAATCATTTTATTTTTGTACATTTTTTAAAACTCTTACTCAAATATTTGCACCTTAGTGATTTTTTATAGGAATATATTTAAGTAGTTAGTTTAGAGATACAATACGATATTATGGAATAAGTATAACAAATATATTTTACACTTATTCATTGATATGCGTCTTAGAGGTATTTCTCAAATATTGTGAAAGCTATCTGCTACCAAATGTGGCCGTCAATATATGCTTAATATGTACGGCGTCCTGGTGCAATTGAATGTTATGCATGCATTTTCTATACATAATACTACATAGTTTGCAGCGAAACGAATATAAAACTACGTACGGTAGTAAGTTTTGAAGGTAAGTATACATTTGAACTATTTAGTCGCTTAGCATTATATGCTTTAATCGTTATAAAGTTTGTGAAATATTGTTGTCCAGGTATAGTTCCTATAATACTTTATTATCGCTTTATCGGTGGGTAAAATTCGAAGCAAAGTCGAAGAAATTTCTATTACATTTTCATTTACTAACAAACTAATAATACTTCGATTCATGAGAACTAGCATCATTTTCTAGCAAGCTCATATCAAAACTTACTAACGACGCAACATAGTGTTAATGCGTAAAATCAGTCGATTTTTCCTCGTTGAAAATAGCCTGTTATAATTAGCCTACCAATAGAATTAATCAAAATGTATACGACTGTTTCTGTGCATTTGGGTATATAGATACACGCGCCTGACCGATGATGGTTATGGCATCGCGATGGAATGTGTCGAGCCGTGGGATATGACTCATAACGCGCTCGAGCTCAGAACAGTACACGATTTGGTTCTTCTTCACTGACTCTGGCGTAGAGTCCACGCGGGCGGACGGTCAGACCCTCGCATTCGTCTTTATTCGTCTGATTAGGTCGGTAAATTGTGCGGAATGTCATGCTCGTCCTTCGCATACAAATGGCTAATCGGATGTTTGCCAATTCCTCATGAGGTTCGCTCGCGCGAAAGAGAAAATCGTTACAACTTTGACAACCAGCAAAAGTTCACGTTGGTACACGAGATAAGTTGATAAACGAGTATCATTTTCCACGGACTTCTCTCTTAACAGCTGCTGCATTGCACAATGTATGCGCGAGTATAATCGACCACCAACTGTCTGTTTCAAAAGCAGACAACTCAAAAAATGATAAGAAAAGTAAAAGTGAAAATAGGACATGTCGAAGCGGCTGCATACGCACGTCAGGTTTTACTCGCGAGTTAAACTGGTAATCAGGGTCTACACGAATGTAAAAGTAGAACGATAACGTGCTCCGTCAGCCGAAACGAAAAGCTCCGTTGACCGTGACCGGCGTGGCATCGGTACATGCGTGTGTTGCGAGTGCGTTTGTCACCGGATCCGAGTATAATAACAATTAACACGCACTAGCGATTTCACCGAGTCACAATACGTAAATGTACATCGTCGCCGCGGTTGACCGAATGAAATGAGCCTTTTTGGCCGCACGTTTGTGCGAAGAAGAGCAAAATAGCGCGGCGGCCTTGATCGTCGCTTTTGTTGCGCCGATGCATAAATCGCGTCGATTGGCCTTGGGAATGAATCGCGATGACTGAGCTGCTACCTGCGAAACATCGCGATAGAGCTCTCTGTTGTTTTCGCTTTTTTTTTCTTTTTCGCGAAACCGTTGCTTACACGACTGCAATCTCTCGCGCAGTAACAATAAATTTACGCGACTATCTTCTGTGGTAATGAAATTCTGGCTTTCAAAAATTGCACGTGACTAAACAATAATTTATTTTATCTTTACAAAAATTGTAAAATTTACGTAACGTATACGTGCAACGATCTGAAAATGCCTCAGAAAAATGGAGTTGCCGCAATTAGTCGGTTGACAATAATAATTTTGTCATAAATTCTTGCTATAAATAACGAGGCACAGGTTGTACGTAACGAAGGACATAGCTTTATAAGGAGCTGTACATATTCAGCATGGCTAAAAAAATTTAAACAGTCCGTGAAATTATCGGCACGAACGATCGGGACTTTCAGGTCGATTTCCGCAGTCGTATCGCGTGTAGTCCCTCTGTCTCTCTTTCGCCCGCAACAACAGCCGCACATTGATAAGCTCTCGAACTGGTCACTTTGACTAGCTGCTATATGTTAACGGCAAAAGAATGTCTCGGAGTATGATTTATTAAATAAATTCGCTGTATCGATGTTTCAGCTTACCGATCATATTTTAAAAATTTGCCGACGTTTACTATTGTTTAAATAGAATTCAAAATTCCAAGAGAGAATTATTTTTTTACAACATCGATAGTTATCTGCGTACCTGGCAGTTGAATTTCTCAGCAATTGATTGGAATGAGCCAAATCAGCGAATAATAACGCGAGACTCACTATTATAACAAAGCATCGTCGATGAGACACGACAAAAATATTGAAAAAGTGCCGGGCGTGCAGAAACCCGACTCATCGTCGATGCACGGACAGAGACACACCCACAGGTATATATCTCGCGATAAACGCACACACACATACACGCATGATATGGTCGTCGGGAGGGGCCTGACACATACACACACACACACACACGCACGCACACATTGGCGCATCGATGCGCGAACGCGCGCGCGGGGCCCAGTCTGCTGTCCAAGTCGAGCTCGTCTTTCCAATGCGGCGGTGCTGCTGGCGGCCGCAGTCGAGTGAGAGCGAGTAGCGTGCGGGTGCGTCTTTATTTCGTCTTGTCTGCTTGCGGAGCGAGAGAGAGAGAGAGAGAGAGAGAGAGGAAAAGAGCGGCCAGTCTGCCGAGTAGCTTGGCGCGCCGCTCACGCTAGAGCTCTCGAATTAGTCGACTCGAGTTCGTTAGGCTGATAAGTGGTGTGTGCCAGACGCGGCCGCCGATCGCTCTGTTATACAGCTCTCTGTACTGTGCGCGCGCGCGTGTCAAGTTTGGAAATAGCGGTCAGGTTGTTCACCTTGTATCTCTCTCTCTCTCTGTGCTATTTTGCTGCGATTATATCTCCGATAGAGTGCGCGAATTGTGAATACCAATTTGTTGTTTACGTTCATGTGGCGCCACCAGGAAAACCAGATCGCTCGTAGTTTTTCCAGCTCCCGCAGTCATCAGTGTGGCATGCCGGTAAGTTTCAGTATCATCTCTCTGAAAGCGATTCTGTCGCGGCGGCTTATCAGCAGAACCGCGCGTTGAGTGTGTACACAATGTCGAATGTCATCGTATCGTAGGCTCTTGATTATAGAAAATGCGTTACTCCAATTTTCAAATGCAGACACACGCCGATTTGGTATTCCGAACGCGAATAAAGAATATATAAGGTACGAGTACCTAATACCGCCACCAAGTTATCAAATGGTCATAACTTTTTACTACGAACGAATTTTTT